>JAQPZY010001229.1:600000-1025000 GCA_029931535.1 Margaritifera margaritifera | reverse complement strand
AGTCATACAAGTGACCCAGGTTTTAAGCGAAGGAACCTTATATTGAGGGATTTTCCAACAAGACTCGTATTAGTGTATACAAATTAAAATGTAGGGACCATATGCTATAAAAGCAACCATGATATAATGAAGGCCCCTAGAGTGAGGGAGTTTATTTGTTTGGTGTTTTATGGCACAGCAATACAAGTAGGTTATTTAGTTCTGAGGCAGTCTGAGTAATGTGCCTTGTCCAAAGATTCACCTTAGTAGCTGACCCAGGCTGATCCAGTTGTAAGATTTGAACCCACATCCTTTCAGTATGCTAACTTCTAAGCCACTATGGCTCCATAATGAGTGAGTACTGTGTGTGTGTGTGTGTGTATGGTTTATTGGCACATCAGCACATTCATGACTATATAACACTGAGTAAGGTAATGATAATGACAATAGAGGGTAAAGTCCTTTAAATGAAGAAAAAAAATGCGCTCATTTAAAAAGTCCTAATGGAACATGATCACAGGATGCATCCCAGCGCAGAAAGGTTGCCTCTATTAGTCACCTCTTAGGAAATGCAGGAGGGTGCTTTGGGACAATTTTACATCACTGAACCCACTGCTGTAGCATGATTTACAGGCAGAACAGCTGTTACACTGAATGTCATGTACATCAAACAACAAATGAGCTAAAAACTCTTTTTTTTTTATGGATTCAGATTACGCAAAACAATTTAATTTTAAGTATGTCATCAACATGTTGCTCCTACTGTAAGAATAGTCCATGCTTAATATTGGTGCAGTCTATCAGTGTAAACTATGCTGTCAGGTTAAGTTCTGGATTTGTTGTGCATATTTGAAATTATAATACTTGATAACTGTGAGAACTTTCACTCAGATAGTGCCATATAATTGAATGTATCCTGAATTCTTGGAGTTCTTTCTTGGAGTAAATTCAGTGAAATCAGAGCCTCCTATTGTAGCCATAAGTTCCTGTATACAGCTGGTTTGAAGATGGAGTCAAAGTTGGAGCTGCCATAGTGACACCACATGGCACCATCTCGAGCTGATTACCGGATAAAGCCTCAATTTGTAGTGCAGAAATTACAGCCATACTTGAAGCTTTGATCTATATTGAAACCTCTCAAAAAACAAATTACATCATATTTTCGGATTCACTTTCCACATTGAAAGCATAACAGAATCTTAAATTTGACAACCCATTAATATAACAGATATTACAGAAACATGACATTCTTAAACAATCTGGGAAAAGTATTATGTGCTGTTGGCTGCCTAGTCACATTGGCATAAAGAGTAATGAAAGGGCAGATAAAGTAGCCAAAGCTGCCATGCAGTCACCCATGTTCGAATGGAAGATTCCATATACTGACTTGTAATATTGTATAAATCAGCATGTTCATCATGCTTGGCAAAATATATGGAATGAATACTCCACAAACAAACTTAAGAACATCAAACCCACTATAGGTGCGTGGTATCCCTCGTATAGAACAAATCAGAGAGATGAGGTATTGTGCCGATCACGTATTGGATACACATGTCTGACTCCGGCATACTTCCTGAAGGGTGAACCTCAACCGGAGTGTGTACCCAGCCAGTGTTCACTGTCAATGGTGCACATTCTTGTCAAGTGTCAATTTGCATCCTATGAGACAAGTGTTTTGAAATGAACTGCTTGGAGAAACTGTATGAGGACGTACCACCAGAGAAAATCTTGGAATTTGTAAGGGAATGCATTTTATACAAGAAATTGTAATCACATTTTAAGGACCTTAAATGCATTACCTTTATCTGTTATTTTATATACATTTTCCAGAATTTTTACATCTTACATTTTATGGTTTATCTTGTTGTGTTTTATTATACATTTATTCGCAAGGGTTTATCTTTGTAATTTTTGTGCAATTCATTTAAGAAAGTTTTGGAACATGACCTTTTGTTGACACGGAGGTGCCGTAAAAGTCACTTTTGTGCGGAGGTGCCGTAAAGCACGACTACATACATACATACCCTACCGTTGTTTTTTTTGTTGTTAAATTAATCCAGTATTTAGAGAATTGCACCCCAACCCTCGTGTTTTCAAATGGTGGTGGAATGTTCTCTCCTTAAATTTTCAGTTCTTGAATAGACACTGAATAATTATTAAATCTCTTATTATAACGTACTTCAATCAGGATAACATAATTCTGGATAAAACATGGTACAGGTATTGACCCCTTGACCAAATTTAAACTAATGTATGATAATTATGGGTTGAAAGAAAACAACATAAAGCTTAGTGTTATATCTTTATTTCTTTTTTAAACACTATTATTTGACAAATTTTTATCATTCTCACTATAACGCGGTTTTGTACATAACACAGTGGGCGGTCATGGACCGAAATTACTATGTTATAATTATGGAGAGCTGTATAATTATTTTACATGTACACATGAATGCATGAAAAGTAACTGTACTTGCATGCATAGATTGTTTTTTTTAACAAACACTAACAAAGGGCATGGTTGGTCTTCTTTTTTGTCTCAAAATATTCATCAGTAAGAGTTCACCTTTTGTGTTGCTCCTCCAATGAATATGGTGAAAGTGACTATTAGACTTGATGTTACCCTCACAGTAGCATATCTGTTAAAATAAAATGCTTTCTTTCTACTCTGCAAACTTTCCCTTACACCAATGTTCCCAAATCCTTTACCTGCTTAAGGATTTATGAAGACTGTACCACTTTCATTGTCTGGGGCATGGTCATGAAATGGCTAGGTAGCTTACAGTCATAAATATGTATAGGCGATGACCTGTTGAAATCTCAATCACATGACCATTGTCCATCAGGGATGTTTTCACCTCAGTTGTCATAGTTACTGATTGCCAAAGTTGTACCATTACACTTTCAGGTGCAAGGTTCTGGACAAGTCTTTTCTGATATCAATGAGAAAACATTTACTTTTCCAAGGTATTTTTTTGTTTTCAGAAGAAAAAAAAATCTTTGTTGATGAATCTGTGTTTAAAAACACATGGAAGATAAGAAAATTGTTACATTATGCATTCTAACTTGGAATAAAACAATATTGCATCATATGTGAAACCAAAGTTAAGAAAGAATAAATGAAAATTACCAAAGAATGTTGTCTGGAGTACGAGAAAAAGAGAAATGCTCATCATAAAAAAGAACGACCAGATTGATGGTTGATATGTCCCCTGCCATGACAAAATTGTGCATCATCATACTTTTAAATCTGTATGAAAGTCATTGAGCTGAAAATATATTTAAAAAACTATTGTAACCTATGCACAACAACTGCTTATCCCCACTATTTCACTGCGCCTATAGAAAATTACTGGAAATTTAAATTTTAATAAAATGAAAAAATATATGTTGACTTTGAAGCATCAAATACACTTGCAAACAAAATACAGTTGCTAGACTTAGCGTTGTCCAATATCATCAACACACACATACAAACACATGCCCACACTCGCATAATCACAACCACACAGACATTAAATAAAAAAATACACCAAGTTTCTGTCATTAATATCCATTGGAATATTGTCTTCATTCGATGTAGTCTTTGCTGCTGTCAACAGTTCATTAGGGGGTGTGAAGGTAATGCAGGTGTCATTTGTGTTCATCTTTGCTCTCATTAGAGACTGGATGGTACTGTTGTTAAACATTCCCTGAAGATCTTGTTAAACTTTTCTCTGCATAGAAAATGATCTCTCTGTATCAGCATTGCTGTGAGGGAGTGTCAAACATGCTGGGTGCTGTTGCTATGTCAAGAAGTTCCAAAATTTAGTTTTGCTGGGTTTTGTTTGCTTTGCAGATGTCTAATCCTTCCCAGAATCACAGCTGCATTTTGACATTTTGCCTTAAAAAATGAATCACACTTGTACACTATTCTGACTACTGAAATAAAAATGTTTTGCATTTTATATATGGAGTAAAATCAGACTTCAAAGAAACATGTGCTGATCAAGCGCTTGCCAATAATCTTTAATAAAGATGGCTTAATCATTGTTATTTAAGGTAGTGATGTGTAATAACATGTGTTCTTCAACATGTATCTCTTTGATTTACCTAACTTTACATGAATTGGGTTTTTCCACTTAGGGTACTTTACCTATGCAAATTAGCATAATTGGCTGTCCCAATGCAGTGTTCAAAGTACTTAGCACAGGAGGTTAAGTAATATGCGAAATGGTGGTTGTTTATCTCGGACAGCTTACCCTTTAATCGCCTCTATGATAATCAGCTGTATAGACTGCCTCAAGGATAGTTTTACATGTGCAGGACTGTTTATACAGACTGCAGGCTATGGACATATAGAGTGGTGGTCAATAAATGTCTCTATCTCTCTCTCTCTTTATTTTTGTTGCTAAGATTACTGAAAATCGTGTTTTTCAAAATATGACTGTGTCGGGGGTTGGGGTTGAGAGTAAAACATTGTTTTTTGCATGACATGTCGTGTTATGGCAGGTATGGTATTTCTCTCTCTCTCTCTCTCTCTCTCACACACACATACCAATGCCTTTGGGCTGTTAATTGCAAACAGGAAGCAAGAAGTTACTGTTATCTTCTTTTTGTCAGCTTTATAACAGACATGCATGCATGTGTTATTTGATAAACTAAAGTGACAATCAAAGCCACCAGTAAACTTTATAATAGACATGCATGCATGTGTTATTTGATAAAATAATGGGACTTGATCAAAGCTGACAATAATCTTTATAACAGACATGCATGCATGTGTTATTTGATAAAATAATGTGACTTTCAAAGCTGACAGTAAAATGAAATGCATTATAAAAAAAATCATTGAAATTCAGTTTGTTTTATGAAACAAATATAAAAAAGTTATAGGTGTATAGGTAAATTAGAAATATATAAATAAAATGAAAATGATAAATTAATAAATTAATAACTAAATACTACAGCGTTTGTTAAAAATGCCATCTATTTAAAGCAACAATGACTCCCAAGACAATTTAACTGAATTTTAATATGAATTTTACTTGAACTTAATGCAGAATCATCCAATTTAGTCGAGAAGTATTTACGAAATGAAATTATCAAAATTTTGAACAGAAACTACAGAAAGTACTCACTTAGTATCACTGAAGTCTGAAATTTATTCCTTACAAAAACCAAACTGATTTTCTTCTCAATGACATCATTTCATGTGTTGTTTTGTGGTGGTTAAAATACCCTTTGAAGTAGGGCGATAGTGGTCTTGCAGACTTATCGATTACATCTTGAGACTTTTTTTTTTTTTTTTTGGTATTTAGTGCCATTTTTCAGCACATGATAGGCTATATATCGTGGCCAGTATATTTGGTGAAGGAAGAACCTCAGGAAGCTACTGGCAAGCTTTCTCACTTACCCATGTTGGTAGAGGTGAGATGTGCAAGTGATCTGTAAAGGCGAGCGCCTTAAAAGACCACTTAGCCACCCAGGGCCAGGTGATAGTATAGTAATTATTTTTAGACGTGACAATTATCAAACTTTTATTGGGCAGTTTTCCTGTCTTTATTTTGAGTTTGTAAGAGGGGTTAGCAGCAAACTTAACCAGTCCCTTTGGCCCGACCATGTTTCACTTACTCAACACTTACCTGGCCTGAACAGGTAAGAGAGATAGGTAGCTGAATGGACTGGCAGCCAGTCTTAGTGGCCATGTCAGTCGCTTGTGTACTAAATGTTTGCCCTCTTAATGAAATTAAATATACATTATTATTGACTCTGCCCTTGAAGTGTTACTGTTTAAAATTGTACCAACATTTTTGGTTTTCTAGCATATGATTGTACAGTATTGTTGCTGCAAATTTGTTCCTTACATTAATTGGAGCACCACTCCTTGTGTCCATAAAAATTGCAGGTCCTGGCCTAGTCTTTCTCTTATTTCTTCAAAGGAGTTTGATTATCTCTTACAGGGGACAGTGAAACTAGATTGGGAGGAAAATCATCCGCTGCGGGGATCCGCACAAGGTTATCCACAGGCAGTATCCACATGAATGGGACCACAACCATATCTGTTGCCAGGGAGACAGAAGCAATTGCTAAACAGATTGCCAAAGGTAGCTAGGAAGCTTTGTTTGGTATCGGGCTGGAGAAATCCCAAAATTTCCTACTTGTCTGCACCTTTTTTTTTTTGACTCTGATTCGCTATAATCTATGGAGGGTGCATATAATTTTATCCATGTCTCTCAGTCGTATGGATTGAAACTTAATTTGTTTTGAGCCTCTTTATTAAAAAAGATTTAGGTTAAGTTCAATTTTCAACATATTCACTGTTTGAACCAAGCTTTCTTCAGTTGCACATTATCAGCACGAGCATCTGTGGCACATGGACACTTTCAAGTTCCTTCATATTCTGTATAAATCTGGGCAGTGATGAGTTACTTTTTTATTATTATTTTATTGTCAATCAATGTTCTTTATATGAAGTTTTTCACTTTAATTTGTTCAAGTGTATATTTAATACAAATCAGTAATCACCATTTAATAATCATTTATTATATACAGATAATTTGCTTTGCATCAGATTTTATTTTGTACAGAGTTGTAAAATAAAACAAAATACTGAAACCTGCCCTAACAGGTCACCTTTATATAGGTGTTGCCTGGTTACAACAGCTATTCTAATATCTTTATATATTTGTTGCCTGGTTACAACAGCTATTCTAATATCTCCTTGCCTGGTTACAACAGCTATTCTAATATCTCCTTGCCTGGTTACAACAGCTATTCTAATATCTCCCCAGCAAATTTTCTATATAAAGGTGATGCATATAATGGTCACCTGCTTTCTGCGGTCAGCAGACAGGTGTTTTCTAACCAAATAATGGTTTCTCCTTGCTTTAAGTGGTCACTGGAGCATATTAACAGTGGCCACTCTATGCATGCAAATTAATACTATTGTTTGATGAGGAAGGCATTGTTTAGATAAAGGAATATGATGAGAATACATGTGTAACCATTTCTTATCGCGCTTGTACTCACCATATTCCAGTCACACTGTCAGTGTAACTCAAAGGTGTCAATGGGTAAAATTCGAAAGTAGGTGGTTTTTATCATTACGTACCATTTAATTGGGGGAGGGGTGTGTGTGTGTGATTTTTTATTTTAAAAAATTACCCTGCCCCTAAATAGCTTGACAAAAAATACTGTTGCTCTGATTATAGATAAAAAGAACTATTTATTATATTAGTTGAAGGAAAAAAAAACCATTAACTTCAGAATGAGACAAAGAAAGATATCCTATATTCTGATTGGAAACAAAATCAAAGCTTCTCCCCCCCCCCCCCTTAAAAATAATTGGCTCCTTTTGTTGAGAAGGTAGAAGCAATGCATTTGCTAGATGATGGGAAAAGTCATTATGTAGTCGCAGCAGAAACAGAATATGACTTATGTGCCAGTGGGACAGGTATAGTTAGATATCTTCATATATTTTATTTGCCTGCAAATTAAAGCTATCTCTGATGAAATAAATTAATCTTTGAGGAGAGATACGATTTACATCCCTTTTCATTATGGGTAGGGGTTATTAAATATTTACAAAACTTACCTGTTCAGGCAGTCAAAGTTTCAGTTCATGTGTTACAGTAAAACCTGTCTTGAGAGACCGCCCCTTCTGCCAACAAAAAGTGGTCTCTCAAGATAGGTGGTTTCTCATGACAGGTTTGTACAAAAAGACCAATTTCCATGGTTGAAATTCAGCACTGTTTAAGAAGGAAAAATAAACACAATCACGTACATTTATTGTATTCTTTGTTTATAGTTCTTGTTAAAATATTGCATGCATTTATCTGAAAATAACATTATATTGCAATAAAGTTATACATCTATCATTAAACATGAATCACATTTATATTTGAAGATTACATATACATGTACTAGTACTAGCATATGAATTCATTTCTAATTGACTCCTTGACTTTTATAACACCCTAAATTTTAGTTTTACCGACGTTTTAACTGGCTGCTATTTTGCAAACGGTCTCCCCTTTTTCACTTCTTTCAATTACATTAATTCTTTCCTCCAGTGTTAGAATTTGTCTCTTTTTCATTAGAAGTTCTGCCATTGTTATTAAGGTGCTAGGTGTTAATGTTATAAGGGATCAATTGTAATAACGACTGTAGCGGTTTTGATCAGGCCTTGGGGAAATATGGAATACAGTGAAACCCCGCAATAATGCACCCTGCGATAACGTGAATTCGGATATAACACGCGTGGCTCCCAAAATTTCATATATTCATTCACACATGAAAATTTTTGTTTTTCAGAGTGCTAGAAATAGTGTATAAAATGTGTAGATTATCATTTTGGGGAAGAGATCGCGTATGAATTCGAGCATAATACGTTCGTGGCATGGTTCCTGAAATTTTATATACATGTATTTTTCTCGTACACGAACACAATTTTTTTTTTTAAGTACGAGAAATAGTGTATAAAAAGTTTATTACTGTATCGTTTTGGGGAAGAGATCACGTATGAATTCGATCATGGCGTGGCTTCTGAAATTTAACAATTTCACCAATTTCTTGAAGTGTTATGCCAAAATAAACATTATCGGAAATGTTACTTATTACTGATCCATGAGTAAAGCCAGTAAGTCTTCTTTGTGTTTGTCTTCAATTCATTCTGTATACAATCATTGCTCAAACAATAGCCAACATGTGTTTCTTCTTTAACTGCATACACAACCAAGCATCAGACAATGTGGTGGTTGATAAAAGATTCTCACGATTTAATAAACATCAAAAACATAAGCCACCAACACATGCGCTGGACTTAAATTCATCCTGTATACAATCATTGCGCAAACAATAGCCGACTTAATGTTTCTTCTTTAACTGCACACACAACCAAGCACCAGACAATGCGGTGGTTGATCAAAGATTGTCATGTGGGTGCTTATGTAGAGACTGAGCTTGGGTGGCAAGATCACAGGGAGTTCAAATAACCACTCTCTGTTGCACTGAACAAGTATCAAACCCACGGCTCGATCAAAGGGTTGTCATGTGGGAAAGCAAAGACGGATCGATATCAGATAGTAAACGGTGTTGATACCCTATTCATGCTATACATTAGACGTGTATATGTTGTTCTCTGAATAAAGTAAAATATAGTAAAACCCTGCAATAACGCGACTCCGCTTTTTCTGCAATCAAATTTTATGGACCCCAATTATAAGTACATATGGATAATTGGGGTCCATAAAATTTGATCGCAGAAAAAGCGGAGTCGCGTTATTGCAGGGTTTTACTATATTTTACTTTATTCAGAGAACAACATATACATGTCTAATGTATAGCATGAATAGGGTATCAACACCGTTTACTATCTGATATCGATCCGTCTATGCTTATACAATGTATATGTACCAATGAATCAAAATAAAAAGACATAATAAACTCATCCAGAAGCAGAATAAATTTATTTTGAGACAAAAATCAAAGGCTTAATTCACCAACGACACAAAGAGATTAACTCTATAAACAAAGGGTGTAACCGGCTCCACTAAGGTGAACATATCACGGCTTGGTCACTTTTGGTGTGTGGGCTGTAATCACTGTAACATAAAAAAACCAACAACAAACAACACAAGCCTTTCACAATGACAACTGAATCCGGAAACGATTCTCACCTACTGGTATTTAAGACAAAGACCTCATTCACCCCAGGCACTATGGATTAACTCCAAAGACGATATATTCGACCGCTATATTGACTTGGGCACTACAATGGCAGTTAGCGACATGTACATTAGTCTGGTTTAAAGCTTATAACAAAGGATGCCTACATGCATGACCTGACAAATTTAGGAAACCGGTAGCCAGCCTAATTTTTTTTGTTTGTTGTAACAGTCTTTACTTTTTGTCGTTGCTACAAAGGATTAAATAAACGTCAGTGGTGTTTGTCTCAGTTCTCGCGATAGGGTCGTTCATAACAGTATTATTTTATAACAAGCTGCCATTCGCAACTTCGCTGGAAATACTACGGATCATACTTTAGTCTCGCATAAATATCCTAGGTATTTCCGAATGACTAATCTGCATGTACTGTAGTCTGGTTTACAACTTATAACATATAACACTATATGCATGACCTGTAAAATTTAAGAAACCGGTAGCCAGCCTAATTTTTTTTTTTTTTTTTTTTTTTTTTTTTTTAAATTAAAGGTTTTTGATTTTGTTTATAACAGTCTTTACTTCTTAAGCGGTTGTGGTTACAAAGGGTTAAATAAAGGTCAGTTGTGTTTATCTCTATTTTTGTGATGCAGTCGTTCATAGCAGTGTCAAAATGCATATTTTGACAAGAAATCGTGGTTGCTGGTCGTGTTCTGCAGGTGGTCGCTCACGACAGTGCGGTTATATAATAAAATCGATCTGTGCATTACGATTGTGGTAGCTCATGACAGGTGGTCGCTCATGACAGGTTTTTACTGTACTAACAAAAGCTACATTGAGCTTCTTCTCATTCCCTAATTCATCACAGGCCTCTCACATAAGCCAGCTATCTTTTGAGCGACTGGTTAATCCACATATTGTTTGACGTATGAACAGCTCTTCCTAGATCTAATTATACAAATTGGATGAACAAAGAGTCCTTGCTCTGTTTCACTTTAATATTTAAGCAGTCAATTAGTAGTGAAATTAGTATTTTGTCATGGTACACAAAACAAAGATCAGGGATATTTTGTGTATTTTTAGAGTCAGTGATGATTTAATTTATAGGATGGATTAAAGTGAGCAAGACACAGTAGTCTTATGTGGAACATAATGTTGAGAGAGAAGAACATATACATTTATTTTATGATTTTGGTAGTGCACCAAACTAAATCTGTTGATAATATAATAATAATAATAATAATAATAATAATAATAATAATAATAATAATAATAATAATAATAATAATAAAGGTATTTGATGTATGGCATTTGTTCAAAAACCAAGTTTGAAAAGTGAACCTGCATACAGAGGTCACCTGTGTACAAGACCAGTTTGGCTTATTCCAATGGTTGGCTGCTATTGACAGGTTTGACTCAACTTTATTACTTAACATTGTTATGAGACCATTTTAAGAATCTGGTAAATTGTAACCAGATTTTATCAAGGTAGGGACTATTCTAGGCCTCGTGATCGTATCATTTACACTTCTTTCTAACATATTGCACCCAAAAAACTAAATCAAATGTGTGAAAATCATACATAATATTTGTAAGTCCTACATTTATTTCTTCATTAACTCCTTCCTATATTCAGAAAATTCTTCCCTTATTTTAAAATGAAGTGTGGAATTTACCCCCTACGACTCTAAATTTTCAGTTCTAAAATAGACCCTGAAAAAATGTTTTCTGCTATATGAAAAACCGAACATATATCACTTAAAATTAAAACTGTTATGAAATGAGTTTTGTTTCAGATGGAAATTATAAAAGAGTTTCCTATATTGGAATAATATTCTAACATGCTATCAAACAGTACTCTACGTCAAAACAGTTGAGTTTTACTTTGGTTCAGATGTTTGACTCTTGAACAAAGCGTTAACTACTTAAAGTAATGGCCCTAGTGAATCAGCTATGTGAAAGTATTTAAACAGTGTTACACCATGAGCATGGGATTGCAGGCTTCCCACAATATTTTGACATATGTCCCCCAAATCTTGACCCATGTGCACCCCTTGGGCATGCTTTTTTCACTATTACTTCTAATGCAGGTAATTATTTGTCCCTTAAAATTTTGCATTTCCCCATATTTGAGGGAGAGTGGGGCACATTATCCCTTGCTTGTTAGATTCTAGGTTGAACACTGTTGAAAGCTGGGTGTAATAACTACTTAATAAAATTGCCCAGCCATCCATTGAAGTCTTATTATAGAGCAACTGGTTGTCATTTAAAACCACTAAAACCAGTAACAGACATGGGGTTTTCACCAGAAGATTTCTTATTATGTCTAGGTGGCCCTAAATGAAAATTGTGCCAATCTGATGTCCAATACGACTGCCACAGTTGCCATCTTGAAAATCTTGTTATAACTACTCATCCTGAAATGGATGGTCATATCAACATGGGTTGTTAACCAAACGATTTCTTATGATGTCTAGTCGGTCCTAAATAAAAATGGTGCTGCTCAGACATCCAAAATGGCCACCACAGTGGCCATCTTGAAAATCTTATCACTACTTCTCCTGAAAGAATGATTGTATCAGCATGGGGTTTTCACTGAAAGACTTCTTGTGATGTCTAGTTGGTTGTAAATGAAAATGGTACCAATCTGACTTCCAATATGGCCACCACAGTGGCCATCTTGAAAATCTTGTTATCACTATGTCTCCTAGATGGCTGGTCATATTGATATTGTGTTTTCACCAAAAGATTTGAAAATCTTGTTATCATTACTCCTCCAAAACAGAAAGTACTATATACGTTTACCAACTTTGTCCATTTTTAACAAGGCATAGAGGGAGAAAATCAGCAAACAAATTACTTATATAAATAACACTGACAAAAGCATGGTGTATGCTCTGGTTGTTAATATGTTGAATGATATTTTGTTAGATTAAAAGGATTTATTTCAGCTGTCGCACACCCAAATATCATCAATAATAAAATCCATCAGGCATCTGCCAGTATGGCTGCTTTTGGACAATATCTGTGCAAGGTGGTATCTCCAATGCAGGTGTTGTTTCGTATACATGAGCAGCAGTCTTAATCACTTTCTTAAAGGTTAAAACTTCTTGTTCACCAAAATGTAATTATTCTAAAAATGTTGATATAAAATTGTCACCTAACTTGGTAATAATTTAGTGAGTTGATTGTCTCAGAGTCCCAGCAGGTCACACCAGCAGGAAAAAGACGTCTCGGGTCTGCAGGAGCATCAGATAGTTCAGCAACACAGAATCCACCACCCAAGAAGAGGAAAATTGGCAGAAACGATGGCTCAGGAGAGGTGAGACAAACTGCCTCATTTTGCTTTTGAATATCTCATGGAATTTGAAACAGGTCATCAACCAGTAGTTGACCTTTCCAATATTTGTTCTAATCCCTGCTCACTCTTGCTTAAGAAAATCTGTTCTATTGTATTAAAACTTTAATATGACCTTTTTACAGACTTTTATCAAGTTGAGCAAAACTAAAGTTGCAATATTATCAGTTGTATTTCATTAAATTGACCTATTGATATTTGTCAATCAGCTGTGGATCATCAGTGATCTTAGTGAACCGCTCACCGATCAGGTTGCCAGCCATCTATGCAGCATCACATCATCACCTTTTTACTGGTTGTTTGTCCAAGTATGAGAACTATCAGAATAAACTCTGACACCTTGATAGATTTTACAATATAACAAATGCAAATTTGCATCTTCTAACTTTTGCTAGTTTTTCTTCTGATTTTGGCAGATATAAATACTGAAAAGGTTTCGGGAAGTATATGTGTCAATTTTGAAAGGAAAATCGGTAATTTTTGGGAAGTACATCGATTAGTTGGAGCATAGTTGATTGGTCCTTTTGATAATTGTGTATAGTTTTTGTTTTGGCGGCAAAATTGAGAATTTATTTTCTGTAAAATATTGCATGGATTATAATTACAGCACTCTCTTACTATAATGCCCTTCATTATAACACAGTTCCTGTCATAAAGTGAGTATCATCATGGATTCCATTTCATTAAAACACGGTTCCTGTCATAAAGTGAGTATCGTCACGGATTCCATTTCATTAAGTGGTAGTAAAATTATATGGATAACATACTTCATTATATGGTGGTCTCACTATAAGACAGTATACTCTATGGGTGATATGGACAGTGTTATAATGATGAGGCATTGAAATACTTAAATATTTATAAATTTAATGGTGGACTGTATAAATTCTCTTTTGCACTGCATTCTTTACCTTGAAAAATTTGTTCTTAAAATCAGGGTTCTCACAGAATTCACACAAATTTTATTTTTGTGAAAATTGGTAATTCACAGTGTAATATATTGTTTCCTTTTCAGGACAACCGTAATGACTATTTCTGTTGGTTGTGTCATAGGGAAGGGATGGTGGTATGCTGTGAACTGTGTCCACGGGTTTACCACACCAAGTGCCTGGGACTCGACAGTGATCTGCCGCAGGACTGGGTCTGCCCAGAGTGTGAGGTCAGCCAATTTTGTCTTACACGCAAAACATAGATAAGAGATTGGTGTTTACTGCAAATAATCATATTTGAGCTTGATATAATGTTTGTAATTTCAGGTAATTGAGCATTGAATTTTAGGAATTTCATCTTTGACTTTACACATATTGTACAGTTATTTTGAGTTTAGGTTTACAAAATTTTTGTAAGTTCACTTGTCTTGCCAAATAAAAAAAAATGCATGCTGGTAAAAATGATGTGATTTACAGTAATTTTACAATGACATTGCTGCCATTGTGCCCATAGAGTCAACAGTGATGTCATTGTGCCATTGAGTCAACATTGCTGTCATTGTGCCCATCGAGTCAACATTGATGTCATTGTGCCCATAGAGTCAACATTGTTGTCATTGTGCCCATAGAGTCAATATTGACGTCATTGTGCCCATAGAGTCAACATTGATGTTTTTATTTTCTCCTTATTTGTTTGATTGTAAAGCAATTCTGGTTTGTGGATTAATAATGTCTGTTCAGAAGTCTGTCTATTCATCTGTCATCAACACTGACATTAGGGTTTGCGTTTAGGTCATTTTCTCAGACACTGTTGCTTGCAGGGTCACATGACTTGGTATGTAAATGTTTCATGAGGAATATACTGTGACCTATATTTCATGGTTTGCAATCTGACCATACCACCATTTGGTGTTTTGTTTCTAATAATTTTGAATGGACGGTCATAAAACATGTATTACGTTAATTCATCTTTAGAATAACTACTAATTACTTGTAAAAGTAGTGATACAAAGTGATGGTAGCATATTAGAGGATTTTACATGACTACCGTCTATACTTGCTTATAAGTCTGGTCCAACTGCAAACAGCATACACCTGGATCTGCTATCGCATAATGCACTGGGTGATCAGAGTCTGTGTTGTTTGTGTTATTGGTTTCTCCTAACAAGCTGCATAGACCCAGATCTGCCAGCACATTATGCGATGGCAGATCTGGGTCTATACAGTTTGCTGTTGGATCCAACTTATAGATGAGTATATACAGTACCCATTTCAAACAAATGGAATAATTTCAATAAATGGAAGCCTCACTGAGCAAACAATTATTCAGTGAGATAAATTCAGTTTTGAATGACCACAGATGCAAGATAATATTTATCACATTAGGAAAATCAACAATTTTATCCAATATAATTGCATTGGCAGAGTGAAACTACTATGAAGTACATTTGGATGCTGAATACATTATGTCTTTGAATTGTATAATAGCATGATTCGTTTGTTAAATCATGATCTGATATTTTTACTAGTTTCAATATGAATAATCTGAAATGGGTTAAAACAGTATCATATCAATGACATGTGATAACACAATATTTCATTTTTATTGTGAAAGCTTCAGATCAAACCAATATGTGTTTTTTTCATTTCAGAAAGTCATGAGAGCAGAGTGTGTGGACACTCGTTCCAAGGCCATGAGCATGATCACATTGGACACGCTGTGTATGCTACTTAAGTATGCTCTTGAGAGGATGCAGCATCAAGGGGTAGGTAGACAAAATGGAAGAATATTTTTCTCTCTTTTGTAAGTGGCAAGACACAAGTATGACTTCTGTTGTCATCGATGTCATTGTTGTTGACAATGTTAAGATTACTTGTTAAAGTTTCTGAAAGTCACTATCTGTCTGTATTCGCTTTCAAGTCGGATCCAAGTGCAAACAGCATAGACACTGATCTATCATCGCATAATGTGCTGGCAAATCAGGATCTATGCAGTTTGTTAGGAGTAATCAATGGAACAGACGACACAGACCCTGATCCACCAGCACGTTATGTATTGTGTTGTGCTGACATGCCATTAAATCCTAATTCATATATGCATGCATTTTAGCATAAAACCAGAGTGTGGCAAGTAAGAGCTCCAAACCTTTCTTTCCACTCCAAATTTTCATGTATGAATTTGCTTTCACAAGCTTGCATGTGTCAGTTATCAGGTGAGTAATGTTAGACCTACTTGGGTCTCTTGTTTTTATCATTATCTTTTATTTTATATACCTTTTAAGGAATTTTAATATCTTTACCTTTTCTTGCATGTGCCAGTTTAAAGGTGTGTGATATCAGACCTAATTGGGTCTCTTGTTTTTATCTTTATCTTTTATTTTATATACCTTTTAAAATTTGAATATCGTTACCTTTTCTTGTTTATTTTGTGGGAGTGCATGTTTGCTATATTTAGGAATGTTTTATTGTCATAAGAATTTAAAGCAGTTTTCTACCTTCAGATGTTTACAAACTATATTTTACTCGGCTCTGTAGCCAAGATTGCCATGATGTACCTTTGAACCATATGCATACATACATATTAACATACATACATACATACATACATACATACATACATACATACATACATACATACATACATACATACATACATACATACATACATACATACATACATACATACATACATACATACATACATACATACATGCACACACACATACATACATACATACATACATACATACATACATACATACATACATACACACACACATACACACATACATACATACATACATACATACATACATACATACATACATACATACATACATACATACATACATATATAGGCCATCACTCGTCAGCACAAGCTATCTAGATATTGAGAGTTTTATATACAAGTTTAAGAAGTTTCCAACAATGACATAATAGAAATTATGTAGAATATAAAGATTTTGTAATTACTCTAAACCGAACATTTTTATGTATCCAGGCTGCACCATTCATTAAGCCAGTGGACCTAAGTGCTGTCCCCAACTATACTGACTACATCTTTAATCCCATGGATCTCAGCATTATAGAGAAGGTGAGAGAGGAATTTATTAAAATTCTATAAAACGTTTTACATTAAAACTTTGAACATGATTTCACAGTCCAGCTCTGTCTATCAGCCTGTTACGTTAATATCACCACTTATGTTTAAACAATGCAGTAGAGATCAGCAAGAATCAGTCATGTATTATGAATCAAGGCATTTATCTTACATATTTTAATGGAAGTATTTTGCATTGGATTGAAGGTACTGGACTTTATAAGTACTGTGATTTCATTTATTTTTGTGGATATCAATTTTTTTGGTTTTGGGGGGAACAATTTATTTTTATGGTTACTTAAATTCATTGATTAAATGTGGAGTCCTGTTGTTTTTATAGAAGGATACTTGTTTGTTTTGCCTAAAAGATTTTTATTCTGTTAACTACAGAATTGATGAAAATTGGTACACCATGAAAATTGGTACTTCACAAAAGCAGTAAATTCACTGTACTTTATTGTGAATTCATATGATATTGATATCAGACAAGTATAGGGGCAAATTTAACACATTTTGTTGCAAGGAACATATAGCAGATATTTTTGCATGTTTCCAGTGACTAATGACCTTGAACAATGATATTTTATTGACCTTGAAGATTGTGAGATAAATTGTCATACAGTGCTTGGAAAATCATTGGATATTATTGGAGTAATAAGATGTTTAAAATTATCACATTATTTTGATCAACTCCATTTGGGGTGTGACAAGAGGGGAGAGAGTAGAGACACACTGTTTGGACTCCAATTTCAGTGAATTGTTCTTTTCAGATTTCATTCTGTTTTTCAGAACATCAAGAAGAAGGTATATGGTTGTACTGAGGCCTTCCTTGCTGATTCCAAGTGGATTCTGCACAATTGCATAATTTACAATGGCAGTGAGTACCCTCATGAAAAATTTAGAAGAAAAAAACTATTTATACTATGCATTTATTTAACATTGCTTGTGCAGAAAATTTGACAACATACCATATACAGTAGTCTCAACAACTTGGGCATTGATGTAAGATGGGATTTTAGGTTGAGGTAGAGGAAACAGCTCAGGCATTGGTGTTGGATGGGGTTTTAGGCAGAGGAAACCGCTCTGGCATTGGTGTGAGATGGGGTTTTAGGTAGAAGAAACAGCTCAGGCATTGGTGTGAGATGGGGTTTTAGGTAGAGGAAACAGCTCAGGCATTGGTGTGAGATGGGGTTTTAGGCAGAGGAAACAGCTCAGGCGTTGGTGTTGGATGGGCTTTTAGGTAGAGGAAACAGCTCAGGCATTGGTGTGAGATGGGGTTTTAGGTAGAGGAAACAGCTCAGGCGTTGGTGTGAGATGGGGTTTTAGGTAGAGGAAACAGCTCAGGCATTGGTGTGAGATGGGGTTTTAGGCAGAGGAAACAGCTCAGGCGTTTGTGTTGGATGGGGTTTTAGGTAGAGGAAACAGCTCAGGCATTGGTGTTTGATGGGGTTTTAGGCAGAGGAAACAGCTCAGGCATTGGTGTTGGATGGGGTTTTAGGCAGAGGAAACCGCTCTGGCATTGGTGTGAGATGGGGTTTTAGGTAGAGGAAACAGCTCAGACATTGGTGTTGGATGGGGTTTTAGGCAGAGGAAACCGCTCTGGCATTGGTGTGAGATGGGGTTTTAGGTAGAGGAAACAGCTCAGGCATTGGTGTGAGATGGGGTTTTAGGTAGAGGAAACAGCTCAGGCATTGGTGTGAGATGGGGTTTTAGGTAGAGGAAACAGCTCAGGCATTGGTGTGAGATGGGGTTTTAGGTAGAGGAAACAGCTCAGGCATTGGTGTTTGATGGGGTTTTAGGCAGAGGAAACAGCTCAGGCATTGGTGTTGGATGGGGTTTTAGGCAGAGGAAACCGCTCTGGCATTGGTGTGAGATGGGGTTTTAGGTAGAGGAAACAGCTCAGACATTGGTGTTGGATGGGGTTTTAGGCAGAGGAAACCGCTCTGGCATTGGTGTGAGATGGGGTTTTAGGTAGAGGAAACAGCTCAGGCATTGGTGTGAGATGGGGTTTTAGGTAGAGGAAACAGCTCAGGCATTGGTGTGAGATGGGGTTTTAGGTAGAGGAAACAGCTCAGGCGTTGGTGTGAGATGGGGTTTTAGGTAGAGGAAACAGCTCAGGCATTGGTGTGAGATGGGGTTTTAGGCAGAGGAAACAGATGAACCTGGAGGAAATTACCAACCTTAGTCTGTATCCGGACAACTGGGTGGACCTAGTACCTACATTACGTACCTATGTATCTGTCACTCTGATTGAATGTAAGAAACATTGCTGTCAAAGTTGTGTGTGAATATGTATATGTATATATATATATATTGAACCATAACTAAGTACAGGAAAACCTGGCAAAAGATAACAACATAGCAATAGTAGTAGATATGAAATTCATTTACAAAGGCAATAAATGAAATCATTATTTACAAAGATCAATACAATAAATTAGATTTCCCCTTTCATGGCAATAAAATAAAATATCGATAGCAGTCTGCTGTTAAAAATATTTCAGTGTCTCTTACAAGAGTTTTTATGGTAAGTAAATCTTACATAAGGAATTCGTGATAAATGAGCAGTATGGCAGTTGGGTCATAATAGTCTTGCTCCCTGCGTGAATGATATATCGCCTGTACCAAATTAGGGTGGACAACTACTCGTTCTTCCACATGACAGAATTGGGGATAAAACCTGGGACTGCAAAGGTGAAAAGTGCTGTACAATGTAGTTTCTCCTGGCAAGCATTCCCAACTTTCAGGTTTTTCCATAATAGCTGCTGGATTTACACTGATGTGGGATTTAGAAAAAGATTAATTCTTAATTAAATGGCTGATTTGGAATTGAAAGATTACCCAGGTAAATGTTGTACATACCATTAAAATGGTGATTCATGGTAGTTTTAGAAGGACTATTCACAGTATTCAATGCAAGCCATGTATGTGTTTATGCCATACAACAATCCTTAATTTAATTGAAATTATATACATTGGTCCCTCACTTTAAAACCCCCCAGTATATTGTTGTCCCTTTTATAATGTAGGTATGGTCATCAATCCCAATAAATTGGTCAAATTTTTTTAAAATCACTTTATTTTAGTTCTTGGCCCCCCTGTATGTCATAAGAAGCCACTAATGGAGGCAACCATTTTGCCCTTGGATACCAACCAAGATGATGTTCCAGCTGGCAAGGTCTCTGACTTTTTAAAAAGAGGGTGGTTTATATCAACAAATTTAATTTGTTTTCACGGATTTTGACTGTTCTTGCTCCTATCTTTGTTTGTTTGGTATGATTTTTTGGGATACCTAAACGTACTTGGTACTATATAGCCAGCATTAGGCTGAAGTGCTGTTAAACTCTATACATACTTGCATACATACATACATACATATATACACACACACATGCACACACATATAAATACATACATACACACATACACACACACACATATACATACATACATACATACATACAACATACATACATACATACATACATACATACATACATACATACATACATACATACATACATAGATACATACATACATACATACATACATACATACATACATACACACACATACACACATACATACACACACACACATACATACATACATACATTTTAGTTTTTGGCTCGTGAAAAAAATTATAATGTGATTTCACATAATGGAATACTCTATTTTAGTTTTTTGATACACTGTCAGGACACAGTTTTGTTGGAACATCCCTCAGTATAAGGTACACTCACTTATAATGGTAGTTTCTTTTATGACTCATGTGATCAATGCTATAAAGAGGAGTACTGTCACTCACCCAGCTGCAAACAGTGTAGATCCTAATCTGCCATCACATTATGCAGCTGTGTCTAGGCTGTTTACAGTTTGTTGTCAGTCATGTGTGGATATACAGACCTGCCAACCCTTACGATTTGACCAGAAGTCTTACTGAAATTACCTCTAAATTAAGGACTTACCGAATAATAGCAAAAGTTAAGAAAATACGATCGTTGTGGTTAAATCTGGATACTGGCTTGTCTGTGTTTGATCCAGATTCGGGTTTCATATTAGACTCATTGGAGTTGGTCAGGGAACTAGTCAATGTTACAGCAGTATGTCAGATGCTTTAAACTGCCCATATTTTGCATGCAAAATGCCTGCATGATCAAGCTGTTGCCTATAGAATTTTCCAAAATGGTATATGGTGTCCAGTAAACAAAAATGTGTTCAAGGGAAAATAGACAATACACCTCTTTACAAATTTAAACAGTCTGCACAGAAGTAGAAAAAGGAATATTCACATTCTTGGGGAAAAAGCGGGAAGGGCAACAATTACGTTTATTACACATTACCGGTATGTGTTGATTTACAGTTACGTTTGTTACACATTACCGGTATGTGTTGATTTACAATTACGTTTATTACACATTACCGGTATGTGTTGATTTACAATTACGTTTGTTACACATTACCGGTATGTGTTGATTTACAATTATGTTTATTACACATTACCGGTATGTGTTGATTCACAATTACGTTTATTACACATTACCGGTATGTGTTGATTTGAGAAGGTTGCATCATGGTGGGAGAGATGATTGTTGTTAGCACATAAAATTATTTTTTTTAAAACGGAAAGAATTACGTCAAGTTGAGAGATATCAAGAAGCCTTTGAGCTCCATGTGGTTTGGAACTGCAGTTTCTGAAACTGTACTGGAGGTAATTAAGGTCTAAGTGTACTCTGCAAGATTTTTACTGAACACAATTTTTACATTTACTGCATCAGTCTTAAATCACAAATCTTACCTTTTTTAATTGAATGTTTTCCAATTTCACAATAGCACTACATGATATTTTGTTGCACCTTACTGAAAATTGGTCTAACTTATGGACAGATATAGATTGCCGTACTGAGAAGGTCTTCTTAGAGTTGGCAGGTCTGGATAGACAATGGAATGCAGAGTGATGTACGTATGTATGTATGTATTAGAATTTAATGGCATGTCAGCACAATAGTTGCTATATGGTGTCACTTAACAGTTCTAAAAATGTAATTTCAAAACAAACTTTAAGAAGATAAATCCTTTGAAATGATGTTAATATGAAGTACAACAATATAAAAGATGAAAGATGTTAAAATTCTGTAAAATGTGTATAAAATAAAAGATTCCGGTGAAAATTAAAAAATTTTTAGACTATAGGTTCAAACTTTTTAATATAAACTGCATTCATTCAAAAATGCAGAGCAAATGAAGAATAAATGGAAAACAAAGAATTAGTGGGGGCCCCGGGTGACTGAGTGGTCTAAGGTGCTCGCCTTTACAGATCACTGACATCTCACCTCTGTCCGCGTGGGTTCGAGTCTTGGGCTTGGCCAACGTGGGTATGTGAGAAAGCTTGCCAGTAGCTTCCTGTGGGTCGGTGGTTCTTCCCGGGGTTTTCTCGGGTTCTTCCTCCACCATGTATAGCCAGCCTATCATGTGCTGAACAACAACAAAGAATTAGTGCAAACAGAAAACAGAATGAAAATTTAGATGAAATGATGTATGCATTTTTAGCGTAGTTACAAAATGCAGAACAGTGAATGATGAACCAAATGAAATAAAACATTAATGCATTTCACGAGTTGATTTGAAAAGCGATTGCTTCCAAGCTGTGGCTGAATTTTGACAGTCATAAGCCCTTTCACATGATAATTCAGGATCAGATTATTTGGTGGACAGTTTTTTTATCCCGTACATTGGTTTTGTCAATGTAGACAGAATCAACCTCCATTTATGTGATGATGTCATCATTGTTGGTTGCATCTTTGCAGTATTTATAGAAAAATAAGAAAAAATAAATAGAATTTACTTTGATGACAAATACTCTACAACTTACATTTACTGCAGTTGCAGTTATATTTTTATTTCTTTTAAAGTCAATGCCATCTTTTGCATTTTATGCATTTGATATTTTATTACATTTTTATGCTTGTAATAAGATTTGAAAGCAGTAGTCCTCTCTTGAACACTCTTGGGAAACAGAAAAGCCAACTTAAGTAAATATATTTCCATTTTGTTCCAAAACAAAATGAAAACGAGCAGAAAGGACAAATGGAAACAAAAAGTTCAAAATCTGAATGCATTTTTGAGACACAAAACAATGAACATTAAGATCATACTGAAATTCAGACATGGATGCATGTGGAATGCTAAAAAAATTAATTCCAAATGCATTTCAGATGCAAATAAAGTGCAAAACAAAATACAGATTTGGTAAAATTACCCATTACAGGGTCTGCAGTTATGGTACATGTTACCTCTAAAATCTTCTGTTCTGGGACATTTTAGACACACACAGAGGTCCTATTCTATAATGAACCTTGCTGTTGATAATTTCTGGATATAGAGAATTTCTTCCTTTTGACCTCAAAAGGCATATACATGCATAAAATATATTTCTATAACAAGCTTTTATGATTAAACCACATCTGCGTGCATAAAATTGATTATGACAGATTGCTATATTGAAGCATTCATATGTATTCCCAATCATTGGTTTTTAGAAAGGGACAGTTGTTCCATGGTTTTCAATTCAGACACATTGCACAGAACTTGACCAAAAGTATACAGTTATGAGAGAATAATTGTGGTCATTCTGCTTTTTTCAGCCCATCACAAGCTAAGCGGCAGTGCTAAAATGATCATCAAGATCTGTAAACATGAGGTAAGTTGGGGGGAAATGATCTACATATATTACAGTATGAGGTAAGTTTGTGGGCATTGATCTACATACTTTACAGTATGAGATAAGTTTGGAGGCAATGATCTGCATGCATTACAGTACAGACATGAAGTAAGTTTGGGTGCAATGATCTGCATATATTACAGTACAGACATGAGTTAAGTTTGGGGGAAATGATCTGCATGCATTACAGTGCAGACACAAGGTAAGTTTGGGAGAAACGATCTACATACATTACAGTGCAAAACATGAGCTAAGTTTGGGTCCACGAGGGCAATGATCTTGGGTCTAAAAATTAATGCTAATCTGCTATCCCACGGTTAGTGATTTTGACGATGGATCATTAAAATCCAGCCATCACTAATCCATTCAAGCAGTGAAAATTACCACGAGTCACTATTATTATATTAAAGAATTCGTCATGAGTCGGCATTCCCTTTAATGGTTAATTGATCTATTCATTGTTTTCATTGAGTACCTACCAACATCCTGCATTTAATGAGGTACAATAAATGCTCACGACACAAATGGACAGGTGTTACACCACTCATCAAGTAAAGTAGTGTGATTATTGTCAAAACAGTCTTTGTGCACCTGCAGCTAGCCTGGTGTACTGCCCCAAATACTGATTTCATTATTGGTGATATAAAAAAGTATACTATCTCGGGCTAATATTGACCAATTTGAAAAGGTTGCCAAATAATCCAGAATTATACCGAACGATGTGTTTAAATAATTATATCAGTGTGATAAACATTCATTGCATAGTGAGGTGACAATTGTAAACATGTAGAAATATTTGCAAGGTGCGCAGCCGCAGTGAAACGGCAGAAATTAGATGATGACAAGAGCATGATAGCAAATATGATCAAGAGTAGAGACTAAGAAAGTACCAGAAATGCTGGGAAAACGAACACAAATGGCTTAAGTATAACCCAGCCGAGGTGACGTATTTTATGCATAGGGTTTGAAACATATATATAGTCTGTCTGATTTTAACATCATTGTATTATGCTCTCTCTCTCTCGCTCTCTCACTCTCGCTCTCTCTCTCTCTCACTCTCTCTCTCTCTCTCTCTCTCACTCTCTCTCTCTCTCTCTCTCAAATATGCACATACACACATTTTTTTGTGGCAAATAATCTCTACTGTAATATTTCAGATGAATGAGATAGAGTTGTGCCCGGACTGCTACCTTAATTCCTGCATCAGGAAAAATGATGAATGGTTCTCTGAGCCTTGTGTGAGTACTTTGTATTTATTTGTGGTATTTGGAATCAGATATAGAGTCAAATAATTTTAAGTGGTAATGCATGTTTTTGATAATTCCAGGAATTTTCTAGCAAGCACCTGCATGTACTAATGAAAATAGTATTGCTTGAAAAACATCTCAAAGTTTTTCGTATAGAGATGGAATTTCTTATTGGAGATATAGCCCAAGACAATTTTCCCAATTTGTTTAATGGGGGAGTTTTTCATGGAAAGGGGGTGGGGCTGTCAGGAGTATTGAAGCAGAACACAAACAATCAGTGTATTTCAAGATTATTTCATCAAATATTATCAAGAATTCCGTACACGTTCTTGAAAATAACAGTCCATATCGATCACAAACTACAAATGATGTTAACATTAGCGTTAATTTAACTACGATCTCAGCTATTTTCAAATCCGGCCATATCACTGATATGATGTTTTTCAGTATCCATCAAACACTAGAATGAATAGTGACAGTGTCTATATGATGTGAGTTTTTATTTATGCACATGACACCAATAATCAGTTTTGCTTTTGTAGTAAATGTTCAATTATCATAAAGCATCCTGCAGCTTCCGGTTGATAGCCATGGTGTTTATATTGGTGGGAAGTGATACAAAAAGTTTAGAACTACAATTAATAATTAAATGGAGGTGGGTGTGGCTGAAGGAAAAAGATAGTGATGGAAAATCTTTCTGAGAGAAAGGAGGGGTTTGCATTTTCCAGAATACGTTAAAAATTAGCTAAGTTAAGTGGGTTCAGAATGACCCAGACTCAGGTTTTCAGTATTAGCAATTTCTTAAACTTTCACCCATGTAGATTTGGGTCAGTCAAATGCATGCACAATTCAGTCCTTATGTTAGGTAGAAACTTTTGCCGCTTTGTTAGCCACTTTGCTACTGGACTGAAAAGTAGTTAGCAAATTTTGCTATCTGGTACGTCATGTTTAATTTTAATACTGTTTGTTATGGTGTGCCATCAAGGTCACATGTAAGATAGCTCTCATCCGCTTGACCTCTTTTCAATCTTTTTCAGTCTTGTGACTTTCATGCCTTTACAAAATAGCTTAGCAGTTCATACATAGATGCTTTGTGATCACTTCTATCAGATTCCGATTATACGGTCAGATAATATTTTATATAGGCGAACCGCAACTTGAACATGGTTGTATCTAGATCACTGAAATACTCATAATGTCTAATGATAATTCTTTAATGAAAGCTTACATGAGCCCTTGTCTCTCAAAAGCAGTTAAGTATTGATTATTTAGAAATCGTCAGTGCCCTGATTCATTAGGGAAAGCTCAAAGAAGATTTTGAAATGAATAGCTGATGAGGATTATACCTTGACAAAAAAACAACATGTACTTAAAAAATTCCAACAGGATATGCAAGGCATCAGTATTGCAGTCTTTTTTTAATCAACTTAAGTGTGTCACATGATGGGAAAGATGATTGTAGGAAGCACATTTACTACAAAAAACCATATATGTATTTTATTATGAGCCAGTGGGCAGAATGAGTTAGGAATACCTCAAGGCTGTCAGACAAGTTATTTCCCCAGAACAAAATACGAATGTGGTTTCATATATTTATTGCTCACCCCATTTTACAGTTTCTTAATATTTTTTGCTTTACAGTATGAATGAGATTTAAAACGAATTTATACGAAGTAAGATTTGGTGCATCGAAGAATATCTATACTTGGACATCAGAGAAAACACCTAAATAGTTCCAATCTGGGTGTGTGATATGCAAATACAGATTAAACATATGTATCAAACACTAGATTAGCCATGTAAGATTAAATGGGTATATAATAAAACAAAACAAACACCTTGTATTCGTGCCGTTGATTGCTTAAATTTAACTGTTGCATACAAATTTGAACTAATCCTACTTTTATGTTCAGTTTCTGCATTTAAATGCTGGCATTTCACTTTGGTAGTGGTTGGCATATCAGGTTCATATAAAATAAAGGATTGATAATGAAGCCTGTTGTGTGGTGCTTTTCTTTGACTATCACATGACTTAAGATTATATACCAGTGAAAAATGTTGATCTGACTGACAACATTAAAGAAACATTCTCTGTTGTATAGCAGTAGAACCATTCTCTGTTGTATCGCAGTAGAACCATTCTCTGTTGTATAGCAGTACAACCATTCTCTGTTGTATAGCAGTACAACCATTTTCTGTTGTACAACAGTAGAACCATTCTCTGTTGTATAGCAGTAGAACCATTCTCTGTTGTATAGCAGGCCAGCAGATAGGGTTCTGCAATGTTGATTCTAATTATTTTGTACTCTTATTTTAACCCATAGACTTATATATAACATAGGAGGTAACTGAAGAGTATTTTTCCAAACACGTCATCGTCATTTGCTTTATGTTGTAAATAAGGATTCATATCATTGCATAATTATAACATGATCTACCTTGCCTGACACATTCATATGTGTCAGGATTGAAATTATGAATGAAGTTGATTAAAAAAAAGAAAAATGTATTTGTTTTTAGTGTACAATAAGCAGGTTTTTGTATGTGTACTGTCTGATATCTTGGATGGACTTGATGTTTTGGCATCACTGACTCACAAGCTTGTTGGCCACATGCTAAACCAACTTGTTTACCGGAGATATCAGACAGAACACACATAGTAACCTATAATTATAGTTTCAACGGAACAGCACAGAATTGGATCTGCTGATGATTTATGTGACAGCAGATACAGCTTTTCTCCAAGCTGCACCCTTGAGCCATTTCTCATTAATATTTGAAGAGCACACAAAAACATCAACAACGTGGTGTACAAGGCACACAAAAATAGCCTTCTATATCATTGTTATCGTGTGCTCTGTGTCCCAGCAATTAGGCAAGTCCACTTAATCATCAAGATGGATATGTTTATCACTTGATGCAAGTGACAAGCTTCTCGTTGATCAAGAGTACATAATGATTGATAGAGCTCGTAAGTGAGCAAATTGTCTGAAATTATAAAGAATCAAAGAAGGTCTCACTTTTTCACCCTGAATACTTAAGTCACTGAAGATGATAACGATTGAAGGTCTGATATAAGTACAAGTACTGTGAATTTAGAATTGTCGGAATTGAATTAAAGCTATTTATAATGACAATTGGGACTTTCCTTAGATATCTGACAACAGCATCAGTACGTAACTGATGCATTGTATGAGAGTAGATCTGGATCTATGCTGTTTGCAGTTAGGTCGACATTACATATACAAGCAAATATAATACTTTTAAACTGTTTGTAGGGTGCAACACCATTTGTAAAGGTAAGTCTGAGTTGAAGTCTCTGTTTGGTTTATGACATGAGGTATAGTGTTCATAGAGTATTTGTTTAAATTTTGAACTTGATAAACAACATGTTTATCCAATCAATTTTGTTTTTGAAAATCTGTCCATTTGCCAAACTGGCAGTTTTTACATTTATGTTGGCCCCTGAGAATGTTCATTTGTTTGTTTCTTTGCATGTTTGTTTGTTTCATCCCTTGAATTTTAGGCAAAATCTTTTACATTAAAATTTTTCAACATGATGTCAGTTACAAGAAAATCAGTGACTTGAAATGCTGTGAATTCAAGGGGTACCTATTTTCATGGATAATGTGGTCTAGTACCTATTTTCATGGTTAATGTGGTCAAGTACCTATTTTCATAGTTTATGTGGTCAAGTACCTATTTTCATGGATTATGTGGTCAAGTACCTATTTTCATGGTTTATGTGGTCAATACAAACCATGAATTTTAGAGATGCAATGAACAATGATTCTTCTGTGGAACAAAATAGAAACAATGGAAAAAGTCCTCCGTCCAATATAAATATTCACAAAAATGTCACTTTTTCAAAACCATGAAAATTTATACCCAAAGAAATAAATGAATTTTCAGTATATTTGATGCTGAAACTAATCTGGCTTTTCATTTACAACAATTATGTTGTACAAAGCAACATACATTTTTGCTAACAGTATAGAATGAATTGACCATAAGTGAAGCCAAATGCCATTATTCACCCATATCCAGTGGTCCCTCACTCTAAAGGTTCTTAGTATAACACATTCTCTGAAATCGCAAAGTTCCTGATATAACACAGTCCCAGATATAGCAAGATCCCGGATATAACAAGGTCTATGATATAACACAATCCCAGATATAACAAGAACTCTGATATAACACAGTCCCAATTATAACAAGGTCCCTGATATAACACAGTCCCTGATATAATAAGGTTCCTGATATAGCAAGGCCCCTGATATAACAATCCCAGATATAACAAGGTCTCTGATATATAACAATCCCTGATATAACAAGGTCCCTGTTATGGCAAGGCCCCTGATATAACAGTCCCAGATATAACAAGGTCCCTGATATAACAAGGTTCCTGATATAGCAAGGCCCCTGATATAACAGTCCCAGATATAACAAGTTCCCTGATATAACATAGTCCCAGATATAACAAGGTCCCTGTTATGGCAAGGTTCTTGATAGTGTGGTCATGGGTTCCATTATATTAATTGAATTATATTTTTCCATATAATATACCCCAGTACAAGGCAGCCTTGCCTATAACACTGTACACTTTATATGTTATAGCAAGGGACCACTGTATAATGCACACCTTACTGCAAACAGTGTAGACCCAGATCAGCCTTTGTATAATATAGTGGCAAATTGGCCACATGTAGAGTACTTAAAATTGTATGAAGAATGAGCCTACTGATATGCATTAGTTTTACAAAATGAAAGAGTCAAAAAAGTGCAATACCATTTAGCAACAAGTATTCAAGCAATGGCAGTTGATCATCTGCAAAAGTAAATCCTAGGACAGGAATAAATAAAGATTGTTATCTAATGTTAGTGCAGATCTTTACTTGTTGGATTCCATACAACGTTAATATGAAATCTAAACTTGCGACATCACTTACATGGACACCTTTAGGACTTTGAGAAAATGATATAGGGCATTCCCTAAGTGCCTGTAACTGGATAATTTACCTTCCTAAATCTCCCAGAGCAACCGGATACTTTTTGAATGCCCTGTGATACCTATGTCTTTCTAACATAAGGAAGACAAGACAGCAATGAGGAATTCTACATTTCTCCAAATACTTGATGTGAGAATATGTCTAGTCCACACTGTAATCATTATCATATGTAAGTAAGCTAATGCATGTAATTAAGAATTATAAGCATTAAAAGAATGCTAGTCCAGATAATTAATTTTACCTAATTAGCTTATTATTATCCCAATGCATTAGCATGGTATATTGTGACACTGTCCATCTGTCTGTTCAACCATCCATTGCCACGTCTTCTCCTAAACAGCTTGATGGAATACACAAAACTAGGTACTTAGGTTGCCTATGATGGAATACACAAAACTAGGTACTTAGGTTGCCTATGATGGAATACACAAAACTAGGTACTTAGGTTGCCTATGATGGAATACACAAAACTAGGTACTTAGGTTGCCTATGATGGAATACACAAAACTAGGTACTTAGGTTGCCCATGATGGAATAAACAACACAAGATACTTGGATTGCCTATGATGGAATACACAAAACTAGATACTTGGGTTCCCTATGATGGAATACACAAAACTAGGTACTTAGGTTGCCTATGATGGAATACACAAAACTAGGTACTTAGGTTGCCCATCTGATAACCATCGGTGAGAGGGGTATGTTTTTGGGTCCCTGGGAGAGTGTAAGAGGTCAAACATATTTTTTAAAATTGCAGTTACAGTGACATTTCTTAATAATTTTTTTACAAACAAATTGTGAAGATACAATCAATGCACAAGGGCATGTAACATATGTAATGAGTTTAGCACTACAACCTCTGGGTCAAGATTAGGGGGGTTAGGGGAAGTAGGTAATAAAAATCATGTGGATATGCAGTGGTGAGTCATAGAAGTATAATAAAACCATGTGGATATGCAGTGGTGGGTCAGAGAAGTATATAATAAAAACCATGTGGATATGCAGTGGTGAGTCATAGAAGTATGTAATAAAAACCATGTGGATATGCAGTGGTGGGTCAGAGAAGTATATAATAAAAACCATGTGGATATGCAGTGGTGAGTCATAGAAGTATGTAATAAAAACCATGTGGATATGCAGTGGTGAGTCATAGAAGTATGTAATAAAAACCATGTGGATATGCAATGGTGAGTCATAGAAGTATGTAATAAAAACCATGTGGATATGCAGTGGTGAGTCATAGAAGTATGTAATAAAAACCATGTGGATATGCAGTGGTGGGTCAGAGAAGTATATAATAAAAACCATGTGGATATGCAGTGGTGAGTCATAGAAGTATGTAATAAAAACCATGTGGATATGCAGTGGTGAGTCATAGAAGTATGTAATAAAAACCATGTGGATATGCAGTGGTTAGTCATAGAAGTAGCACATGTTATTTAATCTGGGATTTTTTTTTTCCCTCTCTCAGAGAACTCCGCATACATTAGTCTGGGCTAAGCTGAAGGGATATCCATTCTGGCCAGCAAAGGTAAGAATTAAATCATTTATATATGTGTGACAGTGTTCATTGTGATAATCTGTGTATTGTCAACATTTATGTCCTGATGATAATCAACTAGCAGTGCATTATGGGAGTAAAGGCTAATCCTTACTTTTGTTTTGACGATTTTGCCCATTTACTAGATAAAGTGTATTGGTTGAGTATATTTGTTTGTTCTAAGGTTTTGACAATTGGGGGTGGGCTTATGATTTATAAACTTTCTTATATGAAAATTGACAGTTTGATCATCTTTGCATCACACTTCTTGTGGTTGTGAGACTGCAGATAACTATGAACGCCCATCTTTGAACAAAGTAAAAAAAATTGTACTTTTTATCCATTATGCATTGCGCTGAAATGATGCTACATGCCAATCACTGCAGTTCAGTGGGGGGGTTTCAAACTAGTTATTGTTGAAATGACATCACTGTTGTGTGAGTAACATCACTGACCAACCGATCATAAATCGGAGATTTTACTAGTTGCTTGCCTATGATGTTGGTTTGCCAAATTAGGCCAGGTAGCAGTGAATTAAATCATCAAGAATGGGCTGTCATGGAGGATTTGTTGATTGTTTCTGATAGATAAACCAGCTCGATGCAACAGTTCAGAGACACAAGTACTATGATCATTCCAGTTAGAGTAGGGTTGGCACAATTAATCTAATAATCAGTTAATCGATATACATGTTAAAAAGAATTATTGATACAAAAGATATGTAATCAATGTTTTAACAAGACATTTTACAGCCATGAATATTATCCTTGCATGTTGAATTGTGGACTACAGTTTGCTTAATCTCAACCATGGAGCTTGATGTGACAAAACTAGCCGATAACTGTGTGCATTAACCAATGAAAGCAGAGCATTCCATTCAGTTCTGATGTGGTACTGACATGCTGTAAACTTAAATTTCACTGTCTCTTTCACAAATGATGTGTTGTAGTTGTGGTTGATAGATACAGTAAAATTTGCCAAATTATCAAATTACATCAAAACATGAATGAAGCTTTTGAGTGGTTGAGAACTGTGTTTGATTCTGCTGTAGACAAACAAATTGGCAACCAGATTTCCTTGTTTTTCTTATTATCAATAATATGCAGACGTGCCATTCCTTACAATTTTACTGTAAGGCTTGCTGTAATGACCCTTAAACTACAAACTTACAGAACAGCAGCAAAAAAAAAAAAAAAAAATTGTTTGGTCAGACATTGGCTTGTCTGGGTTTGGTCCAAATCTGCATTTTAGACTCCGTGGAGTTGGTCAGGGAACCAGGCTACATTTACAGGGTGTACCTCAGACACTTTCATCCACCCATGTTTATGTAATCCGCCCGCTTGATCAAAGTTTTGCATAGTATGGAAAATGTCATCCAGCAAACACCAATACAAAGGTGAAGGGACAATCATCCTCTTAAAAAGTCCTAACAATCGGCACAAAAGTATAATAGGATAGTATTCAGATACTTGGCCATGCTTGGGAAAAAGCAGAAAAGGTGACAATTACATTTATTGGACATAATGTCATGTAGATTTAAGTATCACTCACAGCAGGAGAGATGATTGCCGCCACCATGTGAATTAAAAAAAAAAAATATATAAAGATTACGTCAAGTTGAGAGATCTAGCAAGAAGTCGTTGACCTCCATGGGGTTTGGAACTGCAGTTTCTAAAACTAAACTGAAGAACATTAAGGCTGAAGTGTACTTGACTAACTTTTTAATTGAACATAATGTTGCCTTCACTGCACCCGACCACACTTACAAACTTTTCAAACACACATTTTCAAGTTGACATTATCAGTATGTGATATTTCAATACACCTTACTGAAAATTGGTCTAACTTATGGAAAAATATAGACTGCCTTACTGAGGATTTTTGTAGGGTTGGCAGGTCTGTAACACAGCACAGAAATCAACAGTCCTTGTAAGAATTGGTATGGAAAAATTTTTAAATGATTTTACCTGAAGCCAATCTTCTTTGGTGTTATGTAAAAGGATCATGTAGTGCAGTTTAGAATAATGTGGTGCAATATACTGGTCAACCAATATAATTGCTTTCATGCTCATGATGTCTTTTTTCAATACTTGCCCACCACAAAATGATTTTAAAAAATCGATTATTTATTTATATATAACAAGACCAATAATCTGTACTCTATTCTCGCTTATAAGTCAAGTCCAACTGCAAACAACATAGACCTTGATCTGCCATTGCATAATGTGCCAGCAGATCAGGGTATATGTTGTTTGTTCTACTGATTACTCCTAACAGACTGCATAGATCCAGAGCTGTCTGTGCATTATGTGATGAGAGATCTGGGTCTGTGCAGTTTGCAGTTGGACTCAACTTATAAATCAGTATATATGGTACCAATTTTAGTTTGATTAGTCAGCCCTAGATGAGTGTGTCTTGGAATATGAATGATATGATATCTGGATATTTAGATTTATGGGGATAACATTTTTCAGATTGTCAATAAAATTTGAGGTGGTTTTATAGGATCAGTGCATAGGATCTGGCAATAGTGTATCACAATACAGACTCAAATTATTGTTACTGGACAGTAGCAGAATGAACCATGATACAAGCTATCTGAAAATAAGCATTAACTTGTTGTCTTTCTTACAATTCCATTGAAAGAAGTAAACAAAAAGTCCATTTAAACCATGTATAAAAACTGGCAGTCTCCTTATACTGACTTGTCCATTTAAACCATGTATAAAAACTGGCAGTCTCCTTATACCGACTTGTCCATTTAAACCATGTATATAAACTGGCAGTCTCCTTATACCGACTTGTCCATTTAAACCATGTATATAAACTGGCAGTCTCCTTATACCGACTTGTCCATTTAAACCATGTATAAAAACTGGCAGTCTCCTTATACGACTTTATTTACCTAAGTAACTGCTACAGACACTCTTTTAAATTCCATTATACAGAGTAGTGTAGTCTGTCATGAGATACATTATACAGAGTAGTGTAGTCTGTCATGAGATACATTATACAGAGTAGTGTAGACTGTCATGAGATACATTATACAGAGTAGTGTAGTCTGTCATGAGATACATTATACAGTAGTGTAGTCTGTCATGAGATACATTATACAGAGTAGTGTAGTCTGTCATGAGATACATTAAACAGAGTAGTGTAGTCTGTCATGAGATACATTATGCCAGTTAATAATCCCTTAGCGGTTTGAAAGTAATTTTTCAAAATAATACTGTTAAGTACATTTTGATTCATTCTGGTAAATAATGTTTTCTACCTGAGCATTGTTTGCATTTTTATGCTTGCCTCGTAGAGTTAATTATTAATCTAACTTGTCTAAAAGTTCATAATAAAAGAGTTCTTAAATTATTTTTATGTACCATATAAAAGAAAGAAAGAAAGAAAAGAAAACACTTTGTTTTGGTTTGTTGTGGTAATTCAGATATTTTACATTAGATTTCTGCAATGATACAAGTGATTTTTGCATTTGAAGCATCCAGAAGGATGGTGTCTCCAGAAGGTTTATTTGTATATGTAATATTATTGTGATACACACTCTATCAAAGACAGCTATGGTGAAACACACTGTATCAAAAACAGCTATCGTGATACACATTGTATTGAAGACAGCTATCGTGATACACATTGTATCGAAGGCAGCTATCGTGATACTGTATCGAAGACAGTTATCATGATACACATTGTATCGAAGACGGCTATTGTGATACTGTATCAAAGACAGCTATCGTGATACACATTGTATCGAAGACAGCTATCATGATACACATTGTATCGAAGACAGATATCGTGATACTGTATCGAAGACAGCTATCGTGACACACATTGTATCGAAGACAGCTATCGTGATATACATTGTATCGAAGACAGCTATCATGATACACACTGTATCAAAGACAGCTATCGTAATAAACTTTGTATCGAAGACAATTATCATTCATATATATTGTTATACAAATGGCTGCTGATGCCCAGTTCATATAAAATGTAAAATATATGAATTTTAGTTACAGATGTATCACAACAAAAACATAAATATGAAATTTAGTTACAGGTGTATCACAATAAAAACATAAATATGTGAATTTTAGTTACAGATGTATCACAATAAAAACATAAATATGTGAATTTTAGTTACAGATGTATCACAATAAAAACATAAATATGTGAATTTTAGTTACAGATGTATCAAAATAAAAACATAAATATGTGAATAAGCATAAAGTTCTTTTCTTATGTAAATAAAAGTTTCTTTTTTGATAATAATATTTATCCCCTGACTACTGTGTCATTTAAGTTAATATACCCATATCATAATTTTCATATATGTAACACATGTAATATTTCATGACATCACAGGTGAAGTTATAACGTCATGCAAAGGAAAGGCATAATGATCAAAGCATCTGAATGTATTTCAAAGTCATTTCACTGCACTACACTGCAGTTTGGTCAAATAAAACCAGTATTTTTCATCATGTGATATATAGAATCTTACATTTGTGCTTATTTGAAATAGAGTTTATGAAAATCATCAAATAATTTAAAGCTATTGCTTGCCAAGGCATGCAAAAGATGGAAGCTCTTTGACTTGTTCCATAAATTTTATTTAAATTGAGCAATCGTGTAAAATCTTGAACATAATAAGTTTTTGTTGTTTTGGACAGGTGTTAAGAGAGGTTGATGGAGAGGTAGATGTCCGTTTCTTTGGGGCTCATGACAGGTGAGTTATTTTTATACTATCATTGTCTAGCTTTTATCTGAGACAAATTGTGATAAAAATTTGTGTGATCAGTTTTTTTTCATTTGTTCATTTGCACAATATACAATGCACACATATTCTAAGAATTGATTTAAGTCATGATTGCTATCTGAACTTTGTTAAACATGATAAGATAACAAGTATTTGCAAGAAAATTGTATATTGTCAAATGATTTAGGATCGATGAAAAGAAAGATTGAAAAACTCTTGAATGTTTTAAAAGTGTGCCATTGTGTTTTATATCTTTGTGAATTTCAGATCCTGGGTGCCGCCATCTCAGTGCTTTCTCCTATCAAAGGCAATTCCTACAGCCCTGCAGAAGGGGAAGAAGAATTCTGGACTAGACCAGGCTATGAAGGAGCTTGAACTTCATATAGAAAAACTCAAGTAATTTGCACCAAATAAATTGGATGTTTAATTTCCTGGGTTGGAACTAAGTGCATTTTAAAAAATTTGATGGGATTTTGTATGAACATCACAAAACATTAACTTACAATACCTGACCAAGTCGTGTTCATCAAGAAATTAATCATGCCATTTGCAATGTATCAAATGGGTTCATGACCAATACTAATTTAGGCATTATCGCCAGTCACAGGCAAAAATCCAGTTTACTCCTTTTTAACCCGTGGCTGCCTGTGTTAAGATTTCCTCATTTCTGACAAATATGCATTAACCTGCATTTTCTCTGAATGATCACCCAACACCCAACATCACCTTTCATGCTGTCTGAATGAGCCAATCAAAGTTTCTCTTTCAAACACAGTCACTTGTCAATCTATAAAAAGGACACGTTCGTTGATGTATATAATTTATGACTTATTTTAGTTTATGCATATTCATGAGAAATAAGGAAATCTTGTTGCAGGCAGTGATGGGTGTAAAAGGAGCGAAGCAGATTTTCATCCATGGCTTGTGATGATGATAGGATGCATTTGATTATATGGCTCTATTTTAGAGATTGTTCACTCTATGATCAAGTAATATCATTTCAAACATACACGAAACATCCAGAAATTGTAAGGATAGTATAGGTTACATGTATATCGATCAAATACACAATCATAAAGCATAGACTATGCTTACAGCTGGAGCAGCACACTCACAACTTCAAACTAAATTGTTAAAAGTGTTTTGCCTAATTTGAAAGTATTAAAAAATTTCTCTATGCATTTTTAGTTAATTTATGTGTGTAAAGTACATAAATACACTGCTTATCTAGAACTGTGCTGTAAAGATCAGTATACAACACACACTTAATTGCAAGCAGTATAAGCTCAGATTCACTGGAGCATAATGTGCCAGCAAATCTGGGTCTATGCATTTGTTAAAAATTAGCACCAACCCGTCAGTCCTACACCGATAATTTTCTCAATGGGTTGACAAAATATTGAAGTAGCTGGTCCTTGTTGCCAGCTAAAATACAGGCTTATGAAAAGCAAATATGAAGGATCATTAAATGTTTTGGAGGATCAGGAGCTTTTTCAGGTTGCTTGCCCTCCATGCCAAAGAGAAGTTCAGAGGCAAGGAGAGCACTGGTCTACACTTTGTGTGGTAACTGTAACAAACAGCATAGACCCTTATCTGCTGGAGAATAATGTGATGGCAGATCTGGATCTATGCAGTTTGCAGCGGGACATACATACATGCACATATGATAAACTAATAATATACAGAAGATTCAGCCACTAATTAGTTGCACAAACTTGTCACTGATTTAAAAATAAAAAAAATTTAAATGCACTTTTTAGCCCTAAAATGAAAAACAAATCGAGGACGATTATGCATATGCAGCAAATGAAGCCACAAGTATTTATGGGCTGGGAAATGTCTGCATTTTGTTTATATGCTGAAAGCCATCTGTATATTGCACTTATGTCAGAATGCAATGCAATGAAACTTCCCTCAAGTGACACCTCTGTAACCCAGTCTTCTCTGCAGACTGTCTACATGAATACATTTTGGTCGCAATAATTCTTGTTTGAATGCTGATCAAACCTCTGTAATCTGGTCCACTCCTTAAAGCTGTCAAACTTTTTAGTCCCAGCGGGGTCCAGTTTAAGAAAGTCTAACTGTACTGCTATATTTACTCTCCTCACTTAATATGGATCATTTTCTTTACTTGCATATTTCCATTCCATGTGTAGTTTGAAGTTTTGTCAAGCTCGCCTTGGTAGAAGCTCAACATTGTGATCACTTTGGCATTGTGTACATGTCCATCCATCCATATACCTGTCTGTATGCCCGTCCACACCCTAGATTAACCTTGGTTAAGGGGTTTTTCTTTCCTTTTATGTATGTCTTTTCTACTTAAATATAAAGTGAACTTGATGAAAGGGGTTCTCTTGGTATTTAAAAATTGCTTTATATTTCAGGAAGAAATTTGGAAAATTTGAGTATGCACCATTCCGAACTCCATATGACCGGAACAATTGTTACAAGCCAATTCAGCTCAAGCCAGGAAAAAACATTATCAAGCGTGTTTTAAGTTCAAGTATGTCATCAAAAAAGTACCGAAAAGTTTTGCCAAAAAGACCCATTTTGTCTCTTTCAACAGAAAATCAGATGGGATCAACATCTGCAAAACAGACAGTTTTGTCCAGAACGGCTTCAGCACTGAAGAATAAATACAGTTCCTATGTACCGAAAAAGGTGTCGTTAGTAATTGGGGGTAAAAGTATTGCATCCCATGACAAGCAAATGAAAGAAATTGAGACAAAGGAAAATCTTGTGGATGAATTGAAAAAGAAATTGAAAGAAATGAATGATATGGAAGATGCAGATGTTGACATAGAGAATGAGAGCGATAAACCTCAAGTTGTTATTGAAAATGTGGAATCAGATGAGTTGATTGAACCTGTTGCTAAGTTGCAAGGAAACAGTGCTAACATGGAATTAGGTGAGAGTACAGAAAAGCATGAAAATGTTGTGAAACCCAGTAAAGAGAGAACTGGAGATAAAATGGAACACAGTGAAGACAATGAAATGGATGAAATAGATAGAAAAGCAGAGGAAGAGAACATCCTTTATGAAAGTGTTGATGAAAATTTGAAGTTTAAAGAGTCAACAGAGAAGCCTTGCAACAAAAGGTCTAAAAATGATGAATCAACAGTTTCTAAAGAGGAACACACTGTTGTTTCTTTGTCAAAACCAAAATTTGAAGAAAGTTTGCAAAAGACAATTGATGAATGCAAAGCTAAATTGGGATTAACCAGTGATGAGGAAATTCCCGAGGCTGTAAGAGAAGTTTTTGAGGATATTTTGGATGACAATGAGAAAGAGGATTCTGATGAACTGGAAAAGAAAAAGGAAGACTCGTCATTAATGGAGGAGAAGAACAATAGCAAACAAGAAAACTCCTCAGTCACTGAGAAAGAAAAAGTGAGATCTGTTACTGTGTTAAAGATTACAACAAGTGAGAATAGTACTATCAAAGATTCATCTTTGATTCATCTACAAGGACAAAAAGTGACAAATGGAAGCAAAGAAATTAGCAAATCTAGTAAAGAAATATATAATGCTATGTGTGGCCAAAGGAATCAAGTCAGTTCCAGTGACATCAGTCAAAGCTCAGCCAATAGTAAGACAAATTCTAATTGTGAAAGTACAGACAAGTCTAGGAATGAATCCAAGGATTTCAGCAGCATAAAAGCTACAGCTGAGTCTTCTGTCCTGAATATTAGACCTGAATCTACCTCAAAAGAATCCGTTTCAAAACAGGATTCCCAAAGCAGGGAGACGGATAGGAACAAAGTGACCTCTAAGACTACATGTATTCGCAGTGAAGAGGAGACTAGTTTAGTGATGGAAGTTGATGAGAGTGACTCTGAGAATGACTTGAATAGACTCTTGATAGACCTAGATAATGAAGGGGAGACTGAGATTGTGAAGAATAAGTCAGTCTTTGGGAGAGACCAATCTAAACACCACCAGGAGACTAAGTTGACTACAGAGTCTCCTGATTCTACACAACATAAAAGTGAGATTCAAATCAATCTGATGTCAAAGCAACAGAAAGAAAAACTCGAGACACAGTCTACTTCCTCTAAACGGCCAGACAAGGGGTAAGCCTCTTATTGAAATTCTTAAAGATGATAATTTCACACCAAAACAAGTTAATACTGAATTCAAAATTTTTCCTGTTTTCATGAATTTAGTGGTTGCTGCAAACCACAAATGTATAGGCCCAAATAACAATTAACTTACTGTGGAAACAGTTGGACCTTTCACAAATCCATGAACTTACCCATAAAATAAATGAATTTACAGTATTTACTCTGGAATAATCATCAAGTATAAAATTAAAATTAAAAAATTTAATATGTTTTGTTTTGTGCAAGTCTAACCCATACTAGCATGGTTAGTCACATGTGCATGGCAGAGTGTATATGGTTAGTCACATGTGCATGGCAAAGTGTATATGGTTAGTCACAATTGCATGTCAAAGCGTATATGGTTAGTCACATGTGCATGGCAAAGCATATATGGTTAGTCTTATAGCTTGTAAAGGCTTAGTGGTTAAGGCATTAGATTTGTGACCAGAGAGGTTCAGGTTTGGTTCCCACCATTGGTTCCGCCCGGATTGGCTACCGGCTACCATGGTGTATCCTTGGACAAGGCACTTAGCTTTACTTGCCTTGGCACAATATAACCTTCAAAGTGCTGATGTGCCATAAAACAATCGCTCTGTCTGTCTATCTGTCTCTCTATATATATATATGCACCCAACCCCCAAAATAATAATAATGCTTGTAATATACTACAGATTAATAATGGTTAGCCATGCACATATGACTAACCTTACTCACAGAGTTTGAGGTATACAACACAAAACATTTTAAACTCTAAATTTAATAATTAGTCCTATGTGCAAAGAATTGTATACCAAATGTATGTACATGATCAGTATAAATCAGTGTTGATGTTTGTCTATGAAAAGTGTTGTTTGTACTGCATCAAATTTTTGTTACATTTTTGACAAATTATTATAACTTATGTTTTCATTAGATCATGAGAAATTGAACACTAAAATGATACTCATCTCTTTGAAAAACACTATGACCAATGTTCCAACACTTACCATTACTTGTACTGTTGCATAAAATTACAAATTCATGGATTTGAATTATTTAGCTGCTCAATAATTTGAATTTGTTTTGCCAAATGTTTTAATATCTATTTTTGTCTCGGAAAGGCAAGACAGAGCATTGGCAGTGTATGTCCATTCATTTAACATAAACTGTTGGTTCATATATTTTTAAATGGCAGTATCTCCTGTTTTCATGAGGAGATAATCATCAGACATTGCCCACAATGCATCATTGGGAAGGAATATCCCTAGAGATTGTAGGCCAAGGAACTCAAAGGTCAAGGCCACAGGGAGCAGTTGTTTATATCTTGTGAAGGTGGTCAGTGTTTAAAGTTTTGTAACTGGCAGTACTATCAATTATTGCCATTAATGAATTAACATCAGACAAGTAAGGATGTTTACCATGGGATGTAAATATCACTAGTATTGTGGCGATAAAAAAAGTCAAAGGTCAAAGTCACAAAGGTCAGTTTCTTAAGGGGGGGGGGCGGGGGGGGATTTATCATGTGTATATGGACAGACTTTAGACTTTTAACCTGATTTACCAGTGTACATGTCGCATTTCTGGGGATGATAGATCCATGTGTCAAAAGTCAAGTTCAAAGGGTGAATTGTTTAATTGAGGAGGGTGGGTAAATTGTTAAGAGTTGTATCTTCTGTTTCTGTACCTGTAATGTTAACAGATTTATCATACATTAGCAGAGGAAATGGTCAGAGATTACGGTCACATGGGTCCTTTAGTCACATGTTACTAGGACTGCAGCAACATCATTGCAAGCAAGACAATAAATTTCAATTGTGTTTTTTTTTTTTTTGTTTGATATTTAATGGCACATTAGCACATGAATGGTTACAAAGTGCTGGGGCAACTGAAGTTAAGTGCCCAGAGACACACTATGTTGGCAGTCCCACCCTGATATGGACAGGATTTAAATGCACACTCTTATAGCCGCGAGTCCAGCACGCTAAACACTGAGCCACTGCAGCTCCTGTCTTAAGATTCCAATGACAATTTATATGAATCACTTTAAATTTGTGGATATAAAATTTCATGGTTTGGTTAGAAATGTATATTTGTGGGTATTTCATTTAATGGATTTGTCATATGAAGAAAAAAAAAAAAAAATATTGAGTGATGAGTTATGTACATTCCATGCATTTTTGAACAAACAGGCTTAATACCTACGGTAGTAATTAGGTTCATTATGTAAATTAATCATTGCTAATCTTAGCACGAATTCTGATATCTAAATTAAGCAAGATGCAGACAACTATTTGCATGCATGTACTAGCTTGATTCCACTATTTGTTTGAAGACTGCAATTAGTTTTTACAGTGTTCTTCAAGACCGCAATCAAAACAAAAGCTCTTGACAGTTAGGGACTAGGTGGCAAAACAAAGTCAATGACAGCAAACAAAGTCAATGACAGCAAACAAAGTCAATGACAGCAAACAAAGTCAATGACAGCAAACAAAGTCAATGACAGAAAACCCAGCCTTTTTGAAATAAATGCTTCAATTTTTTCCATATATAAACAGTTCTGTCAAGACCAAGTTTCACTCTCTTAACTATCACAGTGCCCTGAGACAGTGGTCAAAAAGCAGGAAACTTGAAATGCAGTAGTAATCTTTGATGTTTTCAAAGCACATAGCAGGAAGAAGCTGCTGTATCATTTAAGGCATCATACTACTGTTTGTGCTAGACGCATGCAACCCCCAGATTTATGTCACAGCCCAGGTTAATGCTCACTCGAATGACTGGGAGGACAGTGGCGATGTTCTCAGATAAGGTCTCAACTGACCTGAAGAAATATACCCATAAAGCAATTCACGCATAGTGGAGTAGTGAATAGTACTTGTGATCAACAATATTAAAAATTACAAAACAACAAAATATTTGAATGAGACAATAATTGCTTTCACACACACATACATCGGTCATTGCATTAGTATACAGCTTTCGAGTTTATGAAATTTTGCGTGTGAATAAATCATAATCAATAAATTTCCATTGTTTGTCATCTTTCATAAACATATCATGATATATATTTCTCAGTGCTATAAATACTGCTGGTATTTTAACAAGCACACAAACTATTGATGCTTTACCTTCAGATACTGGGGGTGTGGGGTGGTTTTCAGTATCAATTTAAAGTGATTTTACAGTATTGGTTTATTGTAACAGATTCATTAATCCACATGGGAATATTAGATAGATATATTTAGATAGATACATTCATTCATTTATATAAAATTGAAATTAGGATTTAACATGGGCAACATTCTATACCCATATATCCTTTTCCTAATATAGAAATGAATTTTCAAATTACACTTGGTTCAAGTGTTTAGAAAGAACCATTTGGCTTTAAAGTCCATTTTGCAGAATGAATAGGTAGACTTGCACCACAGGTAATTTTTAGTTTATTGCTATATTTGTTTTTCCATTGGCCCCCCCCCCCCCTCCCGGCACTCCCGAGATGTGGGCATTTGGTGTTTTGGTTGACTGTTTGTGGTGGTTTGGGTATGCAGTGTTCAAAGAAATATTTTTTCAGACACAGGCCCAGGGCTGGTGACTTTAAAAAAAGCAGAATCCCTGACTCAGATTCCACAAACCATGACTCTAATTTCATGTGCCCAAAATCATAATACTTACTCAAGTGTTTCTGCTAAAATAATTTTTTGGTCTGTCTCTCCTTTTTATCTCACCTCCACCAAAGGACAGCCGATTTTTAATCAAAGACACAAAAGTAGTCATGGACCACCTTTGATCCCTTGATTACTTACAGCACCTCAGACAACATCCCACATTTGGCCTAAACTCTCCAAATTACAAGGTAATCAATTAACAGCTTGTTCTGTACACATGTTAGACTTTTTAATCCGATTACTCAGCCACACATCATTGCACCAGCCGCAACAACTGCTGGAACAGTTCTTTTCCCCAGTAGACTGGTTCTGGATGGTTTCTGTAATGCGTGGATAGAACGCGTAAGAATACCATTTTTTTTGTTGTTGTTACTTTCTTTCTTTTCTTTTCTTTTTAAAATTAAAAAAAAAGATTGGTTAATTTTCAAAAGCAGTGGATATCAACTATAAAATGGTATATGCGGTACACAGCCTTGAAAACGGTATTATTATCCTACCACTAATAGAATCGTGTGCACAGTGGCTTGTGTCGTTGCTTACAATTTACCTATTAATCATGTATGTACTATATAAGTACACTATACAGTACATATATGATTTCTAGGTAAATTGTAAGCAACGATACAAGCCCCTGTATCACATTTATGTTAAATCCAAGTGATCACTAATTATCAATAACCCAGGCAGTCTGTTCCCCATTCATAGTCACTTGCTGGACTTTGTACACAAATTTTACAGTTTTCGATAGAAGTAAGGTAAGTAGATGATCTTCATAAGGATAAAGGGCCTACTTGGGGATAAATATTAATAATTTACTTGTCTTTCAACAACTTCAAAATAAAATCTTGCATTTTGTCAGTGCGATCAAAGTTTTCTCAGGCAGATTAGATTTTATTTGTTTGACAAGCCTAACGGGCACTTTACTTAGAATACAGGAGGTGCCTGATCTGAAATTAGAGGGGCCCTGGGCATCAGGCTGTCTGATTTTGTTAGCACTGGTGTGTGCACGCATGTGTGGGAGAATCTGAACACCTTCGCATACGTTTTTTCCTGCACAACAGCTTAGTGACTCCCTACCTGATTCACTTTATATTGGGAACATATAATCATTACATATTCCCCTTCTCTCAGTACCACTGCTGGCCCTGGGTTCTAAACCAGATTAGGGCCATGGGATCAGTAATTATTTTGGGGACACATTTCAGTTAAAGTTTGTTTCTCCATCACTTATATTTTCATAACCCCTTACTCATTTCGCTTCATATTTGGAATATAACATCATCACATACTCTCCCTACTCTCAGTGCAGTTATGTCCATGGTTTCTACTCCAGGACGGGGTCATGTGATCAGGAATTATAATGGGGACTCATTTAGGTTAAAGCCTTTTTTAAAGTATTTTTCATCACTTATATTTCCATGATCCATTTCACCTCATGTTGCATCGTCACAATACTCCCTTTCCGTCAGTACCATACCATTCCAACTCTTGGTGGTATACAATTGTCTTGGTGACACATTTTGGTGAAAGTTTTTGATTACAGTTTTTTTCCATAATTTATATTTCATTAACCGCATACATGGTTCACCTCATATTTGGAATATAATACCATCACATATTTCCCATCTCTCTGTACTATTTTGTGCCACCTGGTAGGGACATGGGTCAGGAATTATAATTGGGACACATTTTGGTTCAGGTTGTTGGTTCAAGGCTTTTTGTTCACCTGTCTGTAAGGTGACGTGAGCTAATGGTATGGCACTTCATCTGCTGTGCATTGACCATTGCCATTCATCAATTACTATTTCAAGCTTCTTCACAAAAACTGCTGGACCAATTTCAACCAAACTTGGCACAGAGCATCATGGAATAAAGACCTTTCAAGTTTGTACAAATTACCTATGCTGATCTGCCATCAAATATGGCCATCCATACTAAAAATAGAAAAACCTTTAAAGGACTTGTCCAAAACTGCACAGTAGAATTTGACCAAATTGGATAGCATCCTGGCATGAAGATCTTTCAGATTTGTTCAAATTATGCCCATCTGCTATCAAATATGACTGCCATTACCTGATTATTGAAAATAAAAAAACCTTTAAAGTACTTCTTTTCCAAAACTGCTGAACAGAATGGGCCAAATTTGAGGGAAAGCATCCTGGCATGAAGACCTTTCAAATTTGCACAAGTAATGGTGATCCATAATCAATTATGGCTGCAATTACTAAAAACAGAAAAATCATTAAATGGCTTATTCTAAAAAAACATCCAAACTGAATTGACCAAATTTGATGGAAAGCAATTTCTTGTACATGTAAAAAGGACTTTAAGACTTGTACAAATGATGCCCATCTGCCATCAGATAATGTATGGCAACATTTAACCGCTTTTCAGAATTTGACAAAATGTGACAAGCACTCTTACATAAAGAGCTTTAAAGTTGTACAAAGAATGCTAATCGTCCATAAAAAAAAACTGAAACCAAAAATAGAAACAAAATTATGACTTATTCTCCAGAACTGCTGAACAAAATTTGACCAGATTTGACCAGAAGAATTTGGGCATGAAGGCATTTCAATTTTTACAAAGTAATGAATATCCACCATCAAATATGACTGCCATTTCTAAAAACAGAAAAACTTTTAAATGACTTATTCTCAAAAACTACTGGACAGTATTTGGCCAAATTTGAAAGCAAGCATATAGGTCTAAAGCCAATTTATATAAATAATGTTATCAAATAGAGCAGCTGTTCATAGCATTCCTTTAAAACCAGGAGCTGGGCTGACTTCTATCAGTATGTTCTGGCAACTTTATTGCAAAGGTATACTTAACAATAAATTACATGATTGTCATCCTGAACAGAACATTTTATAAATCGTGATTAAATACAGAGAGGATATTTGCTTGAAACGAGTGAATAACGGATATATTTCATCAAGTGGGTGAAAAACTCAGTATTTTCACGAGTGGCGAAGCCACGAGTGAAAATACTTAAGTTTTTCACCCACGAGATGAAATATATCCGTTATTCACTCGGAGAAAGCAAATATTCTTTTTATTTTATGCTCAAGCGTATTGTCTAGCAATTTGTATACCACACTGAAGTAGCTGATTTCTTACTGCATCCCGCGCGATAATGTCAGCGGTTTGCCGTTATGTTTTGCTCTGTTTTGTGTATATTTGCACATAAAATATCAGAAGTTACATAATGCTTCTTCCCAATTCAAGGTAAAATATCAGATAAAAAGAAAATGAAACCCAAAAAAAATTATGTCTGTTGCTGGATTTGAACCCGGTTCGCCGGGATGCGAAGTGGCCATCTATACCACTACACCACGTGAGCTATTGACTGCTAGTGAAAAAATATCATGATATTTTTTAACTGCAGTGAAATATCACAATTATATCACTCTGAAAATCCAGTATTTCACTGCCTAGCATAAAATAAATGACTGTATTTGTGTATGTGTCTGTATTTGTGTATGTGTCAAGGTCACTTGACAATTTAGGTCTGTTAAATGCTTGAGGGTTCAAGGGACAGTTTTTATGCACAAATTTAATGCCACATCCATTAGCCTAATATAAAAATTCATAAAAAAAAAAATACACAAGTGAGGTCAAAAAGGTCCATATTTTTGGATAGCTATATTGAAACAAAGCATACAAATATTATTCACTTGACCTGACAAGTCAATGGCAGTTCATAGCAAAGCACGCCAACCCCAAATTTATACCTGCATTTTTCACATCCGAAGGTCATTTTTGACACCAAGTGATGCTCACAGTGCAAACACAAGCCCTTTTCCTAGGTGATATTTCCACAAAACATTGTGTACTAAACAGCTTGATGCAATTCAAAATAGTTGCCATCCAAGCCGTTTTTGAGATATTCTTCTTGCCTTGAATCCACATGTTTACTACTATGGGTGGCTAGCTCTGCTTCCTAGCCGACTATTGGTATTTCACTGTCTACATACTGTGAACTGACTATGGGAGGTGAACATGCCTCACATCAATTTGAAGAACAACACGATCCCGAAACAACTAATTCACAAATATATTCATATCTTTAATTATTAAACAATAATAGCTCAAAAAGTCACATCATAGCCTTAAGTTAAGAAATTTGACAGGGGCCAATTTACGAAACTGTTCCCTGCCACCTTGAACAACTATGCTGATGTTACCTCCCTTCACACTCCATCTGTACTGAGGTCATGCAGTGCAAGACTATTCAACAACATGTGTCAGTTAAGGGACCTGAGTCAAGCACCTCTTATTTCATCATAATTTTTCTCTTCATGAGAGATCATCAAAACCTCTTATTTTTAAAACCTTTTTGGCCACAGGGTGCCCCCCCACCCCCCCCCACCCCCCCACCTCAAGGTACTTGGCCAATTAATGTCTTCATCAGTGTTTGGGGAATGACCTGCTGTTACTAGAATAGAAAAACCTTAAAAGAACTTATTAAAATCAGCTGAACAAAATTGGACCAAATTTGACACAAAGCATCCTGGCGAGAAGGCCTTTTAATTTTGCACAAATGATGCTGATCTACTATTCAATATGGACATTGTTATTGAAAACAAAAACCTTTAAATGACATCATCTCAGAAACCAGTCAACAGATTTTGACCATGTTACATAGAAAGCAATATGGCATAAGGCCTTGCAAGTTTGCACAAATGATGCTGATGTGTCTTCCAGTATGGCTGCCATCCCTTCATCTGTCCATCTATCTGTTGCCAATTTTGCCAATTTTGTTTCCACACAATAACTCGAGTTGCACAATAACTCGAGTTGTGCACCATCTACAGTTACCAAACTTTGTACATGGCTTGCACTTGGGCTAAGGAAGGACCCTATTGATTTCCGTACTTTCTTTCTTCCTTTACCACTGTTGCCCCGAGGCTATGTCCCAGGGTGGGGTCAAGGGACCATGGGTTCAAGAAGTAGGACACTTATTAGTATTATTGTTGTTGTTGTTATTATTATTTTTATTATTATTATTATTATTATTATTATTATTATTATTATTATTATTATTATATCAATAAAGCCTTATCCAATATTCAATGCATATTTTGAATATGAGATCACATTCTTACCTGTTACCTTGTACCACTCCTGCTCTTGGGTTGTGTCCTTGGGTTGGGTCATTACCTTGTACCACTCCTGCTCTTGGGTTGTGTCCTTGGGTGGGGTCTTTGGGTCATAATGTATGCTACTTTTGGTCATAGTTTTTTGCATCTTTGTTTTTTTTAAATATATATAACGTCATGTACTTCTCATTTCCTGTAGCATTCCTGCCCTTGGGTCATGCCCCTGATTGGGGTCATTGGGCTATGCCAGCCTTCTCATTATCTTTTGAAATAGCCTGCTCAAACTTTAAAGTACTAGGCTAAGTCAATGCAGCAGTGAGTTACAGTGTTGTAAAAATAGCAAGGGGGGTGGGGGTGGATCTACCGGCAGCAAATGAGAACGCTGTTATGCCCTTTGATATATCAACAACTGATCGTGGTGGCATATCATGTGTTTTTTATGACACAGGTCTTCTTTTATTTATCTGACCAGGAAAGAAACGGAGGCTTTTGCAAGTGTCAGCTCATCTGCAACAAATACCCCAGCTGATGAGGAAGACACAGATGTAGTTATCATTGAGAAACCGCATCAGACTAGTGAACCCAAAACAAAATCTAAAGACATTCTCAGCAAATTCTCAGATAAGGTAAGTCTGGTTGAGTTTTAACGGCACTTTCAACACACCATGGGCTATATCATGACAAGGAAATGGGAACTTAATGCCCATCCCATTGTCACAATGAAGCTGCTCTTCAGAATTTGACCAAATTTAGCATAAAGCATCCTGGCAAGAGGGCCTTTTAATTTTGCACAAATGATGCCCATCTTCTATTCAATATGGACATTTTTACTGAAAATAAAAACCTGTAAATGACATCTTCTCATAAACCAGTCAACAGAATTTTACATTGTTTCACAGAAAGCAGTATGGCTTAAGCCCTTGCAAGTTTGCACAAAAGATGCTAATGTACCTTCCAGTATGGCTGCCATTACAACAGAAAATAAAAGTAAAAAACCTTGATTTGCATTAACTTTTCTTCCAGCTAATGCAGTCCATCCAGTAAAGAACCTTGATTTGCATTAACTTTTCTTCCAGCTAATGCAGTCCATCCAGTAAAAAACCTTGATTTGCATTAACTTTTCTTCCAGCTAATGCAGTCCATCCAGTAAAAAACCTTGATTTGCATTAACTTTTCTTCCAGCTAATGCAGTCCATCCAGTAAAAAACCTTGATTTGCATTAACTTTTCTTCCAGCTAATGCAGTCCATCCAGTAAAAAACCTTGATTTGCATTAACTTTTCTTCCAGCTAATGCAGTCCATCCAGTAAAAAACCTTGATTTGCATTAACTTTTCTTCCAGCTAATGCAGTCCATCCAGAAGATGTTTGGTGAGCTATCAGAGGAGCTGCAGACTCAAGAAAGTTCACAGGTGGGATATTACAGCGAATCAGACATTCATTTAACATATACAATATTCACCAAGTGTATTGACAATTTTTTACCCATAGTTATGTAGCTGTCACTGACATACACCCATGCACTGTGTATTATCCAGGTAATATTGGTGTATTTATGCCTCTACTACCCTGTAGTTTGGAGTGTTTGACTGATTGATTTACAACAGGTAGAATTACCACCTTCTATAAATCGTTTAAACAGGGTGTAAAATACACAGGTTTATACCATAATTGGACAGTTAGTCCTCCAATTTGTGACTGTGATGTTGAGTGTTATTGATTCATGTGCCTTCATAAAAAGAAAATACACAATTATGCCAGTATGTTGCCTAACTGCACTCAGCAACACTCTACACAAGTACAAGCATAGCATGGTCAATCCACTTTATCTGGTATCTATCAATAAAACAGCAATTCACAAAATATATGCCCCTTTGTTTAGTTCTTATAAATTTAGTTTTTGTCCACATCTTTAAAAGCAGCCCTTGAATTTTTACTTCATTTTTGGGGCTAAATATTGCACCACATGTCAGATGCATACATGCCAACCATTACGCTTTTTGGTGTAATTATTACGCTTTTTTTTTCTTCACTTAATTACGTTTTGCACTCACCTATATATGGATTACACTTTTTTGGTACATTAAATTTTTTTAAAAATAAAGCAATAACCAGTTGTGTTTGTAATTTTTATTATCATCTCTTTCATGCCACATCATCATATGAATTTGAGAATATTCTAAAAAGGAAGACTGCTCGTAAGAATAGCGTAAGAGTACATGTGTCCATCGTAGGCCTTCATGTATTTTACTTATTTTCTATTTATAGCAGCTGTACATTTCCAAGAAAATAGATGGGTTTCTTCAATTTGAAAACTTATCTCAAATACTCACTATAATTTGATAAATATGTTTAGATAGCAGACCAGTCTATACTTTAAAAAAATGGTGCCAGATGTTAAGTGAAACAGGCTTTATCAATGTGAATCATGAATGTTATATGACTGAAAAATGTCAGAGGAGAGGGAACTTTTTAAACTTCAAAACATGTTGGATCAGAAACGGAACAAATCTATAGTGCTTTACAAATTTAAAAAGAAGAATATGAGAGTGATATAATACAGCACTCAGGTTGAGCACATCATGATGCTCATTGCAAAATTTATGGACTTGACTTTACGATCATAGATGTGTAGACTAGTTAAAGTGAGTCTTGTAAATAAACAATTTGTCAACATGCTTTGTGTTTGTATTCTGGTACTAATCCACATGGATTTTAACCATTTGTGACAAGAATTTTAACCAGCTGCAGATTCAGGTTAGGAGCAAAAATAAATGTACATTTTTCATTCAGTTTATTGTAATTATGGCATGTAATATATAGATTACACTTTTTGTGCTCAGATTACGCTTTTAGGCCACTTATATTAGGCTTACACATCTCTAGGGATTGGCATGTATGCAGATGACCTTCAATTTCAGATTGATACAAAATCATTATGTGCTTAATATAGTGCACAAGGTCTATAACATGTTAAGCCTGGAACACTGGGGCTGCCAGAATGCTGTATCTAAGTTTCCATGTGTTGAATTCTGTTATCCCAGTGGGCTACTATTTTATGTCATGGCTTGTTCTATATTTTTTCAAAAGCACAACTTCAAAAATATTCAGTTAGACCAGTGGGCTACTGTTTTATGTCATGGCTTGTTCTATATTTTTTCAAAAACACAACTTCAAAAATATTTCATAACAGAATAATAATGAACAACTTTTAACAAGAAAAGAGAGAAGTCTTAAAGCTATTAGTGTCTTTCTAAAGTGTTTTCTCTGGGCTACTGAATTTATGCTGACTACCAGGCCCCATTTTGACTAACCTGTCTTAAATTTTATTTGTGACTTAAGATATTGATTGGTTAATTTTAAGTCAGACTTAAATTTCAGCCAATTAAATTGCAGGATTCTATTGTTAAGTTTAAGTCTTATGTTATGTTGGTGAAATCAAGGAAATGTTCTTTCTCTGGTAGACACAGGTTATCATCTAAAATTTTTGAAATTTGGCAGACCCAGAATGTTCCATTTGACAATAGACGACCTTAACCCTTCACTGCATGATGACGCCTTTTGACGCCAACCCCTTTACTGCATGATGACGCCTTTTGACGCCTTTCATGACAAATCCGATTAAGATACCCCAGAACTACTAAAATTAAGTCTTCGTACCCAAAACAATCACTTATATGGCTGAGAGAATGAATCTAGAAGATAAATATGAAGCAAATCATTAGTTATTCACAGGATTAAATCAACTGCACAGTTCAATCTACACGCATCAGTTGTATGTAACAGCGTATCCACCATTTGTAAACATGTGCTCTGCATCTCGCAGTTGCGACATGAAGTCATTTGAAATTTTGAATATTACAGTTGAAAGATTTTTGATAATATACACTTGAATATGCCATTCTTTGAACTATTCCAGTTTATTATTATCATGGTTTCACCAAAAAATCGGAATATTAGAGCAAACTTCAAACATTAGAACGAGGCTATACGATAAAAATAAGTTACTGCTACGTGTTCACATCTTAAGTTCATATCCGTCATTTCACCAAACAGATAGGACCAAGAATCACCAATTTCTCAAACATATGGATTTTCAATATTTAAAAGACATTTACTCGCTAATTGTAATGCTAATCAGCACGAAAAATATACAAATGAAGTCCTCGATTATTCATCTATTTTTAGAAACACAGAAAAACCATGGGTCACATGGCACGGCAAATTCTGCTCAACTTCACTAATCGATAGTGCATGTTTATCGCGGTAAAATTTAGGATTTGCCATTAGAGAAACGTGTTTCAATACTTTTAAATCATTAATTAATATAACATATAATTTTAAAATCATTACAGCTCATAATTTGTACAATTTCACAAGAAAGTCGATGCACGATAGCGAGTGCCTCAATGAGTGAATCGAGCACTTTACATTTCGAAATCCATTAAAATCGTTAAATATAAATACTGCACATCAATACTGATTTCATTCTTGATTGCCATCCCATACAAGTAATTGTAAACAATCTATTTAGGAAAGCTTGAGCATTGAAAAAGACACTAGAATTATCTGTGCAATCAAGAGATATCATTTCGGCAGCAGGCAAAACATAATTTGGTCAGTGAATCTAAATTTTAGTGAAAAGGGACAAAATTAAAGTAATGATTTTCCATCTGTCACAGGGCACATACTAACAAGGTAACCATTGAAATAGTTTCAGGCAAATAAAATAAAGTATCCACTCATTATTTGGCTTCATTTTATAAAGTTTGTTTTGGTGATTATTTCAAGATACATGCATCATTATTGTCCTATTTATTCAAGCTTTACTTCACAGAATTTCCAATAATTGTTTACCTATGCAAGCCTATCGACTGTGAAATATAATTCTTTTGTACAATATTTTTTATTTTAATTAAATACTTGTTAAAGACATCCAATTATGTGCTTTTTTGTCATTCTTTTCAATAATGTGATAAGTTAAACAAAATAGTGATATGGTTACAAACTGAATGCATTTCATAATGCTATTATATTAGACATTTTTATTTTGAACACATTTTGGCTGTCATGATTTCAGAGACATACATTCCCACTACCATTGACTGTCTCCATTAAGATATTCTTCCTCTTAATGTTAATTTTGATTGAAAATTATTTAATGATCTTTATTCCATGAGTAAGTAATGATGATATTCATCCTCTTTATTATTTCTCATAAAACATTTTTTCATGATTCCCGATAAGCAAAACATCTAATATGATAGATTAATCATATGATAACTACATGTCTTAATTTTCTTCTTAATTCACAAATGACATGATGAAATGAAAGATCATTACTTCTGAGTAGTGTGATTCAGACAATGATCTTTGGGAATATTTCATGGTTTATGAAGACATTTTTAAAAATAAATTTGTATACAGCAGTTCATATTTTTTAATAATCCTTCAAGATCTGACATCTTTGCCACTCAGTATTCAAACAAGATATAAAGAATGGAATGCCCCTACCATATTTGCCTATAATGCCCTCCACTCTGCCCTTTCTAGCATCCATCCCACATTGTCCAGATTACTAAAAAAAAACCTACTTAAAACTGTGCCATCTTCAAATAATTTCATATATTATTATGTTTAATTTAATATAGAATACTTCTTTGAGTGGAAGCTTCTTTGTTCTTTATTTGTAAAAGAACATCCTAAATATTGTGACCAAAAGTGTGTTCTTGGGTTGAGAAATATTTATGTCCTTTTTGTTATGTTCCAAAAATTACACCTTTGCCCAAAAAATGTGCCACATTTGTAAAAGGTGCCCCTCTTGCATACCCCTCCAAAATTTGATTTTCACATAATTTTATTTTTATACGACTTGAGTATTCAGTTTTATATAAGGGCAACAACAAAAAATGTGTTTCGTATTGCACTGGTTTTAAAATTAGGGTAGGCAGGTATTTTTTTTATTTTTTTAAACATTATATATAAATAAAATAATATTTCAAGCGCATCAAAGTACTGGGCAAAACCGGCTCAATTAGATGCACAGATCAAGTTCGGCAATTTGATTTTTTTTTATTATTAAAAATATAAAAAAAATTAAAGAAAATTAAAAAATAATTGTGGGGTGGCGTTTGGAAAAAGTGCTAGGGTCGGCAATGAGAAACAGGGACATGTGGAAGACCAGAAACACATTTTTTTTTTGGCCTAAGCCAGCTTTAAGAAGATTTTTTCCATTGCCTATGCCACTATATATATATATATTGAATCTACTATCTGATCTTTAAATGGAATATTTATTTCAGCAACTGATGCAAGTCAAGTTTTTTCTTTCTTTTGATGACTGTTTGTTTTTGGATTTTTTTAAAAATCCCAAAGTAAAAAAAATACATGATTAGTTATTTTCTGATTATGTTCTCTGACACATGAATATTAAAACCATGTGCTTCCAAGCAAACTACAGATAACTGTATCTTAGGATATAAGAGCTTGTTTCATCGTGATATATTCCTTGTGTCTGGATCAAAATAATGCAGCACCTGAGTACATGCATATGTATATATGTGAATAAATACATGAGATTGGTTATACTACTTTTATGTTCATGGTTTTTATGAATTGTTTGTCATTCTTCAGCTTTCTTTCAACATCTTTTGAACTTGAACACAGGCATTCATATTTTGGAGATATGGTACACAATCAGCTGTAATATCTTAATATTATCGCTGCATTTGTTAATTGTTATCATAGTAACACAGCTGTTGGGTATAAATTATCAACAAATTCAATGTTAGACCAAATTACTTTTTTTTTTATTTCAAATGTTTAAGACAATGCGAGTACATTAAAAAAAACATATAAGCACAGAATATACATCCAAAACTTTATTGAATTTAATTCTTCAATCTTAACACTACACTATTGTGCCAATATTTGGTGGAACTTGGACAATCCAAGCCAAATAAACAGAAAATCTTGCTTTTCTAAAAAAAAAATATTGGAAGCATGACTGATTTGGCAAGAAATTAGTAAACTTAATATAAATGAATTATGAAAAATATGTAATTTTGTTATGATTTGTACACATTCTAGGCTTGATTTGGTTGCCATGGTAACCAACAAATTCATCCCCTGTATGCTGAAATATAGTATTCCCAATACCTATCCAATGTCCACAACAAATTTCCCACTATAAAGGAAATTATTATTGCACAAGAAGTAACTCAAAAGTGATGCCAAATTATTGAATTAATGGATAAATCCTGTGCAAAACAAAACACTTGTTGTGCCTATATTTGGTGGAACTTGGACAATCCAAGCTAAATAATGAGAAAATCTCACTTTTCTCAATCAATAATATAAAAAATTCAAAGCATGACTGATTTGGCAAGAAAATAGTAAGCCTAATATAAACGAATACTGAAAAATATGCAATTTTATCATGATTTGTACACATTCTAGGCTTGATTTGGTTGCCATGGCAACCAACCATTTCATCCCCAGTATGCTGAAATAAAGTATACCCAATATCCATCCTGTGTCCACAACAAATTTCCCACTATAAGGAAAATTATTATTCTACAAGAAGTAAACTCAGAAGTGATGCCAAATTACTGAATTAATGGATAAATCCTGTGCAAATCGGGCAGTCCAGCCTCCAGACTGATGTTCAGTAAAGGGTTAACAAAGCTTTTGACCAGCCCTTGTTATATTGTGGGAACAATTTTTACCAAATGATTGAAAATGGCAACACAGTTATTTTACCAGTAGTTTACATAGTATATTTGAACAATATTTTGGACAACAAAATTATAAATTTGACCTGATACATAGTTTCATGGTTGTGTTTACATGGATTGGTTTGGTGTTTTATGGCACAGCAACACAAGTAGGTTATTTAGTGCTGAGGCAGTTGGAGTAAACTTTCTTACCCAAGGACACTCCATGGTATCTAGCCCTGGCTGATCTGATGGTAGGATTGAAACTTGCACCCTCTTGGTTGCAAGTTTAGCATGCTGAGTAATGTGCCATCTCTGCTCATTTCTCCATGAATCACATTATAAGACATAATGGGAGGATGCATTGGGCTATTTGACATTCCTGAGTCCACAAGGATACACGAACATGGCAGGAAATTATTATTAGAATTTTCATTAAGTTCAGATCTCTTATGGCCACAGACAAAACTCTAGGGAAGTACAGCACTCCTACCCCAAACTGAATCACTGTGACCTATATTTGCACTTTGATGGCTTTTGCTATAAGTTATAATATTTTAACATCATCAAATTTTTGTGCATACCTTCAATTTATATTTTAGCATCATACAATTTTCATGAGTAACTGATACTTACTGTTTAGCCTATCTTTGCCAAAGCTTGACATAGGTCTACATACCAACCACTTTGGCATCTGTACATGTATCTGTTTGTCCATCCACATCCTGGATTAACCTCAATGTTACAGTTTATTACTTTCCTTTTATTTCAACACCAATTTATCCCACCCTTTTTGGATTTGAAATATAACTATGTGCAGCATCCATACCCCCAAAATAAGCTACAGTGACCTATATTTGGAATATATCTTTAGTGTGCACTTACCTTTAGGCAAATAAATGTCCTCATTATCAAGGGTGGGTGCAGCATGCAGGCAGTGGCCAGCTTCCTGTTACAATATGCATCTCCATATGTACAGCATTCTTACTCCAAAATAAGTTTCAGTGACAGGGCTGAGCACATTTTTTTTTCATCCACTAGTCCCAGACTAGTGACTTGGAAATATGCACTTGCCCGACTTCAAAAATGAATAGTCCGGGATGTCGGGCTATGGGATTTGCTCTGCCCTGAAGATGATTAAGAAGAACCTGCAAGTCTTCCCTCCCATATTTCAACAGAGCTGCCCTCTCATGAGGAAAGTTCCTATAGTCAAATGCTCTAAAGCATCTCAAAGGTTCTGCTTACGTTTCTTTGGAGAAATAGCTACCACACTCAGTAGCAGTCTTATGTTTTATCCCTCCACTTTCACAAAATTTTCCTTCTCCAAATCGCCCTTATTACCTTCCTTGCGAAAATAATTTAGCAAACTCATTTTATCCACAGAGTAACTATCAGCTTGTTTGACAGAGACAGCTCATTAATTAGAGTAATTGTTTCGCTTCAAACGCAATATCGCACATGGAAGTTAATCATCTGTATAATCAATTAAAAATTAAAGAATCATTACTGACATTTAATCAGTTCATAAAGGAAACCAACACTGATGTTGGTAAAGTACCTTTCATTTAATTTAATTACACTGACTCGCTGCATTAAAATCATAGTGAGCCACTCGTGAGGATCTGGCTTGAGTAAACACAATGTAAAAGTCACTTAAAACACTGCTAATTGATCATACTGGCTTTCTTTTGTTTGACGTGTTTTGATTTTCCGATAATTTGGTTGCTTAGCCCAATATGCAGTCAAGCGGTAACAGAACGTCCGCATTATGAACAAAAAAAACAAAAAAAAAAAAAACAACGTGCGCATATGCGAAAATTATCACTAACCACATGTATGTGTTATACAGAATGTAAATCTATACATGAAGAGGGGTAGAATCAAGTATTCAGTACACCCAGTGGGCATGATTGGCCAAATAAAGGTAGATATAGTGATTAAAGCACGAAAATAAGGACTTGCCCGACTTTTTATAAAGCACTTGTCCCGGACTAGCGACTCAGAAAATTATACTTGCCCGACTTCAAAAATTAATAGTCCGGGACATCGGGCTATGGGATTTGCTCAGCCCTGAGTGACCTATATTTGGAATATAGCTTCAGTATGCACATATGCTAAACAGATGTCCTCATTATCAGGGTCAGGCTTAATATGCAGGCAGTGGCCAGCTTCTTGTTACATATGGCCAGCTTCTTGTTACATTGCATCATGTTTGGCAAATATATTTGAGTGACTGTAATGTCCCTGCCAATTTTGTGTGTGTAGTAATTGTTATTCAAAGTTCATTTTAGAATACTTTTATGCTACAGTCAAGAAACATGCATCTCCATATGTACAGCTACCTTACCCCAAAAAATAAGTTATAGTGACCTATATGTCATATCTCACTGAGTTTAGTTAAGTTTTGTGATAAATTTCAGTTCTCAAGCATCATTTATGTTAAGTTTGTAAATCTTGTCAAGAGACTGCTTGTGCATGAGATACAGCTGCATCAGTTTTCACAAAGTTAGTTATTGTGACTCATGTCTTATTTATCAGTGAGATGTATTGTTCTCAAATGGCATTTTTACTGTTAGTGTTTTGAGCTGGAATTTCCACATATGGGGCATCCTTGGCTCACAGAAACATTTCCAGGGGTCGACTTAACACAGATTTTTCTATCGGCCAGCAGGGCCAGCTCACATGGAAATGAGCTGGCCCTGCAGAAAATCAACTGGCCCTTACAATCCAATAAAAATAACGACTTCAGAAAATTTAACTAGCCCCGCGGGTCTCATGCTGTCAGTATTAACTGGCCTTCAAAACGTGCCGGCCACGATCCAGCAGGCCAGCAGCTAAATCGACCCCTGCATTTCTGGTTGATAGGAGTTAACAAGTACAATGAGATTAACAGTCAGTTTTGATCATTATTCAGTGATTTGATTCAGTATTGGTATTACATGTAAATCCTATCATGAACGTAAAAAGTTTGCATAACCCACATTGTTTTTGTTATTTTCACATATTAGGTGAGTATCCTCTATTTTCAGGGGTGCAATGATAGGTGTTGCTCACATTACTGTAGGAAACAAATCAGTAACAACAGGACCTATAATCTCACAACCCAGAAAACCAAACTTTTTACCCAGTTTTAAATAGAAATGGTGTATATTGCACTTCATTTATGTAAACGAACATTTAAGGCAGAAGCCATTAATATGGTTTACCATATATACTCGCGTATGAGCCGATACCAATTGCAAACAGCATAGACCCAGATATGCCATTGCGTAATGCGCAGCAGATCTGGGTCTATGCAGTTTGTAAGGACTAACCAGTAGAACAAACAACATAGACTTTGATCTGCCGGCGCATTATGCGACAGCAGATCAGGGTCTATATTGATTGCACTTGGACCGGGATTATATGCAAGTATATACGGTATTTATGTTAGAAGGAGAGCAACATAAAAAAGGATTTGGTTTGGTTTGGTGTTTTATGGCACAAGCAGAATCTTCAGTGTGCAAGACAATTGGAGTAGACTGCCTTGCCCAAGGACGGACCACGGTAGCCAATGGTAGGATCTAAATCTGCACGCTTTTGGTCACAAGTCAGGCACTGTGGCTCCTTCATCCATTAGTTGCCCTTGCGACATGTGAGAGAGCGTATCAGGTCTGTCATACATCCCTAAGCCCTGAGGGGGGAGGGGAAGGTCTATCCTACATCCCTAAGCCCCAAGGGTGGAAGGCAAGGGGGTGCAAAAAGGAACTATGGAGGTGTTGTAGATTAGATGCTTTTCAAACTCAGAAATAATGTTTTTACACATACTTCTCAGAAATAAAGTTTTTTCAAATTTCTTGATTTTTAAAAAAATTTATTTCCATTTCTTGTGTTTTAGATAATGTCAGATAAGGCTCATGCTGAACTGGAGAAAGCCACATGGGAGCACAAAATTCAACTGTCGGAGCTTAAGCACAACTTTGGTATGTATACCATTCATGTACTTTTGATACAGCTGAAGTCCAAATGGTGCAAACAACATGTGTATGGCACAATCAATGTACTGTATCTAGACACTGGGTGCCATGGATTTTGTTCACACGGTATTGAGCTGGTATTGTCCATTGCAAAAGAATAATCATATTTAATTGCTGGTAGTGTCCATTGCAAAAGACTAATCATCTTCAGTTTCTGGTATTAGAATAGACACAATCTATAGACCCTAAAATGGATTATGAAATGAAAACAGAATGCAGAGTGAATGAAGAATGAATGCACAATGAATGAAAACAGAATGATGATTACATTTTGAAGAAAATGGAAAGTGCGAACACTAAACACAGAACAATGAATGATAAATGAAAATGGAACAAAATGCAAATGCATTTCATGAATGGAGTTGAAAACTGATTCTTTTCAAGCTGCCACTAAATGTTCATGGTCAAAAGCCTGTTGATATGATAATTCAGGGTTAGATTCTTTACACTGACAGTTTTTCACCCCTTATAAGCTGTAACATTGTTTTTGTTGAAACAGACCTTAACAACAACTGCCATTGATGTGTTAACATCATCACTCATTGATGTATATGTACAGTCTGTATTTTAACAAAATGAAATTGGAAATAAAATTAGCTGATAAATACTTGATAGTGATCTTTTTTTACACTTATTGCAATTGCTGTTACATTTTCAGGCTTCAAAACAATTTCAGTTTGCTACTTGAGCAGTACAAGTGACTTGGAATTTTGAAGTCACACTGCAGCAGTTTTTCTTGTTCTACAATTTCATATTATGTTGATGACTTCTGAAATTAAACTGTATCATGTACAGAAAAATATAAGGAACGTAAACTCCTTGCCCACCACTGAAATACTTACGGATGTCGGACATGCATAAAAATATTATCATTGGAGACATCAACAATCTGTCTAGACTCAGTACCATACTTGACACATCCAGGCAAGAAAAAATGCCTGTTTCAACCGAGAGAGATATTAAATTTAGCAAACCAAACCACATTGCCTGCTACACTTCATGTCCTGTATCTGAAGACTGAATGAAATAAGGGCAAAGTTCCAGATAACCAGTCTCTATTTTCGAAACACTTCTGCTTTAAACGGATGCAATATATGAAACATGCTAACTTATTTCTGTTCCTGATTACATAAAATATATCAACTTTGAGCAAGAGCTCGGCTCAAGTTTGCATACTGATTCTTGGTAAACAGGAAAATTTCATTAAGCCTTTGTTTTGAAACAAACTGGTTATTTTTAGGCTTAGCATTAAGAAACTGACCATAAATTTTAATTTTGGGGAATTTTAGAGAGAGACAAAATTTTCACTTGGGTACATACTCAGGTTGAGAAGCTCTATGAAAGTGAGATCTGGTGTATATAATGTTCGTATAAATCTCATTAAGATTATATGATTAAGTTTAAGTGAGATCTGGTGTATAAGATGTTCATATAAATCTCATTAAGATTATATGATTAGTTTAAGTGAGATCTGGTGTATAAGATGTTCATATAAATCTCGTTAAGATTGTATGATTAAGTTTAAGTGAGATCTGGTGTATAAGATGTTCATATAAATCTCATTAAGATTATATGATTAAGTTTAAGTGAGATCTGGTGTATAAGATGTTCATATAAATCTCGTTAAGATTATATGATTAAGTTTAAGTGAGATCTGGTGTATAAGAGAGATGTTCATATAAATCTCATTCAGATTATATGATTAAGTTTAAGTGAGATATGGTGTATAAGATGTTCATATAAATCTCATTAAGATTATATGATTAAGTTTAAGTGAGATCTGGTGTACAAGATGTTCGTATAAATCTCATTAAGATTATATGATTAAGTTTAAGTGAGATCTGGTGTATATGATGTTCATATAAATCTCATTAAGATTATATGATTAGTTTAAGTGAGATCTGGTGTATAAGATGTTCATATAAATCTCGTTAAGATTATATGATTAAGTTTAAGTGAGATCTGGTGTATAAGATGTTCATATAAATCTCATTAAGATTATATGATTAAGTTTAAGTGAGATATTGTGTATAAGATGTTCATATAAATCTCATTAAGATTATATGATTAAGTTTAAGTGAGATCTGGTGTACAAGATGTTCATATAAATCTCATTAAGATTATATGATTAAGTTTAAGTGAGATCTGGTGTATATGATGTTCATATAAATCTCATTAAGATTATATGATTAAGTTTAAGTGAGATCTGGTGTATGAGATGTTCATATAAATCTCATTAAGATTATATGATTAAGTTTAAGTGAGATCTGGTGTATAAGATGTTCGTATAAATCTCATTAAGATTATATGATTAAGTTTAAGTGAGATATTGTGTATAAGATGTTCATATAAATCTCATTAAGATTATATGATTAAGTTTAAGTGAGATATTGTGTATAAGATGTTCATATAAATCTCATTAAGATTATATGATTAAGTTTAAGTGAGATCTGGTGTATATGATGTTCATATAAATCTCATTAAGATTATATGATTAAGTTTAAGTGAGATCTGGTGTATAAGATGTTCGTATAAATCTCATTAAGATTATATGATTAAGTTTAAGTGAGATCTGGTGTATATGATTAAGTTTAAGTGAGATCTGGTGTATAAGATGTTCATATAAATCTCATTAAGATTATATGATTAAGTTTAAGTGAGATCTGGTGTATAAGATGTTCATATAAATCTCATTAAGATTATATGATTAAGTTTAAGTGAGATCTGGTGTATATGATGTTCATATAAATCTCATTGAGATTTATGTGGTTAAGTTTCAGTTAGCTCTGATGCATGTGTCTGGTTAATAGAAACTCTCTACAAATGGAGGTGCTTTAGGTATAGGGTACCGTATTTGATGGTACTATCAAACATCATCAGTTCCTTCAAACATAATTTATCTGATAAACTGCACATTATTGGATAAATTGTCATTGATTAAAGAAATTTCCAAACTTTTTTCTTATTTTTATTCAAGAACCTGCTTCTATATGCACTTGTCCAGTTGGACTACCATCTTGAAAATGTCACTTGTCTAGTTGGACTACCATCTTGAAAATGTCACTTGTCCAGTTAGACTACCATCTTGAAAATGTCACTTGTCTAGTTGGACTACCATCTTGAAAATGTCACTTGTCTAGTTGGACTACCATCTTGAAAATGTCACTTGTCTAGTTGGACTACCATCTTGAAAATGTCACTTGTCCAGTTAGACTACCATCTTGAAAATGTCACTTGTCTAGTTGGACTACCATCTTGAAAATGTCACTTGTCTAGTTGGACTACCATCTTGAAAATGTCACTTGTCCAATTGGACTACCATCTTGAAAATGTCAGTTGCTCTTCCTTACCTGCTTGTAAATACAAACTAATGAGTGCAAATTTTGAGGCCTGATTTTAAATTCTCATAATTTAATTCTGTCTTTTTGCATTTTATGCATTTGCTATTTCATTAAAGCACACTTTAATAAGACATGGAGGTGAAAGCTACAGTTTTCTCCCATTCACACTCAGATAAGGAAAACCCAACTTCGGTAAATGCATTTCCATTTTGTTCCAAAAAGGTAAGTGGAAACAAAAAGAAACAATGGAATTAAACATTAAATGGAAAATCTGAATGCAGTTCTGAGACCATAAATGAAAAATGATGACATGATAGATGAAATGCTAGATGACATGATGGATGAAAAATGATGACATGATAGATGAAATGCAAACATGAATGCAATGCTGACAGAACGCAAACGAAGTGAAGTTTGAATGCATTTCAAATGCAAAATGAAGTGCAGAACAAATTTAAACGAAATTGAGAAAATTACCCATTTTAGGGTCTGTATGTTGTATTAATTTATATTGATTCATCTTTTATGATGATTATTAATTCCACTCTCCTAAATCTACATAAATATATGATTTTATAATGATATACGGTGATTTACATGGGAGTGATTATTTCGCTGCCAAACAAAATAATTTCGTTTTTTTAAATATGGTATATGATAAAATGCAAGTGTTTGAAATGTCATGGAAGGATTTAAAGTTCCATGGAATAAAGTGTGCTGAATGATGCCTAATGAAGCAAGGTATCAAAGCACACTCAAGTGTAATTAGTCTTTTGATATAAACGATGATAAGGCACCAGCAATCAATTATCTACTAAGAACTGGCTTATGATACTCCACATAATCCATTTACAGCCACTTGCACTCTGTTTAATAATCCACACACAACTGATACTCACTTAGAAGAAACAGATCAAATAAAAGAGAAGTTCACCAAGAGAAACCTTGCATACCAAGAATTAAAATTACATGCATTTTTGCACGGATTTCAGTGTCCTAGAGATCCTTGATGACTGGTGTTTGTCACTAACAATTCCACATATTGTTTGAACACATGGAGATTGCCTGCCAGCATTTGGATATTACGACTGCACTATGCATTGCATGTGCTCACCGTTTTAATTTTGGCTGTAGTCTATTTCCCTCTGAATGCAAGTAGATCGCAGGTCACAAAGAAGGGAATAATAATTGTGTTTCTTACATATGAATGAAGTCAGTGGTTGTTTTGCTGTCAGCTATTGTATTTTGTAAGCACTTCAGTACAGTTTAACATTAAAAAAGCCTGTGGACCACCGTGTTGTTGGTTATATTGTTTGATTGATTATAGAGGTCATCGTGTTGCAGGCAAATGAGGTACTAGTCAGCCATTTTGGTGATGCCTAAAAGTTTGATTGATTGATGTTTGAGTTGTTCTAGTTTTACTACATGTATATTTGAAAAATGTTAACGTTAGAACTAATATCAGACTCAAAAAGTAGCATCAGGTATGAAGCCATTATCTCATTGACTTAGGAAGAGACTCATTAATCAAAATTAATTAAATTAATTAAAAGACATCCAATATGGATATGTGTATGCACTTTCACACAGTTTGGCAGAATAAGGTGCTTGGATTAAAATGGAATTATAATTGATATCTTTTCCTTGCCACAGCAGACAGTTGGGCTTTGGAAATCAGGATAAATTAATGTGTATTTATTTATTTTCACAGGGCACCAATTATCATTGATTTTGTTGTTGCTGCAAAGCACAGATTTAATGAATAATAATCCATTTGTGAAGACAGTGTATGAGCGTAAGACAATGTATCACAGTGTATGACAATCACAGTGTAAGACAATGACAATATTTTTAACACACATTTGTGAAGACAGTGGCAATGTATGACCATTTATGACAGTGTATGACAATCACAATGTAAGACAATAACAATGTATGACACATATTTGTGAAGACAATGTATGGCAGTGTATGACCATGACAGTGTATGACCCTTTTTCTCCTCAGAATTATATCCACAAATTTTGAACTAAAAAAAGACTTATTTTTTTTTCAAAACCCAGGAAGGTAAATGAATTTATAGTGCTTTACAAGAAGAAAAGTCTGTTGCATTTAGTAAAATAAAATGTTTGGAAGGCCAATGGTCTTATTTCTTTGCAGAACTAACCCTGTCAGAGATGAAGCAAGCTTGGGGAGCAGAGAAGCTAAGGATTACTGCCCAGGTCACTAGGGGCTGTGAAAAAGAGAAAGAAAAGATAATCAAGGAAACCAAGAAGAAGCAATGGGTAAAGCAGCTTCTGGTGGCTGTTGAAGTTTGACTATGTATATTAAATTAATGTTCTTATATAAAAAAGCATGCATAGCATTGTTGGATGAAGTGTATGAATATGACTATATCCATGTATCATCATCAGATTTCAGGTAGTATTGAAAACCTGGTGTGTTATTATGCTTATTCTTTTTAAGAGCTGCACCCAGAACAAATGACTCTGCCCCCTACATCATGTGTGTATTTGCTGAAAACATGTATCGTGTGTATATTTGCTGAAAACATGCATCATGTGTGTATTTGCTGAAAACATGTTGTCCTGTTAGGTTCTCCAGTTGAATGGTAGAGAAAAAATTCCCCGAGTAGATAAATAATACATACTTTCTTGTTCTAATACATCATAACCATTCAGTGATAGAAATAACAATGCATGGAAATGGATTTTTAATTTGTCTGATCCACATTAACCAGTGTGTATTCTCATTTGCGTATGAATCAAAGTACAGTTCATAATCTGTAATTTTACATAATTACCTGACAAATATCTGGTAGTTGCTTTATTCTTCAGAATTGACATTATGCTGAATTTTTTGCTGAAGTGGTTGTTTTTATATAGATCTTTAAAGTTTGCTTTCTTGTGAAATCCTCATGTACATTGACTGCTTTACATCAGCTGGTGGGGAGTACACACTGGCCCAGAAAAGGATTAAGTAAAGCTAGTGTACCAGATCAGTGCCTTCACTAGCTAAACTGTAAATTGCATCTGATTTATATAAGAATACAAAGAATACATGGGGTTTCTTTTGGCATCAGGCTTCATTAACCCATTGGGATTTGAAAATTTTGATATGAGAAGAAAAACACATGTATAATTCCTATGTTGACATTGAGAGTTTAGTTTTTTACGAGTCTTCAAACCTTGTTTGTCAAACTCATTTAATGCTGCACACACACACACACACACACATACGCATACACACAAATGCCTTTTAGAATAAAAGAGAGGGACATAGTATTTGCATTTATACCCATCCATCCATCCCACTTTCTCTTCTGCCCTATACCTTTTAGAGCTGTTAGAGAAAGTTGGTTTACTTATACATCATCAATAAAAGGTGTGTCATGAACCCCATTGGGGGTCCTATCTTCAAGGTCAAGGTGATGGGTCAATTTACAATTTTCTATCACCCTTTCCCACCCACTCTATAACTTTAAATCTATTTGATTTTAAGGGATGAAACTTGGCATACTTATACATCATCACTAGCAGGTGTGTCTTGTAAAATATGGGGAGTCCTGTCTTCAAGGTCAAGATCACAGCTCAACATTTTACATTTTACATAATCTTTTTCCTTCCGCACAATAACTTAAAAGCTGTTTGAATGTTTGAAATTAAGAAATGAAACACATGGTATACTTGTACATCATCACTGGAAGGTGTGTCACATACCACATTGGGAGTCCTATCTTCAAGGTCAAGGTCACAGCTTAATATTCTACATTTTCATCACACTCCATATCATTAAAGTCATTTGAGATTAAGGGATGGCACATGATATACATATAGATGATCATCAGAAGTTGTTTTGTGTACCACATTGAGGGTGCCATCTTCAAGGTCAAGGTCATGACTGTATTTTACATTGTCCATCACACTTTCCCTTCTGCTATAGAACTTTAAAACTGTTTGAAATTAAGGGATGCATCTCAGTATACTTATACATCATCAGTAAAAAGGTGTGTCAGTTATCATATTGGGGGTCTTATCTTCAAGGTCAAGGTCATGGCTCATTATTTTCAGTTTTTAATTTTCTTCTATTCTGTAGCTTCAAAGCCATTTGAGATTAAGGGATGAAACATGGTGTACTTCTTTGCCATCACTAGAAAGCGTGTTGTGTACCACATTGGGGGTGGGGGTCCCTAACTTTAAAGTCCTTTTAGATTAAGGGGATGATGACCTCACGATGTTAGGTAGGGGACAAACAATTAACAGAGTTTGCTTGTTATTTGCAAGAGGTAGTATAAATTTTTAGATTCAAAATTTACATTTTTGTCTTGTCCGTAAAGGGTGAAACATAGGCATCACATTTGTGGCAGCAATTGCATTAAGCTTCTGTGTTAAAGATGTCAAAACTCACGTCTTCTGCATTATTAACCAGTAACTTTGGTACAGTAATCAACACGTGTCTTGAGATAGGAAAACAAATATTAAATTTTTTCCTTGTCCCAAAACTTAAAACATTCATCCACAAAATTTGTCTCAAAACTTTAGAAAGGGAGAAATTACCAACACACACACACACCTGCATAATGCTGTACCTAATATGGAACTAATTCTTCAGTCTTTGATTAGAATACCATAAATACCTTTATTCTTTCTTTGTACAAATAAATTCCAAACACAAGGCAACAAGTAAAAATATCGGCAGTAATTATGAGGTTTGACTTTCACCTATGTTGACATCACAGTAATGGAAGTTGCCACTGCCATATTTAAAACATAATTGCCCTAAAGGTATTATTTAAAGTTACATATCACTTTGTGAATTAATGTTTAGTACTTGATTTTCATGTTTATGACAACAACTGTGCCACAGTAGTCATTGTCTTGGTAATTGTTGGATTCCCATTTCATTGATGTTAGTGGCATTCTTTCCATACAGGATACACAATATTATTATCATTCTCTCTGATGATGATGAAATACAATAACATTTGGAGTTGAATAGTTTGCTAATGCTTCCAGTAGTATAGTTATAGCTGTTTACTATGCAATAGGTGTCATTGTGTCAGATCTGTGTTTGCTGAATGGGAAACCCAGCTGTTTACTATGCAATATGTGTCATTGTGTCAGATGTGTGTTAGCTGAATGGGAAACCCAGCTGTTTACTATGCAATAGGTGTCATTGTGTCAGATGTGTGTTAGCTGAATGGGAAACCCAGCTGTTTACTATGCAATAGGTGTCATTGTGTCAGATGTGTGTTAGCTGAATGGGAAACCCAGCTGTTTACTATGCAATAGGTGTCATTGTGTCAGATGTGTGTTAGCTGAATGGGAAACCCAGCTGTGTACTATGCAATAGGTGTCATTGTGTCAGATGTGTGTTAGCTGAATGGGAAACCCAGCTGTGTACTATGCAATAGGTGTCATTGTGTCAGATGTGTGTTAGCTGAATGGGAAACTAGCTGTTTACTATGCAATAGGTGTCATTATGTCAGATGTGTGTTAGCTGAATGGGAAACCCAGCTGTTTTTACTATGCAATAGGTGTCATTGTATCTGATGTGTGTTAGCTGAATGGGAAACCCAGCTTTTTACTCAGATGGTAAGCAGACCTTTACAGCAAACACCTTGCATTGTTCAGTCAACTTAATTAGGGATTAGGGGTCATAAAGGGGTTAATTAACTAGTCATAATAGTTTAACAAACAAACCAAGACTAGAAGCTCATGGTTGAGTGTAAATGTCCCAAAACTTTAGTCATGAAAAACATTACTTTATGCCTAAAGTTTGTACCCTGATACACAATATCGCTTAAGTTTGTACCCTTATACAACATATACCTTAAGTTTGTACCCTGATAAAACACACCTAAAGTTTGTATCCTGAGATGCCGAAGTTTCTGTCTCACCTGCTTATTAAGCAGATAGCTGCATGATCATATTGCCATTCTCAGGTGAGATGTTGCACTCTGTGGAACTGTTCTTTGTTTGAACTTTTTATAACAGCATATTATTAAAGATTATTGGGGTTACAGGTATCTGTGTAACACACCAAAATCTCCAACACTTGTTTGTAGTGGAATTACCTGAATTACCTGAAAAAGACCACAGATAGGCCTGAGTAGTTGTTCTTCCTTCATAAATGTGAAATTCAGGTTTTATATATATATATATATATATATATATATATATATATATATATATATATATATATATATATATATATATATATATATATACACACAGTCATACCTGACACTAGGAGCCACTCATGGGAAAAGGCAAAACTGGCCGTTGCACACAGGTGATCACAGTGCACATGTTCACCTTTTAAAATTGGTTTTTGAATAAATACCATGCACCGAATATCGTTATTATTATTAATATTATTAATATTATTATTATTATTATTATTATATCATCAAGGTTGTTTTATATGCACTGTACAACAAAATCATAATTACGGGTATATGTTGTTCTCTCCCAGAATTATGTTCCACTCATTATTACTGTATCCTGCTCACTATAATCCATCCTATAAATGAAATCATCACCGACTTAAAAATATACACTGATCATAGTTTGTTCATGCTATAAAAACAATGTCTGAATTAATTGCTCAACTCACAGGGATCAAAAGACAGTTGGCTTATGTGAGAGACCTGTGATGAACAGAAAATCAAAAGAAGCCATATATGGCTATTAATTGTGACCCATGAACCGAAAAATTCACCTGCCTTTACAGACACATTTTGAATATTGAATGACCCCTGACCCTAATGAAAAGGGATGTAACTCATCTCTCTTCTCAAAGACGAACTTTTTTCTTCAGAGATAACTTTAATTCACAGGCAAATAGGTGAAGATATCAAACTATACCTGTCACACTGGCATAAAAGTAGACTTTCATTTCTGCTGTGATAACATAACTACTTTTCCCACCATCCAGCAAACGAATTGCTTCAACCCTCTACCCTAATGATAAAAACTGCCTCTCTTTTGATTTTGACATAGTGACTCCTTTGAGTTACACTTTTAACGTAACTGGAGAATGGTGAGTACAAGTGAGATAACAAATGTTTGCACATCAATTCACATGATATTCCTTTATCTAACCAATGCCTTCCTTGTGAAACCAAAGATTGAGCGGTCACTGCTGTAGATACACACCACTGACTGCTTAAAGCATGGAGAAACCATTGTTTGGTTAGGAAACACCTGGCCACTGACTGCAGAAGGCTGGTGACCATTACAGGACATTTATATTGGAAATTTGCCAGGGGGGAATTAGAATGGCTGTTGTGTACAGGTGATCACTGTGTAAAGTGTCCGTTAGGACAGGTTTGACTGTATATTTCTTATGCTCATCCCCAAATACAGTATTGTCCTAGTTTGTCCATTCATCTGACACACCTAATGTTTATCAATCAATTGCTCTGTCAGTCCATTATACTTAAGTTTCCACTTTGTATGTGTATGTACCTTACTGTATAAACCACCTGTTCAGATTAGGTCTCCTGCTTGTTGGACTTTATTATCATCATGCATTTTTACAAAAGGCAGGGATTATGTTATCCTGCCTGTTTAGACATGTGTGCATGAGAAATGTCATGCAACTACTCCTACACTCTTCAAGATAGAGACTTGAAACCTAGGGATATGATTGGGGGTGGTCTGTAAATGTACACAACAGTTTTAAAAGTTTGGGGTGGGGCTAGGCAGGTGTGGGGTTGTGCATAAATTTAGAATAACTCCCAAATTATTAGTCTGAGAATTGGTGTGTATAATAATTGACCACAGTATTAATATATGTCAGATGGGGGTTTGGCTACTCTCAAGGATGCCCTGGGAACATACATTTGTTGCCCCTGGGTCAATACTTGGAAATGTTTGAGATCCCCACCCTATAACTATGTGGTGTTTTCACTAAAAGACTTCTTATGTCAAGTGGGTTGAAAATGAAAATGGTGGTGATCTGACATCCAATATAGCCACCATGGCAGCCATCTTGAAAATCTTGTTGTCACTACTCCTAAATGGAAAGTTATATTGACATGGGGTTTTCACCAGAAGATTTCTTATGGTCTCTTGTTGACCCCAAAATGATAATGATGCCAATCTGACATCCAGTATGACCACCATGGCAGGTATCTTGAAAATCTTGCTACTGCTACTCCACCTGAATGGATGGCCATATCGATATGTTTTTCACCAAAAGACATCTTACAGTACCTAGTTGGTCCAAAATGAAAATGTTGCCAATCTTAACATCCAATATGGCTGCCAGGATGGCCATTTTGAAAATCTTGTGATCGCTACTCCTTTTGAATGGATGTCCATATTGACATGGGGGTTTTCTCCAAAAAATGTGTAATGATGTCCATTTCATCCTAAATGAAAATGTTGCCAATGTTACTTCCAATAGAGCCAGAACAGAGGCCAATTTGAAAATCCTGTTATCGCTCAAGAATATCAGAGATGGTTTCAGCACTCAGCAGTTACAAAGAAGAAACGGTCTTATCTTTTATTCCCAGAAATTCTTTTCAGCCAGTAAAGTGTCAGTCCCTTCGCTGGATTCTTGTTTTGAAGAGTATATATGCATTTAATATCTGTCTTATTTTTGTTTCAGTGTGCTAATTGTGGCAAGGAGGCTATTTTCTACTGTTGTTGGAACACCAGCTACTGTGACTACCCATGTCAACAGGAACACTGGCCTACCCACATGCCCAACTGTCTTCAGGCCTCACAACAACAAAACCAGGCTTCTCAGGTCCAGCATGGACAGGGCTCAACTGAGGCCTCAGGCAAGAAAACTTCTAAAGATCAACCGTCAACTAGTGCTGTTCAAGACAAGTCCAAAACGACTGGAGGTGGAAGTAACCGCTCCAGTCCTTGTTCAAGTGGTGGTGCTAAAAATTTAGGAACTGGAAGCAGTCCCATTGATTTAGATGTAAGTTTGCACACACACAGAAAGGGGGAGTTTACAAGTGACTTGAATGTGGAAAGGTAAATCAGATGGATATATCCTTTCAAAAACAAAGAAATAGAAACAGACAAAAATTTACAAATTTAAGTCCTGCTGTTACAAATAATCCCTGTCTAAAGATAGCTGTTGTTGAGACTTGTATGAAATAAGTTGAAAGATAACCTGTTGAATATATTAGTGTACCTGTAATCGCAGTAGTTCAAAGTCAGGGAGAGTCATTCTTATGCTTATAATTGTCACCTTGTGATAAATAAAATATATAGAATTCAGATTGACGAAGCTAATGGCAGTCAAACATGACTATATTATAAGTAAATTCTTACCTGTCTTTAGTAGCCACTTCATGGAAGTAAAAAGTGGCATCAGAAGACAGGTGATTGCTTAATAAAGTGTCATTATGCACCCACTACTTACATCAGGGGCATCTTGACTTGTTCTTGTCCTTTCATCCTTCTATACATCTCTCCTGACAAGCTTGTTAGCAAGATTGTGCAAAACCACTGACAGTAGACAAATGAAATTTTGCTACTAGATTTGCATCCATATGTAGTTGACCTGATTAGATTTTCAGGCCATTACGGCAATTTGTCAGTTTTTTTTACACATTTGTGAACTGTTTGGACTTAATATTTTTTTCTTCAAAAACCATTTTAGTATGAGTAAGCAAAATCCACTTGAGGTAGACAATTGAAATTTGCTAGGCTTATTTGTATCCATGATTTTAACATATGAGCAACATTAGGCTTGACTCCCATTTCCGATAGATGAAAACATTAGGCTTGACTCCCATTTCCGATAGATGAAAACATTAGGCTTGACTCCCATTTCCGATAGATGAAAACAGTAGGCTTGACTCCCATTTCCGATAGATGAAAACATTAGGCTTGACTCCCATTTCCGATAGATGGAAACATTTGACTTGACTCCCATTTCCGATAGATGAAAACATTAGGCTTGACTCCCATTTCAGATAGATGAAAACATTAGGCTCGACTCCCATTTCCGATAGATGAAAACATTTGTTAACTTGGGTCTTACCATTCATATTGCTGTAAAATTCTCAAATTCCATTATCAAAAAATTTCCCAAAATTAATCTTGGAAAATCTTTGCAATACATTCCAACCTGTTATTAGCAAAAAATATTTAGTTCTAATACAAAATGGCCGGTTTGAATGATTTCATTCGCTATCAAAGTCAGAGGCCTAAATGGATAAACACCCAAGGCAATCACCTTCTTGAATGAGTCAGAGAGCAGTTTTTAATTCATTGAATACCAGTGTTGATGACACAGTAAAATGATGGATTCATATATAGATGACCTGATTAGATTTTCAGCAATTTTTGTTGAGTCCGCCATGACAGAAGCTTTGGAGTCCATGTGTGTGGCTGTCCATATGTACATATGTCTGTCTATCCATCCATCCATCCACACCTAAGATTAAAGTCAGTGTTAAACTTTTTTAGATTCAACTTTATGTTAAGGATTTTTACTTTCTAACTAAATAAAATATGGGCTTGACAGAAAGAGGGTCTCTTGTTCAATTCTTTACACATTTTAGACTTTATGGACTTTTTGGTCTGCAACGGGGGCATATGTGTTCTTCAAACATAAATCTACTTTCTGTAATCAATTGGTTCACAGTAACTATAAAAAACTGCTTTAGGCAGGTGATTACATAATTAAGATAACCTTGCTGGCATGACTGTTTATACCGTAAATACTTGCATACAAATCAGATCCAATTGCAAACTGCATTGACCCAGATCGGTCATCGCATAATGTGTTGGCAGATCTGGGTCTATGCAGTTTGTTTGGACTAATCAATAGAACAAGCAACATAGACCATGATCTGCTGACGCATTATGCGACGGCAGATCCGGGTCTCTGTTGTTTGCAGTTGGATCCTGCTTATAAGTGAGAGTATACAGTAATCAAATTTTATTGTTTGTTCCTGCCTTGTTGGTGGAGGTGACTTAATAGTGCTGCCTATTTCCATCCATCCTATCATATCCATCCAAAATTTTGTTTATGCTCGATAATTTATGAATTACCTTATGGCTTGAAATGAACTTTTGTTTTAGGTTTGACATTACATTGACCTAAGTTGAGTTTGGTTTCACTAATTTCCAATACAATTTTATGGAGTTATGGCCCACTTTATTGCTTAGAACTTAGGAATCTTTTCGCATCGTGTTAGTTTGGGTATTTGTGTTGCATGGATATAATTTTTACCTGATTATCATAATTGTATTTTCAGGCTGATGAATATCGTCGGAGAGTGAGGGATGATCTCACTGCAACAATGCAGAGACAGCAAGAGGAAAGAAATACAGATATGCATAGGCTACAGACTATCCTACCACACTCAAGTCCCATCCCTTTCCAGTCAATGACCTCTCCTCTCAACACACCACAGTTTAGACCACAGGTATGGAACTAAATACGGTACCATATATATATGCTTATAGGTCGAGTCCAACTGCAAACAACATAGACCCTGATCTGCTGTCGCATAATGCGCTGACAGATCAGGATCTGTGTAGTTATTCCCATTTATTACTCCTAACAAACTGCATAGACCCAGATCTGCAAGCGCATTATGCGATTGCAGATCCGGGTCTGTGCAGTTTGCAATTGGACTCGACTTGTAAGTGATTATATATGGTATGTATGTATGTATGTACAGGGTTTAATGCCACATCAACACAATTATGGCTATATAGTGCTGAATAAAAATTTTGTAGTAAAAATGGTAAAGGTTAAAAAAATTCTGTAATTACCGTAAAATGTCACATTCTAAAATGCACAAATTTTAATTTTCTCCTTTCTGGACTTTTAGAAAGACTACATTATTCACACAGACCCTGAAACAGGTAAATCTTGTTAGTGAAACAATAACAGAATGCAGAGAGATTAAAGAATTATGGCAAACAGAATGCAGAATGAATGCAAACAGACAGATGAGTGCATTTTGAGCAAAACAGTGTGCAAATGCAAAACACAGTGTACAGAACGATGAATGATAAATGCAACGGAATGAAACATGAATGTGTTTCATCAATGGATTTAAAAATTGATTGTTTTCAAGCTACCGCAAATTGTTCAAGTTTTGAAAGCCATTTTGCATAATAATCCATGGTCAGATTCTTTACACTGATAATTTTTTACCCCTTACAAGCTGTGACAGTGTTCTAGGTTCTTGTCTTGGCAGACATAAAAAACAACTGCCATTGATGTCATGACATATCACCATTGGCTATATCTGTACAATGTTTTTTGAATGAAATGAAATGAAATGAGAAATAAAATTTGCTGAAAAATTCTCTTCAGCTATATTTACACACTTATTACAGTTGCAGTTATATTTTAATTTATCGTTAATTCAAAGCTGTGTTTTGCATTTTATGTATTTGCGGATTCATTAAAGTACACCTTCAATAATATGAGATACAAAATCTATAGATACCTCAACTTTGATAAATGCATTTCCATTTCATTCCAGTACGAGCGAAAATGAAAGGAAGCATTTGAAGGAAGCAATAAATGCAGAATCTTAATGCATTTCTGAAACTCTCAATGAAAAATGTCAAGATAATAGCTGAAATGCAAATGGAAATGGCATGCAAATGGATCACAAATGCAATGCAAATGAAATGCAGATTTGGTCAAATGACCCATTTCAGGGTCTGTAACTGTATTCCATAATCTATAATTATATATGTATGTAATCCATAGCCTCTTATTACATATGTAGTTAATAGGTCAACTTCTAAATTAATTTAACTGCTAATGTCCTGTCATAAAATGTATCATGGTTGTGGCTTTTTTATGCTCAAAGTGATTGCATGATGAATGTCAGACAACTGGAATTTTCAGACATTTGGTTAAACACTCCCTAGAAAAAGAATGCATTTTTAAAATCTCTTTTTCATCCAGCCACAACAGCAGTCAACATCTGTGATGTCTCTGTCCCAGCCAGTAATGATAAGTCAACCATTACCTGCACAGTATGGTGGCCAGATGTCAACCTCAAATTGCCCAGCCCATCCAGTTATGATGTCAAACACACAAGGCAATCCTTACATTAGCCAGGTAATATTATTAGTTACATGTTAGTTTTCTGGGGTTGTACAGAATGTTCTGATTGTCTTGAACCCCATACATCAGAACCATGGTTTTGGCTCATGGTGTATATCTTGAACCCCATACATCCTGAACCATGGTTTTGTCTCGTGGTGTATATCTTGAACCCCATACATCCTGAACCATGGTTTTGTCTCATGGTGTATGTCTTGAACCCCATACATCATGAACAATGGTTTTGTCTCATGGTGTATATTTTGAACCCCATACACCCTGAACCATGGTTTTGTCTCCTGGTGTATGTCTTGAACCCCATAGACCCTGAACCATGGTTTTGTCTCATGGTGTATGGGTTTCATGATGGTCATATCATTCTGTACACCCTGAACCATGGTTTTGTCTCATGGTGTATGGGTTTCATGATGGTCATATTATTCTGTACACCCTGAACCATGGTTTAGTCTCATGGTGTATGGGTTTCATGATGGTCATAACATTCTGTACACCCTGAACCATGGTTTTGTCTCATAGTGTATAGGTTTCATGATGGTCATAACATTCTGTACACTCTGAACCATGGTTTTGTCTCATGGTGTATAGGTTTCATGATGGTCATAACATTCTGTAAGTCAACCACTTCCTTCTAAGTTAGGTGCAATAATGTTGCCTTCCAATTTCCCTGCTCACTAGTCATGTTGCCTACCACCCAGGATAGCTGGGTAATAGATTTGCAACTGCGATCCTATATATATATATATATATATATATATATATATATATATATATATATATATATATATATATTAGAATGTCAATGATCAAGTCAGTGATGGTGACCAGATGGCACCCATTATTAGCCCTGCCTACTCAGATGCCCAGCACCCAGAGTAATCCTATATTAGCCCAGTAATAAAATGTTCTAGCCTAGTTTTTTGCCCAGATGCCATGCTCAGATTTTCTTACTCAGCCAGTTACTCTGCCCAGCACCTGGGGAAATCTATACATAGTATTTTAAAGCTCATTCTTAAGTTATTTTAATTTATATCCTTGGGTGACTCAAATTCGAACCACAAATTACCTGCTTTAATTCCACTATTTTTTATGGGGTACAAAATGTTCGTGGATTTTGTGCTTGCTACAAACCATGAATTGAAAGACCCAACAAACAATCATCCATCTCTGAAAAGAATAGGACATTCCCCATTCCGCAAGCAATTATCCATCTCTGGAAAGAATAGGACATTCCTTATTCTATGAGCAATAATTCATCTCTGGAAAGAACAGGAAATTCCTCAGTCCATGAGGAATGGTCCATCTCTGGAAATAATAGGACATTCCACATTCCATGAACAATGATGCATCTCTAGAAAGCGTAGGACATTCCCCATTCCAAAAGCAATGATCCTTCTCCTAAAAAGAATAGGACATGCCCCATTCCACAAGCAATGATCAATCTCTGGGAAGAATAGGACATTCCCCATTCCACAAGCAATGATCCATCTCTGGAAAGAATAGGACATTCCCCATTCCACAAGCAACGACCCATCTCCTGGAAAGAATAGGACATGCCCCATTCCACAAGCAATGATACATCTCTGGAAAGAATAGAACATTCCCCATTCCACATGCAATGATCCATCTCTAGAAAGAATAGGACATTCCCCATTCCACAAGCAATGATCCATCTTTGGAAAGAATAGGACATTCCTCATTCCATGAGCAATGATCCATCTCTGGAAAGAATAGGACATTCCCCATTTCATGAACAATGATCCATCTCTAGAAAGAATAGGACATTCCCCATTCCACAAGCAATGATCCATCTCTGAAAAGAATAGGACATTCCATGAGCAATGAGCAATCTCTGGAAAGAATAGGGCATTCTTCATTCCACAAGCAATGGTCCATCTTTGGAAAGAATAGGACATTCCCCATTCCACAAGCAATGATCCATCTTTGGAAAGAATAGGACATTCCTCAGTCCATGAGCAATGATCCATCTCTGGAAAGAATAGGACATTCCCCATTCCATGAACAAAGATCCATCTATGGAAAGAATAGGACATTCCCCATTCCACAAGCAATGATCCATCTCTGAAAAGAATAGGACATTCCATGAGCAATGAGCAATCTCTGGAAAGAATAGGGCATTCCCCATTCCACAAGCAATGGTCCATCTCAGGAAAGAATAAGACATTTCCCATTCCACAAGCAATGATCCATCTCTAGAAAAAACAGGACATTCCCCATTCCATGAACAATGACCAATCACTGGAAAGAATAGGACATTCCCCATTCCATAAGCAATGATCCATCTTTGGAAAGAATAGGACATTCCTTAGTCCATGAGCAATAATCCATCTCTGGAAAGAATAGGACATTCCCCATTCCATGAACAATGACCAGCACTGGAAAGAATAGGACATTCCCCATTCCACACGCAATGATTCATCTCTGGAAAGAATAGGACATTCCTCAGTCCATGAACAAAGATCCATCTATGGAAAGAATATGACATTCCAGATTCCATGAACAATGATCCATCTCTAGAAAGCGTAGGACATTCCCTATTCCAAAAGCAATGATCCATCTCCTAAAAAGAATAGGACATTCCCCATTCCACAAGCAATGATCCATCTCTGGAAAGAATAGGACATTCCCCATTCAACAAGCAATGATCTATCTCTGGAAAGAGTAGGATCTTTTCTATTGCACAAATTTGAGTACAATGAAAATGTAATTTTGCACAAACCACAGAACTTGATATCCACAAAATACATGAATTCATAGTACAGTAAAACCTGTCTTAAAGAACACTGCAATGAGAGAGAAACTGAAACTGTCTTGAAAGACCACTTCTATGAGAGAGCATCTGTCTTGGAAACTACTGCCATGAGGGACCACCTGTCTTGAAAAAAAAAACAGTTATTTGAATACCTGTCTTGAAAGTCCACTGATATGAGAGATCACTTAACGTAAAAGACCTCTGCTGTGAGAGACCACCTGTCTTTGAGTGACCAGATTCTCAGTGCATGAATTTATTTATTATATAGTGTTATGACCTCTCATGAGAGATGACATGTCTTGGAAGACCATTATTTTTTGGCATGTCAGTAATATCTTTGTAGCACAAGATTTCTAATAGTTAAATTTACCAAGTTAAACACCTTAATGTTTGAACTTTATTTTTTTACAATTATTATAATATCTACTGTATATACAATTATTATGAAATCTACTGTATATTTAATTATTATGAAATCTACTGTATATTAATTATTATGAAATCTACTGTATATACAATTATTATGATATCTACTGTATATTTAATTATTATGAAACCTACTGTATATACAATTATTATGATATCTACTGTATATACAATTATTATGAAATCTACTGTATATACAATTATTATGATATCTACTGTATATACAATTATTATGATATCTACTGTATATACAATTATTATGATATCTACTGTATATTTAATTATTATGAAATCTGCTGTATATACAATTATTATAATATCTACTGTATATACAATTATTATGAAATCTACTGTATATACAAATAAAACCTGCCTTGTCAAACTCAATATAAAAGACACCTGATCTGGAGATTATAATATTTGTGAGCCTGAGCTTGAACTTGAGATTTTTTGTTAACCAATCACAGAGCCTGTTACTTTTGTGTCATTTAGCCATAGAGCCTGTTACGTTTTAAAACTCACTTTTGATTGGATAAAAATGAAAACTCGATTTTAAACTCAAATTTTGAGTTTTTTTATCTCCATACCAGCTCATCAAGGACATCATTAATTGTTCCTTATTATTCTACTTATGATCATTTGCAACATTCTTATAAAGGACACCTATCTATACAGTTTTTGTTGCCCTTTATAAATAGGTCACACAATCCCATCTTCAAATTGTCTTTTTATCATATTTTACTTTTCAGATTCCTATGCCAATACAAATACCAGTCTCACAGCCACGGCCCAGTACTAATATGATTCAGTCTCATCCAATTCTGCATCCAGGCAGAGGTCAGCAGCTCATGTACCCAATGCAGATTCAATCCCAGCAGCATCAATTCAGTAACCAAGGCAACCTGATAAATGGACCAATCCTGTTTGCCCAAAGTGGACAACCACAACCTAGAGCTTTGATTCAAAACTTTACATCCAGACCACCATTCTGATATAGACTTAAAGGACATTCATTCTGAGCAACACAGACAGTTTGAAAAATTACAGTATTATTTCATCAAGTTTACTTGTTCCAAGGAAAAGACAACATGATTTCAACTATTTATGTTGTCTTATTCTAAAGAAGAAAACTGATCATAAAATGGTTAAACCCTTCCTCTTCTGTAAAAATGCTGTAGGAAATCAGACTTAATAGTCACAAAATAGTTTGAGCTCAAGAAAATGAGCCCAGACTGAAAATTGCCAGATAAACAACCATATGTATAGTCTATTAAGTTAAATCGTACAAGCATGTAAAGCAAACAGTTCTGTGCTATCTTTAACATTTTGGTCACTTTACCTTGATCCATTGTTAAACTGTTCAAAATCTAAAGTTTTGAATGTGAAACAGAAGGCACATTTTATGTGCAATAGGATCATATTAATAGGGCCAGGATTTCGTATGCTTTCAAGACTACATACAAAAAGATATAAAAAAAATTCTTTAGGCCTATAGCTTCCCATGTGTAATAGCATGTGTTTCCAAATGCATTCGCAGCTCAAAACTTTAAAAACACTCAAAGAGAACAAAAAAGATGAATAAAGTCAAACAAATTTTTTTACAGCTTCAGCAGAATTAGAGAAAATGCCAGTAGTAGAATGGTTATTTCCATTACATGAAGATTAACCATTGTAGAGAGACCTACCCTCACTTTCAGTGTGTATACATTTTTGCTGTACTTTACACAGGTCACAAGCAGCAGTCAGCCTGCAAATAACTGACCAGTTTGACATGGTGCAGAGTTTATATAGTCTGCTGTCACATGGTCTGGTGTAATAGTAGACTTAAAATATGGGTAATGGTAGTGATGAATGAGTCCGAAATAAAATGTTAGTTATACACGCTTGGCTTCCTGGCTAATTCCAATAATTACCTCAACCACAGTGTTGCACCTGGGATCCCAAGGGCAGGGAACAGTGTCCCCCTTTCATCCAAATTATGGGTGACACACAAAATTTCAAAGAGATGGAGAAAACTACTAAATAGTACTTGATGCACTAGTAGTGATAACATTTTTTAAAAATGAATAATATTATTTGCTTTGACAGTTTTGCCACATTAACTTTGCCATCTGCTCTCACTATCATCCTTTACTTGAACATTTACATTATTATAATGTTTTATCAAGTGCTCAAGTAATCCTTTAAAAAACGTTACATGTTGGAATACCTGGTTAGCTTTAAAAAAGATGCACTATGGATTTTCAGTTCAGAATCTTGGTCATATTTAACTTTAGTGTTCACTCATTATCTATCACTGTTTTTATTATAATAATTCCCATTTTTCTGAATTATTTTTGTTGTCAAACTAATAATTCATTGATTAAATGCCAAACTGTATTTCTGGAAGTTTTTCACCCTAGAAATTCAGCTCCTTTTCATAGTTATTTCAACATCGAACATCAGTGCTCTGCACTACAATTCTGCATACTACTACAAACCTTTAATGTTTTGATTGCCAAAAATGTTGTTTTAAACTGGATATTAATTGCCATCTGAAATTTTTATCATCTTTGATAACTTTGGCCATTGCTAGCACTTACATTGATGTGGACAGACATGCACTGAAGAAAAATAGAGGGTGGATTTTTCTTTTTTTCTGGACAAAAGCATTCCCCTGGTGATGCACAGCAGTAAATATTTTGGGTACATAGGACAAACAATTGCAGGAAAACTGAGCTGGCTTGGAATGAAGGTGTGCACTTTATATATATCCTGAAGTGCACACATACTTAAACACATACTTTTTCCTCATACCAATCGACATACACAAGTTTAGTAATCTATATGAAGTTATATTAAACCAAGTTTGGATCTGTACTTTTAAGATCAAGTCATATTAAACCAAGTTTGGATAATCTGTACCTTTAAGATCAAGTCATATTAAACCAAGTTTGGATAATCTGTACCTTTAAGATTAAGTCATATTAAACCAAGTTTGGATAATCTGTATCTTTAAGATTAAGTCATATTAAACCAAGTTTGGATTATCTGTACCTTAAAGATTAAGTCTACTTTCCAGTATAAGCTTTTCATGTTCATTGACCTATAGACAACTGACAACAAATTACTGCTTACTGGTTATTGTAAGGGACCCCTGACCAATAAGACTGTGGATCATTTGAGAGTCATTATGCAGTTTCCACGGTACCGTTTGTCCAAATCCTAGCTGACTAAACTATTGACCCCTTACATTTTTGCTGATATAACAAATTAAATTCATTTTGTTATAACTTCTCTATTTTTGCCGATGTTGAATAGCAGATAGGCAGAAATTCTTTGAGATCCTTATAAACAGCATATTTGCATATTTTATACAAGCAGACTGAAAATGCATGAATGCATTTTTAAATGTAGTCCAATTATGCAAAACAATTTAATTTTAAGCATTTAGTCAAAAGTTGTCAGCATGTTGCTCCTGCAATAAGCACTATCCATGTTTTATTTCATTACCCTAGTTTTACAGTAAAAGCAAAAAGTTTTTAAACTTGTCATTTTTTACACAAAGAAGAACAAAATACAAGAATAGACAAAGAAAATGTCCTTTACTGAAGCAAGTGATGAAATTGTGGGGGGTTTTTCCCCCCAAGTTGTAGCAAGGGTTATTTTGATATTGTCCATCTATCTGTCCATCCATCTGTCAATTGCCACATCTCCTAAACAGCTGAGTGTGAATTTACTAAACCTTGTTATTATATTCCCCTTTGGAGTAACCATATGTAAGCAGGAGTCCACCTTGGTTCCTTGCCCTCTGGTCTTTTAGAAGGGCATTAAAGGTTTGATATACACAAAATTTAATTATAATCACATTTTTAAATACGTTCTGATCAAACTTTATATGCGCATTCATTGAAGGAAGACACATCATATGTTTCATTTTGCATTATGACCCTGTGTCACTGTCTGGGGGTGGGGGTATGGAGAGGTCATTGGAATATGCAGTAAGCAGTGTGTGGAGTTGCAATGGCAAGCTATTACAGTTGCTGTAGGTTGTTTTTTTTTTTTTCAATCAATAAAATCATTGTCCATACAATTTTGTTAAAAGAAAAAAAACCCAGAAGATTCATGAAAATGTTTTTGATGAAATGTTGCAAATGTTTGGATCTTTATGTTTCTCATGAAATTTACATCAGAACATCATTGAGGGCTTTATTTTTGCTTCTTTGTTCTTTCATGTGCCTCATCCCACTCATCACGTATCTAGCAAAAATAAGTGTACATGTATGTAGCAAAAAATAAGTGTACATGTGTGTAGCAAAAATAAGTGGACTTGATTTTGACACGTATGTATTCAGACAGAAAAGGTGGTACGATTTGTTTCCTCTATCTTGCCTCAAACTTATGATATCACCATGATCCTACCTTCCCATCTACTTACCTTCTTGACCTGCCTACCTATCTATCTGTCTATTTATCTATCTATCTGTCTATCTGTCTGTCTATCTGTCTGTTTGTCTACTTTTCTCTCCTTCTGCTTGCATGCTTTTTGTCTTAAGTCCTATCATTGTGTTTTCCAATGCATTTTGAAGGGATTATAGCGATTTGCATCTGGATCACCTTAGTGCTAAGGATTTTGTACAACTACTTCTACTAGTTTTTTTCTTCATGCATTGCTTATTAATGAGGGAGGAGGGGAGATGACATACCAAAAATGTATAGATAAAACTATTTATCATAACTTAAGTATGAATACTTGCAAAATATTCACAAGATAACACAAATCTGAAAGAAGTATACATGGTTCATACAACCTTGAAAATCCTTTAATTTGAATGGTTGCCTTGAAAAGTTAATGAGTTTTAAAAATAGTTGCTTTTTTTCCTTGAAATGTCCATGAATTTATTTGAAAAACTAATTGAATTTATCTGAGGGAATACAAAACATTACAACTGAAAAAGTCTATCACTGTTATAATCACTTTTTAAATTCAGAATTTTTGGTATTTATGTTCCAAATATAATTAATAAAAACTAAAAAAATTGGGATAACACTTAGTGGATCAAAAGACACATGACACTAGTGGTTACCAGACATAGTAGCATCTCCATGCTCTAGTGGTGAAGTTCTGTCTTTTACTATTACATTTGTAACTATTTATGCAGTGACAAGCAAAGTAACATAATGGAGAAAGTTCAGTTTCAGTAAGAAAAATACTCCTTTAAAACTTTGAAAAGTCCTTGAAAGTCCTCAAAAAAAAATCTCTAGGTCTGTGCAAACCATGTTTTATGGATTGATTGTGTTAGAACAAAAATTAGTATGAAAAATAGACAAGTTGGTTGTTGGTGATGTAATACAACACTCTGTTGTTTCTCTTAAGGATGACTATATTCAATTTGCTACAAGACTTCACTGTTTCAATTGAGCTCACTAATTTTGAACTAAAAAAGCTAGTCCTAAATTCATGTATCAGAAAATTAATGTTCAGTTTTTGGAGAAATTACTTTTAAAATACATCCAATAAATTAGTTTCTGTATACAATATAAAGAGTACCACAAATCAAAATCCCAAACTTGATCATGGTTCCAAAGACCAAGTTTTTATCTCCGCTGTGTGAATTCTCACCTTAAAATATCTGGATTTAAAGATTCAGGTTCATCAAATGCAGTTAATTCCTTCTACATTTATATGATTCATGCCTATTAATACACCAATCTGCTTCTGGAGTCTAAATATCCTTATATTTTATTGTGAAGCCCTCTTTAGTGGGAAGCAAGACATGGCAATCACATTTCCAACAGTCGGATCATCATGGTTGTTGATAGTTTGGTAATGTTTTGGTTACAGTTTTTCATTTGCATGTGTTTCCCAAACTCCTTGATACATTATCATTATACTTTGGTCGACTCATTATGAGGCTAAGACAATATATGCTTGCTTGCCACTTTGATCTTGGGGTCAAGGTCAGTCATAGAAAATTGGCCTTAAGGTCTTTGTTGAAGTTTGCTTATATTTCCTTAATCCTTTGATAGATTTTGTTCATACTTTAGATGAATCATTATGAAGCTAAAACAATTCATTCAGTGACGTGCTCACTTGCTCCTATACTTTGGGGTCAAGGTCACAGTCATTGAAAACTTGCATTAAGGTTTTGGTTAACATAGTTTTCTTTTCTTCATGGATTTTGTTCATACTTGGGATGAATCATTATGAAGCTAAGGGCTGTTCCATTTAAACATACATGGTACACAGGGAAGGCAGTTCTTTTAAAAATATATGCCAGGGTATTCAGATTGTTCAAAAAGTTCTAAATTGCATCAATGGGTGACTACTCCACACAGAAAGTGATTTCCCTGGGTCCCAAGTATTTTTTACTAGAAGAGCCCTAATACAATTCATTTCGTGACATGTACTCTCTGGGTCAAGGACATGGTCATTTTTCATTTGCTTATCTTTCCTAAATCACTTGATGGAATTTTTTCATACTTGCAATGGATGATTATAAAGCTAAAACAATTCATTCTGTGACCTGCACTCTTGCCTCATTGCCCTGGTGATAAAGGTCGCAGTCACAGAAAATTTGTTCAAGTTTTCATTAAAGCTTTTTCATCTACTTGCATTTCCTGAAACCTTTGATGAATTTTCTTCATACTTGGGGTGAATCATTATAAAGCTAAGACAATTCATTTTGCAATACGTGATTTTCCCCCTTTGATCTTGGGGTCAAGGTTACAGTCATAGAAAATTGGCATTGGGCTTTTGGTTCAAGTTGTTTCATTTGCTTATATTTGATAAACTTCTTGATGGAGTTTGTTAATATTTTGGATGGATCATTATGAAGTTAAAACAATTCTGTGACATGTTCACTTGCTGCTATGACAATGGAGCCAAGGTTACAGTCATACAGAATTTGCATTTAGGTTTTGGTTAAAGTTTTTTCATTTGCTTACGTATCCTAAACCCATTTTTGAATTTTGTTAATAACTTAGATGAATCATCATGAAGCTATGACAATTCATTCAATGACGTGCACGCTTACTCCTTTGACCTTGGGGATCAAGGTCATAAGCAGTTTTCATTTGCTTATATTTCCTAAACCTCTTTAGGGAATTTCTTCATACTTGGGTTGAATCATTATAAAGCTAAGACAATTCATTCAGTGATAAGCACTCATGCCCCTTTGACCTTGATGTCAAGGTCACAGTCATACAAAATTTGCATTCATGCTTTGATTAAAGTCTTTTCAATTACTTATATTTCCTAAACCCATTGATGCATTTTCTTCATACTTGGAGTGAACCATTATGAAGCTCGAACAATTCATTCTGTGGAACGCACTCTCGCCCCTTTGATCTTGGGGTCAAGGCCACAGTCATAGGTTACAGGTTTGGTTAAAGGTTTTTCATTTGCTTATATTTCCTAAACCCTTTGATGGATTTTGTTTATACTTTAAGGGAATCATTATGAAGCTAAAACAGTTCATTCTGTGACATGTTTGCTCAACCTTTTGACCTTGGGATCATCCATTTTGCAGCAATGCTTTGATTGTGGGCTCATGAGTACAAATCCCAGATATCGAGGATTGACATAAGTGTTTGCGCATCATTGTGCAATTACATAATGATTAATGTGTAGATTATCAAGTTCGGTTGTAATTAAGTTAGCTCTAGTTATGTTAAATCAGTTGCACTGTGTTCAGAGAGAGAGAAAGAGAGAGAGAGGGAGATAACAGTTATTGAGTTCTGATAAACTTGTTATAACATCACCTGTTTTGAGATTCTTTTCCTATCTTGTAGTCAAAGTTTCAGAGTCTTATATTTTTGTACAGACAGACAATTAAAAATATTTCCAAACAGAACATTGTTAGTCCTTATTCAGTTGTACTTTTTACCATACATTTCTAGTCTGACTACTGTGTATTCTCATTTACAAGTCGGATCCAACTACAAACTGCATAGACCCACAGCTGCCATCACATAATGCGCTGGCAGATCTGGATCTCTGCAGCTTGTTAGGAGTAATTGGAACAAACAAAATAGACCTTGATCTGTCAGTGCATTATGTGACAGCTTATCAAGGTCTATGTTGTTTGCAGTTCGACCCAGCTTATAAATGAGTATACATGTATATGGTACATTAACAACTCTATACATTGGATTGATGTCTGTCTGTCCATCCATCTGTCAGTCAATTCATTCGTCTGACTCGAACATTTAGGCAAGGGTTTATATATATGGCTCAGTTTCTCAGACAATGGGGGATCAAAGTCAGTTACTTTCCCTGAATCTGATTGGTAGTGCCACCAGAAAATCCAGTCCAATAAATCTCTCATCTTGCATTTTAGTATGTCTTTGTCTTTGTTTCAGTTATTTTTTCAATCCCAAGAAAATTCTTGGCCACAATAATATCGTCTAGAAATAAAACATGTTTTCATAAATTTAAGAGGCAAATATAAACAATGTTCTTTCAGTGTGAATCAAGGCCTACATCTTTTCCTTTTTTAGGTTTCAAAACAATGAATTCTTTAAAACAAAAATAAAAATTCTTTCTGAGCAAAATCCTCACAATGACTCTATTTACATACAATAAATAAATAATGACCTAATTTAAATATTTTCTCATTCTGTGATACTCTTCAGTAAGTAGGAACTTTTTTATATTTTATATGAAATATTTATATTTGTATAATTATTTTAATTTTTATAGCCACGAATTCAATTAAATCATTATCAAATGATGGAAATGATTATTATTATTATTATATTCCCTTATTAAGTCGGGTGTGTTACAGTATCTAATCTGTGCATCCGTCCATTAACATTTGCTTGTCCAGCCCATAACGTTGTAACAGTTGAAGAGATTTTCATGAAAATTAGCCCAAGTATTTATCATTGTAAATGGTGCATTGCTTACCATAGCCAGATCCTTTACCTCAACATCAAGGTCATGCAAAGGGAAATGTAATTCTGTGACTTGTATCCTTGTCTGGAGTATAACCTGTGAACTACTGAAGTTATTTTAGTGAAACTTTGCCCAAGTATATATCATACCTAGACAGCATGTTGCATACCATATCCACATCCTCCTGCCTTAAGGTCAGAGTCACAACAATGGAAAATGTAATTTTCTGTCTTGTACCCTTGTCCCAAGTATAACTTTTACACTACTGGATATTTCAATTAAACTTTTTCCTGGTATATATTTTGACTAGATGGTGTGTTGCATACCATAGCCATCACCATACTTTATGGTCAAGATCACAGCAAGGAAAAATGTAATTCTGTGACTTGTATCCTCATCTGTAGTATAACTTTCAAACTGCTGAAGATAATATGATTTAATTTTAGCCAATTACATATCATATATAGATAGTGTGTTGTATACCAAAGCCATGCCCACTGCCTCAAAGTGAAGGTCGCAGCATGGGCAAATGCAACACTGACTTGTGTCCTTAACTTTTGAACCACTCAAGATATTTTAATGAAACTTTAACCAGTTATTTATCATGACTAGACAGTGTGTCACATACCATAGTCATGCTCCCTACTGCAAGATAAGGATCACGGCAAAGGAAAATATAAATTAGTTACCTCCATCCGTGTTGATGTATAACTTTTGAACTAATAAAGATATTGTAATAAAACTTTAGTATCTTACATATCTTGACATTTTCTTGCATATTCTCAGTCATACTCCTAGCCCTTGCATATTCTCAGTCATACTCCCAGCCGTTGCATATTCTCAGTCATACTCCCAGCCCTCAATGATAAGGTCACAAAAGAGATAATGCAGTCAGTGGCCAGTTTCCTTCCAGGATGTCACTATTTTAACCCCTACAGATATTCTGATGCAACTCTACCCAGGTCCACACTACACAATAGTCAAGTCCCTAGGTAAAGGTCATTAGTAGAGAACACGTAACAAGATGGGCATATCATGTGCCTTTTGTGGTACTATTGTTATTATCATTATTATCATTATTATTATTATTATTATTATTGCTGTTATTATTGTTAATTATATACAAAACATTACATCAAATTACACAAGAGTAAAGAAAATAAATCGGTATTCAGTCAGATGTTAAAAGTTATGTTTTAAAATCATAAGTAATTGTTATTTGTCATATTATATTTCTGAATGAATATGAAAATATTTATCTACAAAGTTTTCACCGTTAAGCCACATTTGAAAGATACTAACTGTATTTGTAGAAGTCTAACATCAACAAAATAATAATAATCATTTAGAAACTGATGCTAATAGATTCAAATGAATGGTTGGTATTATAAAATACATTTTAGAACTGAGCAATTACATACTTGATAAAATTGATTAATTAATAAAACTAAGTTAAAAATAAAAGACATAAATCTGAGATTGTAACATCACACAACTGATATGAACTTCAGTTTGCATATGATATAAATATTTGAATTTTAATATATTTTTCATTTATTTTGAAATTTTTCTGTATAAAATTTGGACCTACATATATCAAAGACAAACACTGCTATTAAAATTATTCTGAAGATAAGAAGAAGATACTGGCGATAACTGTTTCTATAACAGACATCGTCTTGATTATGATTAGAATTCTCTGTAAACATTGTTATGCAGTAATGTAAATTTCAAATGGAGTGCAGTTTTAAGAGAGAAGAAAGCAAACCAAATTTGAAGTAAAAAAAAACACATTACTGATGATAGGAAAATTTAACCATACTTGAAATGTTGATAGCAACAAATTTACTTCCAGTTACTGGCAAAATTACAAAAATAAAAGTGTTGCTTGGTATTTCAAAATTACATTGTGGTAGGATTAGAGTTAATCTTAATGATATGGATTAGAGTTAATCTGAATGATATGGATTAGAGTTAATCTTAATGATATGGATTAGAGTTAATCTTAATGATATGGATTAGAGTTAATCTGAATGATATGGATTAGAGTTAATCTTAATGATATGGATTAGAGTTAATCTTATTGATATGGATTAGAGTTAATCTGAATGATATGGATTGACTTTCGCTTTTAACCAGGAGATGACTGACTACTGATGGCCATTGCATATAGTATCATATAGCATAATCGTGGTTGCATCATTATTACTATAACTTTAGCACTAAATTAGGTCATTGTGACCTTTATTTCACACTTGACTGAGTTGCAATAATTTTTGTGTTTAGCTCTGTATTGCAGACACTTTTGTCCTCAAAGTCATGTAACTTGAGATGATGAAGTGTCACTACAAGTGCTACAGTATACACTGTGACCTATATTTTGTGCTCCACTGATTGAGTTCAGCTCAGTCTCTCAAACAATGATTTGCAATCTAGCCATACCACTGCTGGCAGCTTATTTGCTGTACTTAAAATCAGTATAACGGGACATATTCATCATCCCCCATATTAAACTGCGGGAGGTGGGTGGGAAGCACTCATGTTGAAAAAGGATAGGGAGTTCTGCTGAGGTTTTGGACCACCCCTCCATATACACACACATGCAAAAAAAACCCCAATCCAGATGAATATTGACTACCCTCTCAGACAAAAGCTTTGAAATTTAAATACTGTCTATACTCACTTAAAAGTTGACTTCAACTGCAAGCTACACAGGCCCAGATCTGCTGTTGCATAATGGTTCTCAATAGTTTGTTAAGAGTAATCAGTAGAACAAAAAGCACAGACCTTGATTTGTCTGTGCATAATGCGATAACAGATCAGGGTCTATGTTGTTTGCAGTTGGACTCAGCTTGTATGCGAGTATATATGGTACCCAATGTCAGATAATAGTATAACAAGAGAGGAGGAATGGATATAAATTTATTTATATCTATCGCCAATCTGATCTAAATCGAGATCTACTTACAATAATTAGAACTGGCAGTCATGACTATAGGTTCATCTATTTTTTTTTTAAAATTCCCGGTTAATCTGTTTTTAGCAACTTGTCAAAAAAAAACATTGCACTGTGTGTAAGGGAGAGTCACCACTAGAACCATATGTTCCAAATGATATTTTTCACTTTCATAATTGTGATAGCTGTAATCTGATTGGTGAATTGAAAGGTCAACAGAACATGACCTTGTATCAGTGTCCATCAGATCTCCATTATGTTTGAGATCTCAGTTTCAATATGATTGATATATTGCAATATGAACTCTCACAATAAGTATCCTTCATTTTGAAAATTAGATATTGTATGTCACCATGGCAATTATTATAAATGCCCCTTAAAGTAACAATGTATGGGTGTTGTACACATTTTCATTTCAAATAAATTATCATTATCAATATCATTCATTCCACAGTAGAAAAAGTGTATAATGACTTGCCAATTAGACTAATAGCCAGTCAAGCAGCAAAAATTCTTACGAAACTAAAATAAGAAATTTACCTTCAAGTTGTATCTGCTGAAGATGTCAATAATATGTATTGAAACTTTCTCTAGCCATGGTAGCTCAGTTGGTTGAATGTTGGACTTGTAATCCAAAGGTCATGGGTTCAATACCTGCCCAGGCTATCCTGGGTTGGCTGCTTCGGTGTGTCCTTGGGAAAGGCACTTAACTCCCATTTCCTCAGCATGATATAGCCAATAATGTGTTAGAAGTGCTGTTAAAACTAAAAAAAAACAAAACTAATAAAGAAACCATTGGCATGGACAACTACCAATCTAAAGAAACCACTGGCATGGACAACTACCAATCTAAAGAAACCACTGGCATGGACAACTACCAATCTAAGGAAACCACTGGCATGGACAACTACCAATCTAAACTCCTGAAAATATGTGCCCCTTTTATTTCTGAGAATCTTGTACACATAATTAATCTCCTAATAAGAACAGGTAACGTTCCAAACATCTGGAAAAATGCATGTTTCTCAGCTACTTTTAAGAAACGTAGTAAATCAGATATCCCTGTAACTATTGCCCAATATCTGTTCTGCCACTGCTTGCCAGAGTTCTCAAGCAAATTGTTCTTTCTCATCTCTACTTTTATATCACATATAATGATATCTTCAACTCTGTCAAATCTGGGTTTAGGCAGGGACTCTCAACTGAAGTGGGACTTCTTAGATGAACTGAAAAAGTCGTTAACAAATTCAAGAATGGCATTAAAGTGGGAATGGTTGCCATTGATCAAAAGAAAGCTGTGATACTGTAAATCACTCAAAAACTAAAATATTATGGCATTAAGGATACTGAATTAATGTTTGTGTTTTTTAAATATCTATCAAAAAGAAGGTAATTGGCTGTACTTACCGGTAACCTGTCTACCCCAAGATACAGGTGTTCCCTAGGTGTCCATCCTGTGACCTCTTTTGTTTGTTAATTATGTAAATGATCTACTTTCAAGAAGCTGAAGTAAACATGTATGCAGATTATACTGATTTTTTAGCTCTACTGGTCATAGAGCATAAGAGCTTATGGGATGGTCTTTTGTCTGTTGTCTGTCATCCATTTGTTAGCACAAGTTTGTTATCGCTACTCCTCCTAAACTACTTGGAGGATTGCTATGAAACTCTATATACACACACACATTCCTCCCATGGTCTGTTTGGTCCTAAAAAATAATTGTGCCGCTTGGACATTCAATATGGCCACCAGAGCAGCTTTCTTGAAAATCTTGTTATCTCTACTTCTGAATGGATGGTCATATCAACATGGGGTTCTCACTGACAGACTTCTTATGATGTCTAGTTGGTCCTAAATGAAAATGGTGCCGATCTGATGTACAACATGGCTACCATATTTAAAATTTTGTTATCGCTACTCGTGAAGAGAAAGTCATATCGACGTGGGGTTTTCAACAGAAGACTTTTTATGCCTAGGTGGTGCCGACATTTTATCTATTATGGCTGCCACAGTGGCCATCTTGAAAATCTTCATTGTCCTACATGAAAATGGTGCAGACTTGATATCTAATATGGCTGCCACAGTGGCCATCTTGAAATCTTGTTATCGCTACTCTTTCAGAATGGATCTCATATCAACCAGGGGTTTTCACCAAAATACTTCTTATGATGTCTAGTTGGACCTATATGAAAATGGTGCCAATCTGATGTCCAATATGGCCACCACAGCAGCCCTCTTGAAAATCTTCTTATTGATACTTGATCCTCTTGAACAAAAAGTCATATTGAAATGGGATTTTCACCAGAAGACTTCTTATGATGTCTAGTTGGTCCTGAATGAAAACGGTGCTACTCACAAATCCAATATGGCTGGCACTGTAGCCATCTTGAGAATCTTGTTATTGCTACTCGTGAATTGATGTTTGTATCAACATGGGGTTTTCACTAAAAGACTTTTTATGATATCTAGTTGGTCCTAAATTAAATGGTGCTACTCAGACATCCAATATGGCCACCACAATGGCCAACTTGGAAATTTTGTTATCAGTAATTCTGAATAAATTATCATATCAACATGGGGTTTTCATTAAAAGACTTCTTATGATGTCTAGTTGGTTGTAAACAAAAATGTGCCAATCTCGCCTCCAATATGTCCATCACAATGGCCATCTAGACAATCTTATTATTGCTACTTCTCCTAGATGGCTGGTCATATCTACATTGTGCTTTCACCAGAAGGTTTCTTACAATGTCTAGTTGGTTCTAAATTAAAATGGTGTACCGTATATCTGATGTCCAATATGAAAATGTATTTATTGCTACTCTTCTTCAATGGAAAGTCAATTTGACATGAGGGTTTTCATCAGAAGAGTTCTTATGATATCTAGTTGGTTTTAAATGAAAATGATGCAAACTTATCCTCAATATGGCCACAATGGCAGCCATCCTGAAAATATTATTGTTGTTACTCCTCCAAAAATGAAAGTCATATCAACATGGTGTTTTACCACAAGATTTCTTATAATGTTTTGTTGGTCCTTAATTAAAATGGTGCTTATCTGACATCCAATATGACCACCATGGTGGCCATCTTTACAATCTAGTTATTGCTACTCCTCTTAAATGGAAAGCCATTTTGACATAGGTTTTCATCAGAAGAGTTCTTATGGTGTATATTTGGTCCTAAATGAAAATGATGCAAACTGACCCTTAATAAAGCCACCATGGTGGTCATCTTGAAAATATTATATCTACTCTTCCCAAATGGATGCCTAAATCAACATGGTATTTTCACCAACAGACTTCTTATGATGCTTAGTTGGTACTAAATGAAAATGGTGCCAGTCATACATCCAATAAGGCTGGAATGACATCTGTCTTGAAAATCTTGCTGTCACCACTTCCCCAGAATGGATGGTCATATTGATATGGGGTTTTCACCAAAAGACTTCTAATGATGTCTACTTTGTCATAAATGAAACTGGTGCTAATCGGACATCCTATATGTCCACCACAGTAGCTAATTTGAAAATCTTATTATGACTAAAGAACATCAGAGATGGTTTCAACACTCAGCAGTTAAAAGGAAGAAATGGTCTTATCTTTAATTCTTTTGCCCAATAGAGCATCGGTTTATTTGATGGACTCTTGTTTAATTTGCCAACAAAAATGTTGATAAAATAAGATCAGTTCTGCAGTCTGCACTTACTAATGTCTATGACTGGTTGAATGACAATTAATAAAGTCTCCACATTGACATGACCAACTTGATGCTCATATGTTGAACTAAAAGAGAAACAAAAATTGTTAACACTAACCTATCTCTAAAACTCAACAACTGAGACCATTCCAAGGGTCAAGAACTGTCACTATGTACGTATACTTGAGACAAAATCTTTTCTTTGAAACAACAATTACAGAAACCAATTGGCAAATTAAACAGATCCATTGGGATTCTGAAATATGTTTCCTCTTTCATTCCAATAATAAAGAGACAAATTTTGTATAATGATCTCATTCTTGTCCATATCAATTATTATTCTAACCTTGGTGTGGTCTGCCAAAGATTTACATTCATAAACTTAAGAAAATAACAAATTGCAGCATGCACATTATTTTAAACTGACATTACCACACCCATACTATTGATATGCTCAGCCAGCTTAATTACAGTACCACACTCAAACTGTTGATATGCTCAGCCAGCTCAATAACCACACTCAAAATGTTAATATGCTCAGCCAGCTCAATTACCACACTCAAACTGTTGATATGCTCAGCCAGCTCAATTACCACACTCAAACTGTCGATATACTCAGCCAGCTCAATTACAGTATCACACTCAAACTATTGATATGCTCAGTCACCTCAATTACAGTGTCACACTCAAACTATTGATATGCTCAGCAAGCTCAATTACCACACTCAAACTATTGATATGCTCAGCCAGCTCAATTACAGTACCACACTCAAACTGTTGATATGCTCAGCCAGCTCAATTACCACACTCAAACTATTGATATGCTCAGCAAGCTCAATTGCCACTCAAACTGTTGATATGCTCAGCCAGCTCAATTACCACACTCAAACTATTGATATGCTCAGCCAGCTCAATTGCAGTACCACACTCAAACTGTTGATATGCTCACCCAGCTCAATTACCACACTCAAAATGTTGATATACTCAGCCAGTTCAATTACAGTACCACACTAAAACTGTTAATATGCTCAGCCAGCTCAATTACCACACTCAAAATGTTGATATGCTCAGCCAGCTCAATTACAGTACCACACTCAAACTGTTGATATGCTCAACTCGCTCAATTTTCTAAGTATTTAAAAACAGATTATTTACAATAGATATTGCACAAATTCCTTTAAGATTTAATTAAAATTTAATATGTAAGTTGCCCACCTGTATAAGTGAGACAAAAAGTGAAGAAAAATGGATGGGATTTAACATCTTGTCCTTGTTTTCTCATCATAGTGGTAGTTGCAGATTGTCACTATAAGTGTCTTGTGTGGCTCCCCTACCAACCATTTGTTTTCCACAGCAACCAAGTTAAAATATATTTTTAACATCTCCAAAACTACTGGGCCAGTTTTTATAAACTTTCTAGGAATAATGCTGAGGGTATGTTCTACCAAAGTTGTGTTTTTGTTGGCTTACGTAGCAACTATGTTGCTTCCATAATAAAAAACAACTGGAAAATGTATTTTTGTCATCTCCAAAAAACTATCTAGCTAATTTCAATCAAACTTTGGGGGATATATATTTCTTAGGACACATTCAACCGAAGTTACACTTTTGGTTCCTTCCTTAGCAACCAGGTGGTAAGTGTATTTTTGACATCTCTTCCATTATTATTGGTCCAATTTTGGCTAAACTCAATAGCAATGTTCCTAAGAACATGTTCTACAGAAATTTAGTTATGGGTGCATGGCTTCCCTAACAACTGCATGTCTTCCAAACCAACCTGGTGGAAAATGAACTTGCAAAGTCTAATCTCCAAAACCATGAGACCAGTTTTGATCAAACTTTTTAGGAAAACTTCTTAGAATGTGTGCTACCGAATTTGTTTTATTGTTTAGGCAGAGATCATTAGTAGCCACCATGTGGGTGGAATTTTTTTTTTTTTTTCAATCTCCTCAGACTCTTTGTGGCAAATTTCAAGAAAACTTTGTAGGAATGTTTTATAGAATGTGTTTGACCATTATTTTGCCAAGGTTGAGCTTTAAAAAGCCTCCCTAATAACCACTTAGCATCCATAGCAAACAGGTGAAAAATACATTTCAAACAAAATTAAATGGTCATTTGGTTTGTTGTCAAGTGTTGAGACAGGTGATTGATCTCAAACCCACTTTTGCCCTTTTATTATTATCAAATCTAATCACATTTGCAGATTTTTTTCCAAAATGTCCCAAAAATTCATCATTCTTGCAGATATATGGATGGATAGTCCAAACAGTGAAGATCTCTTATTGGAAATTAAGTTTTTGGAACATTTTTTGAATTTCTGCATTTAGCAATTAATCTAGAAGTTGAAGTGCTGGATATTATAGGTAGCAAGATGACAAAAATTTACGTTTTTTTTTTTTTTATAAATGAAAGAAATATTTAAAGAAGCAAAATAATCCAGGTTCAAAATTAATAACTCCTCAAAAGTGAGGCATTCCCTCCAAGTAGGGACCGACCATTTTATTTCCTAATGGGGGGGGGCAGCATGCAATTTAAAAAAAAAATTTCGGACCCCCAAATAGGGTGTTAAAAATATTCTTGCTCTGATATGCAGCTAAACATGTTATTATAATCATCATATTAAATGAAGAAGAAAAACCAAAGATATTGAGGTGAAGCACACAAAAATATCTTGGTCTGAAACATCTTTCCAACCCCTACCGCAAGATAATGGTCGGTCCTATAATAAAACCTAAGGAAGGGGAGAGAATCTGTTTTTTTTCTGGGTGAAAAACTGAGTCTGGTGAAAATCACTTCATAATCACTTCTTATTTCAGTCCCTTTTCTGACCCTTCCCACCCCCTCCTTTTTTATTTTAGTTTTTTTTTTTTTAAATGATTAGTGCTTAAATACTGAACTTCCCTTTGCCGTGCCCCAGATCAGGTAAGTTGAGGTCATGAAACCAATGAATCACGTTCCAGCTACGCGAAAGCAGAATGGTTTAGTTAACATTGTTAGTTTTGAGGAGAAAAATAACTACATACCAAAACCAGTCTGAATCTTCGCAGGTGAGATAAATAGCGGACCGCCATTACAATAATAAATTTCGAAAATGTTTATGTGAAGCTAGACATAACACAAATTTTGTTTATAAAGCGCTCTCATACCAAGTTAATTTGTGACATTTCAAATATAATATGTAAGTTGACCACCTCTACAGGTGTGCACAGGTGATACAGACAATTGACGAAGAAGAAGGATGGGGTTCAACGTTTTGTCTTTGGCTCGTTCCATCTCTTCGGGCTTGGGCTTACTTGCTGCCGCTATCGCCACAGGAGCCCCATACTGGTTCCTGGTAACGGTGAAGGTTAGTTATAGATACTTAATTACGTTGAAGAATATTACATTTTACCAAATACGGAAATTGAACTACTTGAATTCACAATGACTAATTTGGACTTGTTTACACTCGGTAGAACAGTTGTATATTGTAAGACATCGACCCTGATATGTTTGGTGGTCGACGTTTTACAGCCTACTCAATGCCATGTAGCTCCGTTCCGTAAGCTTCGCCAGGGGAATTGGAGGCCAATTTTCAAGAACATCTCGAATAGATGACAGTCTGTATTGACACTGTTGCACGATGTAGAATCTAATCGCTTTAGTCGAACTTGACTTACTCTAATGCTATTTCATGTGCTTGAAGAGCGATGTTAGCCAAGAAATGTTGAAGTCCATAGGAACAGGCTTAATTTTTTTTTTAATGTGACGAATATGATCACAATTGGCCAAATGTGATTGGACATATTTCTTTAGTCAAAGAAAATTACCGTATATAATTGCTACATGCGTATAAACCGGGTGCAAATGCAAACAGCATAGACACTGATCTGCCGTTGCATAATGCACCGGCAGATAAGGGTCTATATTGTTTGTTCTACTGATTAGTCCTTACAAACTGCATAGACCTAGATCTACCGGCGCATAATGCACAGGCTTATCTGGGTCTTTGCAGTTGGTAACAGATTATAAGTGAATATATACGGTATGTATATTTCAACCAAATGCAGTACCCCTCTGCTAACACCGCTTTTCAGGCTACTAAAATGGCCATCAACAGACTTTAGAAAACACAACCACTTGATCGTGCTTAAATTTACTTTGGTCAGGAAAAAGGCATCAGAGGAAGTATAGTACTTATAAACCTGTGAGACTCAAAGTTGTGTAACAGTGTAAGTATGGGCTGCCAACTATGTGAGATATTCTTTAATATTTGGTCTCCTGGTCCCCCGGCAATGCAGATGTAACTGAGCTACATTGTTTGGAGTATTAAGGCATTAAGATGTTAACCCACCACCACGACACACTGACGCACATATATGTGTTGACGTCTTACATTGTATTAATATATATAGTATTAATATTAGTACTCCAGTCTTCATTCATTGGTGGAGTACAAAATTGATCCTGTATCTATGAATGGAGTAGCCAGGTGTGAGTCACACCTGGGCGTTCTTTCCAACACTTTTGCTGATGTTTGTAACAGTGCATACAGACTGTTAGAGACTGAAGTCTCTAGTTTGTTCCAGATAAAAAATAAATGTATCATCTTACCAAAAACAATTCTTAAGTGTCCTCGAAGCTATTGATGTGTAGTATCCCAAAGAATAGTATCCATTTTGAATACAGTATTAGATTGGACTTTTGTGATATTGTGGGGTTTAATGCCGTTTTTCAGCATATGATAGGCTATATATAGTGGCCAGTATATTTTGGTGAATGAAAAACCCGAGAAGAACCACCAACCCACGGGAAGCTGCTGGTAAGCTTTATCGCATACCTACATTGGTTGAGCCCAGACTTGAATCCACACAGAGGTGAGTTGTGAGTGAGCTGTAAAGGCCCTCGGGGGGCCCCCATCTGATTGAATGAGCATGACAGACAGAATAAAGTTCCATGTCATAGATTCCCATGTGAAACAAAAGCTGCTTAACTTGGACTGAAGTTTTGTTGCTCGAGGGACAACTATAGGATCACATCATATGTGATTAGCCCCCCAAAAAACACTAGCACAATTATCACGTAATTTGCTGTATATACAGTATATATGGTACAGAGTTCGAGGTCATAAAATAGGTGTTACATCTCAGATAAGGTTTTCCTGAATTTAATACTTATTTTAAGTTGCCTATGTTCATTAATTTAATTAACGCCAGATTAGGGGCAATTTATTTCCTTATCAATGGAAATGGTTCCTCATAGGTACTGTGTACAAAATTAACTTGTTTTGCTTCAGAATAAGATGTAACATAAGAACCAATGGAATCTTTGTCATACAACTATATTCGCAATATCATTGAAAATATCCAACTGATGTTGTGATTGTGTGATAAAAGAGACACCAAAGAACCAATCTTACTATATTGAACATTAAGATCAATATATGAAAACTTTTATCATTAACTGACTGAAGATGTAACAGGACACCATTTTTGCTTTCTCACCAAAGATTATAAAACACATAAGAGGACTCTCCAAATAAAAAATCATAAACTTGAAAGAATTAAGCTGACAAGATTTTTTTTTACATCTTTGTTTTGCAGTTTTATTGGCTTAATATTCTTAATTTTTTAAAAATTTTCATGTCCATAAAAGGATTTTTTGTTACCATTTGACATTTGTTGGAATCGTCCACGGTATCATTACATCATCTAATACAATCAGTGTGTGATGGGTAATTTTTTTCTTAATTTTCTGTTATTCTTGTATACAAGTCATTACCATTCACAGGTTTTTGTTGTTGTTGGATGAAATATGATATAAAACCCATTTACACTTTATCACTCCATGTTCTGGAGACACTGGGGTACATGTTACATCACGGTTATCCAGTATGCCCATAACCAGATGCTTTTACTCCAGTTGATTGCATGCGACATCTATCTTTTTATTTTTCCTGAACGAATTACTGTTATGAAAACATCCTCGGTCCAATATCAAAAAGTGTTGTTTAAACTTGAAATCTAATAAGAACATAACAATGGACACCAACAAAACTGGTTATTCAGCAGGAACAATTCAGGAAAAACTAAAGTTCTCGAAAAATCAGTTGCAACACTCAAACTGTTTCAGAATTATTTTAAAGCAAAATACCTTGTAAATTGAACTCGTTTGCCAATTTATACCCATTTATACTATTTTCCATCTTTACGCAGCAAAAATTCCATACACAAATGGCTGTTTACATAGACCCAACTGTAGGCATACTTCCCTTTCATCTACCAATAAACGAAAAAAGCATGTGCTTTGTATGACATCCGCATATCATAAATGGGTAGCTGGTATGACATCCAGATATCATAAATGGGTAGCTTGTATGACATAATGATATCATAAATGGGTAGCTTGTATGACATAATAACATCATAAATGGGTAGCTTGTATGACATAATGGTATCAATATTGGGTACCTTGCATGATATAATAATATCATAAATGGGTAGCTTGTATGACATAATGATATCATAAATGGGTAGCTTGTATGACATAATGATATCATAAATGGGTAGCTTATATGACATCCGGATATCATAAATGGGTAGCTTGTATGACATACTAATATCATAAATGGGTAGCTTGTATGACATAATGATATCATAAATGGGTAGCTTGTATGACATCCAGATATCATAAATGGGTAGCTTGTATGACGTCCGAATATCATAAATGGGTAGCTTGTATGACATAATGATATCATAAATGGGTAGCTTGTATGACATACTAATATCATAAAAGGGTAGCTTGTATGATATAATGATATCATAAATGGGTAGCTTATAGATGTCTTAAAATAAACACTGCTTGATGTGAACAATGTCAGCTATTTTTCCAAGTGCAGCCAATATTTTGTAAGAATCCGAGATGCAACATTCTGACACCAAGCCAATTTATAAAATCATCAAAACTGTTGAAAATTCTATTGATGTAGTCTTTTTTATGACTTGTATCATAAATTAGGTAATCACATTTACTTTTCTTGCTAGGTCAAACACCATCAGAAACTAATGAGATTGGCATACAATTTATCTGATTTTGGAACATAACATTTACAACATGCATGTTTTGTTACATGGTGAAGAATAATGTGATAATTCATTATTTATTTCATTCTGAGAATCTGCATGATTTCAGATGTTTATAGTCATGCATTCTAAGTATATTGATTGCCAATTACTGCTTTCTTACTGAACAGCTGGGCATTATGACAGTATTTAATCATGACAACCTCATTGTAGACACGATCAAGTTTGGGAATGTCCTTAACATTTTGCTTGAAAATTAGTTTTTTATTTATTTTACTAATACAGTCTTACCCACTAATATCGACATCACTTATGTCGACAAACCGCATATGTCGAAAAAAAAGCAAAGTCCCGGGTCCAAGGTCTTTTGTTACTACCAAATTTGTCATGCTTATGTCAACGTCGAGCTCAAAATAAATGTATATGTTGACAGAAGGCAAAGGTTCCAACCTGAACAAATCCTTTGTTTTCTAATTGTTTGTGTCAACAAGCTGCCAGTTCCGACCCATACTTTGTTATACAATTACTTGATGTTGCAGCCAGGCTTTAATGGTGCCGTTGTATTATCAAACAGCCATTTGTTTGGTCCTCGAAAGCTGGCCTTTAGCGGCAACTTCAATAATGCATACACCCTTCATTAAAGCAAGCCGGCTACAATCTTCAATAAAAACAATGCACCTTCATCAAAGGTTGTCATCACCAAAAACATGAATAGAAGCAATGGATTATGCTATAGATAATAATCTTACTTATTTGTATTACTCTCTGTGTATTCAGGAATTTGTGAGTGTTTTGCAAGTTCTACTTGTGCTTAAGTAAGACATTTAAAATATATGTCATTAAATGTTTTGCGATTATTTGTCATTAACATTTTAACTGCTATTTCGAGAGAATTCATAACTTGTTGACAGGTTTACATTTCCCTATGAATAGTCTCTTCCCCAAGGTAGCTTCAGTAATATGATTACGTCTGTTGCCTCAGTCGGACCAAAATCTAGGCCAGTTTAAATAGGGTGTAAATAACTATGCAGCCTCGTGCTTCTAGCGCCAATGAATATCGTAGTGAATTGTTTAGTCGTGTGCTACAGGGGTCAAGCTAGATATGAATTTTAGGGAGAAGTGACTTCTCTTTTTGGACAGAATAGGGAGAAGTGAGAGCTGAACAGGAAGAAGTGGGAGCAATGCAAAATATGCAGTGTGTATATATATATATATATATATATATATATATATATACAGGGCTAGAATTTAACACAAATTTCTTTGTAGCCAGAAGGACTAGTATACTGAGAAATTTACTAGTCCTGCCAAATCTTTACTAGTCCTGTCCACAAAACAATGTCACACACTCGTATTGAGATTAACAACAATTTTATTTCATAAATAGCATTATCATATGAAATGCAGAAGTACAGAAGTATAAATCTTGCTTTTTGTGTTGCCCACAGCTTTCATGTGCGTTTACCGATTCAATATTAAAGTTCGAACAACCCGCAACAAAACTGGATGTTTTCTCTGTGTTTGTTTTTGCGAATTCCGTACACCAATTACACCCCATAACGTTCTTCTCCTCATCATAATTGAGCCATTCCCTATCTTTTGTCCATGTCTTCTGAAACTTTCGATATCGCTTTTCCCTATCATAAGAATTATTCCTCTCTTTTATGTCATTTTCATTCAACTTTTGCTTTTTTCCGGTGGCTGAACACCTTCTATAAAACGCCACATTTTGCCTGTCTTGAAAGGAGGGAATTGTGCCTCGTTTTGAAATACGAGATGTTACAGTATAGCTGACGCGGATTATTTAAAGTAAGAAAAGGAATGGCACAGTGTCCTTTATAAAACAAAATCAGATCAAGAAACATATTTCAAAGCATGTGCCTCTGCCCCCCCCCTCCCCCACTTAAAATTAAATGGTCTCTTCCTAATAAAGACTTGACTTCAGCGGATGTTCTGCAGGATCAAAGCAGTGGCTATTGTAAACACTGTTATAAAATATTAGCATCAGAAGATGATGTTAGTTTCAGCTTGGAAAAGGTGCGTTCCTATCAAACGAAGCCATCTGACTCGGCACGTTGTACTTAACAGCTCCAATTATGGTCTCATCATTAACAGCAGAAGTTTGGTAATTGTTCCTAATTAATCGAACCTCAATGTATTGTTGAAATTAATAATAAGGTGGAAAATTTTCAAATCTTAGATGCTCAGAGATTTTAATTCCCAACAAATGTACGGCATTCTGCTTGGATATCTCCACGTGTATTCACTTTTTTGTTCATCTTGTAAAAAAATATAAAAACTATTTTTATCATCACAGAAAAAAGTAGTTATATGGAAATGATGTGTCAATAACGTAATCGTAACATTGATCTAATTCTATAACAGCGTGCGTTGCAATCAGATGATCCAAAAGAAACAGAAGAAACAACATTGTTTTATTTATGGTTGAGGGAGAGATCTTAAATCTGATTAACTTTCCGCATAAAAAGTTGTAGAATGCCATAAATTTGTTGGAAATAAAAATCTCTTAACAACTAACATTTGACTATTTCCACGTCATTTTTCATTTCATACGTTATCGGATTAATTAAGATCAATTACCAAACTTCCGCTGTTAATGACGAGACCATAATTGGTGCTGTTAAGCGAAATGCGCAAAATCGGATGGCTTCTTGTTATAGAAACGCACCTTTCCGAGGCAGAAATTGACTTCATCTTCTGATGATAATATTTTATGACTGTGTTTACAATGGTCACTGCCTTGATTCTACAGAACATCTGCTGAAGTCAAGTCTTTATCAGGGAAAGGCGTAAACAAACGCTGACTGTTGATAACCGAAACTTACTAGCCCATCGGACTATTAACATTATGAAAGTTACTAGTCCGACAGGAAATCTACTAGCCTCGGGCTAGCGGACTACCGCTTTATTTCGAGCCCTGTATATATATATATATATATTCACAGACAGTGTATTCCAGGGGTCACGCTACCAGGCGAAGTGGGCGACTAAGTCGCCGAAAAATGTAAACTTCGCCTTCGTCTGTTAAGAAAGCGAAAACGACTTCGCCCTGTCATTTTATTTTTTTTTTAAAATCTACACGGAGTGACAGTAGTTTAGGACTTTTGAGATGTTCCTCAACCCAGCCAAGTAGTTAGTATTGAATTAAGCCCTCGGCGAAATGGATTGCATTATGCTTTGGCAGGTGTTCTTATCAATTGCGTTAACAAAACAAACTCTTGCACATTCACAGGCAAGTGTTTTAATAGCTGATTGACCAATTAACTCTTCCCCCCACCCTGCAAGATACCGCTGCCCGATTTCCGCAAGTTATCATTATGATGATGGAAACTTAACTTATGTTTCGAAACTAACTCATCTGTGTGTAAATAACAATTTGTTTTTATAATAGAATTGGTGAAAGCACTTTCTAATTTATATTTTGAAGATTTAAACTGCCCTGCTTGCATTATTTTCTTCATAAAATCAGTTTGAAACCGTCAAAAGTGAACCTGCTAAGGGATAATAATGGCAGACATCACCATGTCTTGGAAGTACGTCTTCATTAGACTGTCTATTGTCGTAATTCACTGGACACGAACATTTAAGGAAATAATACAATTCATAGAAAGCAAAGTGTTACTATTTTGTGATAAAAGATTTAGCCTAAAAATAAAAATGTGTTGGTCAGAAACATATGGGACAATTCTTGTGGAATCGATAATCGCTGTAACTTAAGGTCAAGGTTGTTTCTCACAGTTCTCATTTTTGTAATAATACGAGAACAAGTAGCAAAGAAAAAAAATATCCAACCAATACACAACGTTATTATGAGTACGTGTACAAATATTAAAACCATACATTTTCAATCCTATCTTGAGATAGTTGTAACGAAGCTAGAAAGTGAGTGGACATATGAAGAAAATCCCCTTTTCTAAAAATAGATGCATCTTCTTTTTAAAACTTCACCAAATAACAAGTCAAAAGATTCACATTTAATTTAGAATCAGCTCCCTCGACATGCAGTTGTAAAGTTGAGATTACTCATCAGTGACCACTGTGATTTGAATGGCTATGACGTTGAAGACACACATATACATGTGCTCTCAAGTGCGCATTATAGCCTAATATAGGGGTTGTTTCAAACTAGTTTAGAAATGTTTTAGACTGCTATTTGCTAGTGAAGAAACTAACAAAAAATAAAATTTGTTCTTTAAGTGGTAGTTGCTTAAGTATTTTACCTATTTTTAAGTACAATACTGTAATCTGTGTACTCCTGTCAGTTAAAATTAATTACAATGTATTGTTTCTGCTATGCTTTTTTGAAGTCATATGGCCAAAATACATTGCATATTTCCCTCCATCTAAACATGTACTCTTTCAAGTATGAAAACACTGCATATGAGTATGATACATTCATATACTTATAAAATGTGTTTATAATATACATACAATATAGGAGAATTTTCTACTTGAAGATAATGTTAAATGCAAATATGCATAATAACAAATACAGGGCACAATTCAAATAAGAAAACCAAAGCAAACACACACACACATATATATATAAAGTGAGAAGTCACTTCTCCCTAAAATTCAAGTCTAGCTTTACCCCTGATATTCATACTTGAAAGTTGGTTATGTTTGGTAGGAGAGATATTATGCAATATATTTTGGCCATATGACTTAAAAAGAGCACAGAAGAACTATACATTATTATTAATTTTAATTGACAGGGTTACCTAGATCACAGTATTGTAATTACAAATAGGTACAAATACTTAATCAACTGCCACTTAAACGAGAGACATATATTTTTTGTTGTTTCTAAAACTGCAGTAGAAAAAGGCACTCGAAAAAGTTTCTAAGCAGTTTGAAACAACCCTATAACATGTACCTGAGAGCACATGCACATGTGTCTTCACAACACATTATTCATCCATTCAAACCACAATGGTCAGTGATTTTACGGACGAGTAACCTGAACTTTACAACTACATGTTTAGAGAGTTAATTCAAAATTAAACGCGAATCTTTTGGTGAAGTTTTTGAAGTGAAAAATTTAAATTGCTTTTTCTAGTAGCAGATTATTAACTATTTATACCTATTTGTAATTACAATTATGTAGTCTAGGTACCCCTAGGAATTACAATATTTCTAGGAATTACAATATTTCTATTGTGCTCATGCTAAGTCATATAGCCAAAATACATGGTGTAGAGGCCAAGGGCACATAAACATTAAGGGACCGACCATATTATAAGATAAAAAACTTTCACGTTTAATTTCATTGTTGCTAATAAAACATCACTGTAGCTATTCATCGACGATGAACTGAAGCATTAAAGTGGATATATGAACGAACAAGATCATTCTTTCAAACTAAATCAGCACATAGCAAGGAACAAATATGGTGCCATGCATGCTATGTGGGTGCATCAATTTTTAGAAATTGGATTTTCTTGATATGACCACTCACATCTCTAGCTTTGGTACAACAACCCATAGATAGGATTGGAAATTTATGCTTTTAATATTTGTCTACGTACTCATAATAACTCAGTGCATTGGTTAGATGTTATTTGCCTCGTTGCTTTTTTCGTATTTTCACTAAAATGAGTGATATAAGAAAACGGCCTTGACCATATGGCACTTTTTGAACTCCACAACATAGCATTGTCCCATCCGTTCCTGATCTAAACAATTTCTTTTCAGGCTAAATCTTCTATCACATAATAGTTAGACTTTAATTTCTGTGAATTGTATGTTTTCATTAATTTATGTACCCAATGCATTACGAAAGCAGACAGTCTAATAAAGAGGCACTTCCTAGACACAGCAATGTCCGACACTATTATTATCCCATGACAGGTTCACTTATGGTTTCAGACTCATTTTACAAAGAAAATAATGGAGGCACTGCATTTAAAAACTTCAATAAATATATTTCGAAAGTACTTTCATAGATTCTATTCTTAAACAGAAGTTGTTGATTAGATATTGATATTTCAATTTTTGAAACACAAGTTAGTTTTGGAGATGTTTTCATCATCAAAAGATAACTTATGGAAATAGGGCAGTGATAACAAATGATAACTTGTGAGAGAAAGAGTTAATGGTCAATCAGCTATTAAAATACATGCTTGTGAATGTGCAAAGTTTGCTTTGTTGGGGCAGTTGATATCAACACCTGCATAAAATACATTTTGCCCGGGGCTTAACGCCGAGTTACTTAGCTGGGACAAGGGAGAGCTTCAAAAGCCATAAACTACTGTCACTTAGTGTACCTGTAAAAAATCACAGGGCGAAAGTCATTTTCGCTTTCCTAATAGAAGAAGGCGACGTTTTCATTTTTCGGCGACTTTGACACCCACTTCGCCTGTTAGCATGACCCCTGGTGCTGGTTGACAATGGAATATAGATTAAACAAGGACTGTCATTTTCTTATACATGTGTTTTCTAACTGGATGTGACCGATACATAAATTTTCAAACATGTGGCCTATACTCAAATTCGTGGATTTTTCATATTCATGTTGTTAACACATTATGGATTTTAGTACACAAAAAGTTACAGAAATGTAAGTTGTCAGTATACAAGTGTATTTCACGCTGGTTTTGTCTAACTTTAATCAAAATTTCCCTTGTTTATTTTCTCAGTTTTGTGGATTTTTGCCAGTGGCTTGTGAATGTTTGCGAGCAGAAGTGTACTGATTATAATGTTCAGTTATTCATTTCAGCGATAATTGGAAGGATAGCTATTATATTTTACTGTACAGTCTGGAAGTTCTTCCCTTTCATATCCATGTAACCTTACCCTCCCTTTGACCCTTAGATAAGGACAGTATCATTTAAAAATCTTGGTGAAGTTTTCAGTTTGTTGTATGGTTATACATTTAAAAAACTCGGAAGGATAGCTGTCATTCGTGGACTGTATCATCAGTAAGTAATACCCTTTCATATTCATGTACCCCAACCTTTAGGCAAGGTCAAAATTATTTGAAAGTGAAAATACATGTATATCTTTATCAGGGAGGGGAACAGGTTTGATATATAATTCCTTGCAATTCCTCGTTTCCGTAATGAGACAGATAATGACATATGTGAAAAATGCATGCAGGTAGCTCTGTAGTTAAACAGACAAATATTCAAAATCAATAGTCATCATAGTCTTAACTTAACAAAGATGATTGATCTTGTTCATAAACTGGGTCTAAAAAATAATTTCCATTTTTTCAGATTTCTTTTGATGGCGGGGCCACATTTTATGATAAAGATCTGAATGTGGGGCTGTTCTATATGGTCAAGGGAGAAGACACTTACAAGTACAAAGACCAAGAAGATGAAAAATTAATCTACATGATTATGCTTGACAAGGTTTCCAATGCCTACGTTGTGCCAGGTTAGTATTTACATGTCAGTTATGCCACAGTATTGGTCACAGTCATGCTTATGTACCGTAAAGTCAGAAATATTCTTGGTTTGGGAGTAAACATGATTTCTTGGGAATACAACATTTTGGGTTACACTGTGTAACTAAATGCCCCGGAATCTCAACAGAAAGTTTTTTTAGGTTTTATTTTTGTGAATATTTGTTACCCTAGAAAAGAAATGAAAAAAAATATTGTAATATTTTTTATTCTCAGACTGCAGCAGTTGTCACAGTAAGCCCCATTAGTACTCGCTTGGTGTCATTATGCCACACTCAAATTTAAAGACTATTTTTGCTTTTTTGTAGTGCTGTTCCACTAAATCAGTTTGGTTGAGTATCAGACACTTTGAATAAAATGGGATTTCGTTGATCAATATTTGCTGCACTTTTGCATCATTCCCCCAATTTCAGATTTCAGACTGTTTGAAAAATAGAACTCCTTTTGGCAAGACATCTAGTGAATAAATTAATCGATTATGAATCAGTTATTGGTTGATTAGCAGAAAAGGAAAATAAATTGTCTAATTTTATGTAAATGACCAATCAGATGCCTCTTCATACTTCTTTTTAACAACTTTTGACCAAATATATTTTAAAGATTTTATATATTTTTTTCCTTTATCTTTTAATTTATATATCCTATGCAGAGTGTTCATATCTTCGCCTTATATCTTTTACATTTTCGTACTACAGGTTTACATTTATTTGGATGGGTTTTTCTTTCAAAGGAGTTTTTTTTGTCAATTCTTGATCTCTACATTTTTAGATACCCATCACTACCAAAGTAAAGTTTTACATCCATAGCTATCAGTCACTGTGAAACACTTTATTTTCGTGGGTTTCAAATTTCATGGTTTAGGTTAAAAGTGCATATTCATGGATACCTAATTTCGTGGATCTATCATATGAAAAAAAGATGTATATGTCTCTGTAAAAGATTAGACCAACATTCATTTCCATGCATTTGTGAGCAAACAGGTTTAATCCATACTGCAGTTATTAAGTTGATTAATTAAGTTATTCATTGCTAACATACAGAGTAAATGCAGAGATCTTAAAGAAAATGCCTACTTTTTATACACATGTCTGCGCTAACACACTTAATACCACTATTGTAATCTTAGGTAATTAGGTTCTCATGTATTCTTAAAGATCTCTATAAAAGCATAAAGTTCTCAGCAATTAGGGATTAGGCGCTTGAACAATGCCAATGACTGTAAACCTCATTTGTTCGAAACAATCCAGCCAAACTCATCCTGTGTGAACCCCATGTTGCTCGGTGACCTTTACCTTGTGGTCCAAAATTGGATCTGTAAAATTCGGATGAATGGCAGTGTTATTAATGCGTGTATTGTGATTGCTGGTGCTGAAGGAATTGTTACAAATAACGCTAAACATAAACTGCAAAGATACAGACAGAGGACATGTACATTCAGATCAGGTCTCTGTTGACCTGAAAACATCTACCCTTAAGCCAATTCACACAAAGCGGCTTATCTGTACACATGACAAGTAGAACTTGGGAGAGACCTGATTAAAATGGGCTTTGAGAAAGTGGGACTAATCCACTGATTGTTTATTTAGCAGTTGGTTTATATGTGCAAAAATGTATTGATAAATGGGAATATTATGTGCTTTGGGAAATAAAGAAAGACACACACAGCAAGTAAATCTGCATCATTTATTACTTCACATCAGGTAGTCATTACAACCTTACACGAGTTTTCATGCTCGTGAAATTTTGCATTCGAATTAAATTGTAATCAATCAGTTCCAGTGTTCCTTGCCATTCATGTTCTTATCCTAATGTATATTTCACATTCTCAGCAATATAGATAACCATGGTATTAAAACAAATAAAGAAACTGGTGATCCCGTTCATTTGTATGTGATGGAGGGGTGGGTGGGTGTGAATGTCGGCTTGGTTGATATTTTGGTGTGACTCGAAATTTGTGGTCTAGCTCACCCATGAAAATTTGAACCCAACGAATTTAAAATGTTTCACAGTATACAGCTGGCAAAATGAATCTGGACAGTAAATATCAAGTAAATCAATATTTCAATCAGAAGATAAAATTAGCTGTGCAGTCCAGTCTACGCTTATCTGTTCAATGTAAGAGTGTGTCTGTCATTTGTAAATGGGTTCAGTATACAACAGATGTGACGTATATAATATTACAGTTGAGGGAATTTTAATAATACACCTTTCCCATATTTTAGCATGCCCAGTAACTCAAACAACCCGTTTATAACATGGTTGATAGGTGTGGATCCCATTTTTTAAAAAAAAAAATACCCCCAAAATAGGTCCATATTTGCTGAATGTGAATAAAATCATGATAAAAATGGGTAAATGAAACCTTGATACATTGCTCGTTTTATCGTCAAAAACAGTGGGTAGTGCCAGTAAATTTGATTCAGAATCATAAAAGTCCAATTTTGTTTTATTTGCTTTCAAAATAAAATAAATTTGGTGTCACTGTTATTGTCATAAATGGGATATGCCATCTTTTATTAAGACGTAAAAAGTGTCAAATGACCATCATAGCTATGCCTGCAAGTGTTTCTGTGAGAACCTAATTAAGTACCATCTGTGTTTCGATCTCTGACTTGCAGAAGTGTGGGTTGCATTGTTATAGTTAATTAAAAGTTGACCTGCGTTGTCTTATCATGTAATTAGTCTTTTGTATCAGACCAAGTAAAGGGGGTAGAATTTAAAAAAAGTTAAAAGGCATGTAAATTCTGTTTGCATGAATTAAACCTTAACAAGCATACTGATATATTGTTCTTAATGGAAAAGAATACATCTTATATTAGTTATTCTGTCATTATTATTTAAAAACACTAACAGGCTTTTAACACTTGAAGAATTCAACTTTGGTGGTTCACTTAGGAATTGGGTAATTTTGTATTTTTTCTTGTATCCATAAAAAAGCATTTTGTTCAGTTTTTTCAAACTGTGAATGGTCCTTTTAAACAAAGACAGGATCAAGGGTGTGTTGAGGAACAGCTGTCACAGAGAGTGCTCAATTACTCTGTTATTGTTTTATAAATAAATTAATTCTTTTTCTTTCAGGCATGATAAGGGTAGGCCAGATTTTCTTTTCTCTGGCAATGTTTGGGATCGTTGTCTGCTTTGGAGCATCCATGATTCTCCTGTTGAAGAAGTACAGTTCCGTGGAAGGGGAGTTACTACTTGCTGGGTCCCTCACCGGAATAGGTAATGCAGCCTCAGTCCAATTTTGTTTTACCTGTCGATGATAAAACCCTTTAACCTTTGTCAAGTAACTGGCTTATTGGCTGAGGGTGGAATAGGGTAGATAGAGAGAAGTTACTATATGACATATACAAAATTAGCTACATGACATTTTTCATCCAATATTCATCAGATTTTCACAATTTGTTTAGGAATCTTGCTTCAATGATTTAGATATTTTTCAGAATAAAAATATGACAATTTTAAAGAAATAGATATGCACAAATAAATGGGTGAAGTATCTTCCATTTTCCAAGGGGTCACTTTGTATGATAATTGTCCTTTGCCTTTTTTGAAGAAAGCATGGGACATAGTATATGCACTTCTCTCTGTCTGTTTGTCACACTTTCCCTTCCACTCTATAACTTTAAAGCCATTTGAAATATGTCATGAAACTTGGTATATTTGTACATCATCACTAGAAGGTGTGTCATGTATCACATTGGGGTCCAATCGTCAAGGTCAAGGTCGTGACTGAGTATTGTTGTTTTCTATCACACTTTCTTTTCCACTCCACAACTTTAGAGCTGTTTGAATTTAATGGATGAAACTTGGTACACATGTGTTCAGAGTGAAGACGGCAGGTTTAAAACCCTTCTAGTATCAGGCTTGTGTTGGGTGTCTGGTTTTTTAGTAAGAGCATAAGTAATATAGTGATGAATATACTGTATTGAGTAAAAATTTTCCTAAGACCTGCATATGTGGATTTTTTTATATATACAAAATTCGGTCCTTTTATACAAAGGTATATAATTTCAAAATTCAAAACAATCCATTTCTAAAATATTCTTCATACCAACATATGCAGTTAAGCTGAGTAAAGTTGACATTGAATTTTAATAATTATGCTTGTTGCTAGTGATACATCCTGTGGTTTAGTACATGGTCATATATCTACTTCAGGTTTTATCGGATAGTCTCAAATTAGAAACAGCTTTTGATTTAAAAATGCACGTTTTTTAAGCCAGAGTATTTTTTAATTCAATTTAGTAAGGGTCATAAGTGAACCTTGAAAAAAATCAATTTCATTGAGGATAAAACCTGGAAATTTTTGTTTCAATAAGTGTGGGAATGCTGAATAACTCGAGTTTTCCACCATCTACATTTACAAAACTTTGTGTATGGCTTGCACTTACGGTAAGGAAGAAGCATATTGATTTAGGAGTCAAAAGGTCAAAGGTCAAGAACACTGACTGAAAGAAGAAAAATGGTATGCACACAATAAAATTAGTTGCAGTGATTTACCCACAAAATTTTGATAGCATAGGGGTAAGCAGGCAATGGTGTTACAAAATGTTTTCAAAAATGGGCATCGTCATCATAAAAGTGCAAAAATCAATGAAATGTAAAAGAAAGTGCATATATTTACATATTATTCTTTATTTCTGTAATGTATGTCATGTTTTTATGCCAAAGCTCATTACACTGTTTCAATTTAAATAATAGATACCTTTCTTTTGTTTACTACTACATATCTCATTACTGTCCCGTTAAATGCAAAGTCCTGCTTTGCTCATGGGTACAAAGTAATTAGGCACCCTCTGTGACAGCCTGTTCCTCAACACACTCTTGATTCTGTTCTGAACAAGTCTGAAAAAATCGAAACAAAGAGGTTTATTAATGGATGTAAGAAAAAAATACTAAATTTCCCGATTAACAAGACAAATTCTTCAAGTGTTAAGCCTGTTAGTGTTTTTAAATAATAATGACAGAATGACTAATATAACACACATATTCTTTTCTATTAAGAACAGTATATCAGTATGCTTGTTAAGGTTTAATTCCTTCAGTGTCAGAGAGTTAAAATATTGTTCAAAAGTTTAAAGTATTTTATTACACCAGCTGTAGACACAGTATGCACTAGTTTCTTGTTGGAGAAATATTTAAAATATAAATGAAGGAATGATCCAGAATATTTTCTTTACATGTTTTGAAAACAGGTAAAGTTTGGAGATAAAAATTGCTTACTTGGATTGACCAACAGTGAGAAATTCCTTGGACAACACCCACTGAAGATTTGTATTTTTTGATTGACCAAACTATTTTTTTTCTTGCTTGGAGCATACTATGTAAATATAACATCAACTTGTGCAGTTTTTGCTTATGAAATTTTACTCCTCAGTGCTACAGCAATAATAAATAAGAACTATTACAAATACTACTACTGCTACTGTTACTGCAACTATAAAAACCAAAATAAAATAGATTGTAATAGTGCCCTAGGAATTTTACGCCATCCCTTCTCACACATGTTGCTAAGTAGATCTTAACCAAAAGTTAGCAGTTTGGAAGACTCATCATGCAATCCAACAATTTCCATCCAATGATAGGAAACCTTCCATTCAGTTGTTGAACCATTCCATTACTTTCATTTCATAGTAGAGCCAGTACAATATTATCAATGCATCAATAAATTGCCTGTGTTCAAAATATGATTATGTGACCAGTCATAGTCTGTGTTTTTCATGATTATGTGACCAGTCTTAGTCTGTGTTTTACATGATTATATGACCAGTCTTAGTCTGTGTTTTACATGATTATGTGACCAGTCTTAGCCTGTGTTCAAAATATCGGCTGTACAGGTTGCTTTTCATTAAGAGCGCTATTTTAGTTCGGGGTTTATATGCTAAAAAAGAAAGAGCAACGTTAAAAATTGAAGGAATTTAGGAAAAATAATGTATCAACCAACGATAACTTCTGTTTTCTGATGTAGACTTTTGTACCAATGTTGAAATTCGTTCAATGTTTACTGGGTCAAACACGCACAATTATTCTGAACACTTTTTTTAGAATTATGGATATAGATTTTGACATGAAGGAACAATAAAAGTCCAATAAAAATAACCGCAAGTAAAAATCCCTGAAGGGATTAACAGCATTCACAGTTTCCTTCTATCCAATATATATACCTACACACACTCTCTGAAAATTCAAAGAATTTTTGTCTCTCTCAAAATAGTAGTTATTACTACTTGGCCCACCTGAATATTTCTGTGTTAAAACACTTATTAGTAATCTGCCTGCGATAAAAGTGCATATCATACTCTGCTTAAACGAAAATGCCTCCCCCCTATTTAAATATAAGCAAGCAATTGCCTAGCTTTGACTTTCAGAGACCCAATAAAGGAATTCAATTAGGGAAGCACCGTCTATATCTTTTAACATCTCAGATTTTATGCACGAGATAACGGATAAACAAATTATACACAAAACAAAATATGACCTTGCATGTGCCATACTAGCCTGGCCTTTGCAGTATACACGTGCATATTTAATGGGGAAAATTAAATCAGCACATGTGATTAGTTTCCAGATGGTTTTTTAAAAATATTTTTGTTTTGAGTGGGCCATATCAACAACTGATCACTAATAAATATGTACCTTACAGTACCCTTAGAGAGAATAAGATACATCAGGGATCTTAAATAGAGGCACCCTCTTTATTTATTATCAAGTGCAGAGTGCATCTGTTCACAGAATACAATAATAAACAACCTTTAAAAATATTTTACTGTATGTAATCAATGTTTAAAAAACATTTAAAAGAAAGGCTCAAACAGAAGGCAAGCTCAGTTTTTCTTTGCTCTGATAAGTTAGATAATTCTGCAATGAATTTATGCAATGATGCAAGAGATGGTTTGTTTTGCAAGTATGTCCTAACTTGTATATTTCTTAGTTTATTTATGTATGCGATACTCATGATACTTGTTGTATCAAGGGCAATTAGTGTGATAATATATCGCAATACATAATAGCTGGAGATACCCAGCTCTGTTTCTTGGGATCTTTTCCTTAACGGGAGAAATCTCACTGAATCTGAATCCACAAACTCTGCTGCTGATCTTCTTATCCAGGTCAAAATGGGGCTAGCTGAGTGCGGGGTAATTTTACGTTGTTTGATGATGCTGATTCCATTTTACTGAACGAGCACTAAGGATTTTACTAACTTCAAAAGTAATAATTGCCACACCTCCTGGGCTGGTAGTGGAAACGACTGAAATATAATTAACCAGTAGACTCTATTATTTCAGGCCAATCATGTGGCTCTGTCAGTGCAAAGACTGAATCATCATGAAAGTTAGTACACCAGTAGTCAGGTCAAGCCAGGTACAAAAAATGATGGTGAAGTGAGTGGATAATTATCACAGATTATCTTAATTACATATCCTGGAAGGGGGAAAAAAAAGGTGTTGTTCGGGTGATATGGCTTGGAATTAGGTGACAGAAGGTTTATTTAACATAATAATTTTTAAAGGATTGCAGGAAACAATAAAGCTTTTTGGCACTGGTGCATAGCATACTGGCTGATTCAGAAGCGTTGCAGGCTGAACTGATACCCTATTGAGACTGCAACAGTAAATGGCTTGGGGAGAACTCCGAATTGTAAATCACATACCTAGACCAAACTGGGCATAGCTTGTACTTGGGGCAAGGAAGAAACCAACCATTTTCGGGGTCAACTGTCATGGTCACTGTGAGCAAAGGAAGAAAAAAGGTTTCTGCAAAATAACATTAATTTAGTTCTTTGACCAGACTTTGTGGATGACTTGCTTTTGGGGTAAGGAAAAAGTCTTGATTTGGGGCTCAAAAGGTTGAAGAGCAAGGTCATTGTGACTGAAAGAAAAATGGGCTTTGCAGATTTAACATTTTTTCTGGAGTGAGTTCCTTAACTAAACTTTGTGGATGGTTTACACTTGGGGTAAGGAGAAAGTCTATTGATTTGGGGCTCAAAGGTCAAAGAGCAAAGTCAAGTTCCTTAACCAAACTTTCTGGCTGGCTTGCACTCGGAGTAATATAGAAACATATATTGTGAATTCATTTATTTTCTAAGGTATCAGTTTCTGTGGTTCTATGAAAAATCACATTTTCATCAGTCCTTAAATTCATGGATCAGGTAAGAAGTCATCTTTTCCCATTCAAGGAACATAGTTTGTTGGCTCTTTAAATTTGTGGTTTGTAGCAACCGTGAAATCCACTATGATTTGAGGGTTTAAAGGTTCGACTTGTGGCAAGTCTGATAAGAAAATAATGGTTTCTGTACAGTAAGTTAAGTTTAAGACTGCATACCTTAACCAAAGGTCCAGGTCATAGAGACCCATTAATCAGTAATCCAGACCTGCCAACCCTTACGATTTGACTGCAATTCTTACTGAAATGACCCTTCAAATACGGACTTAGGAATAATAGCAAAAATGACTGGCTTGTTTATGTTTCATCTGGATCTGGGTTTAATATTAGGTTCAGTGGCGTTAGTCAGGGAACCAATCTGACTTTTCCAGTAGTACCTCGCATGCTTTAAACTGCCCAAATTCCTGCATGATGATGGGTCATAAAGCATTTTCTAGAAATGGTGTCCAACAAACAAAACACTTTTAAGATGAAAGGGACATAATGGTTAAATTTTATAGGAGAAATTACTTGCGAGTTTGTGATGTTTTTATTCATTCCTTACAGCTGCAGCAGCCGTTATAGGTGTAATACTTCCAGGGATTTCTACCGAAGCAGAGAAAGATGTAGTCTGGAACAGGCTTCCAATTCCCAAACACTTCCAGCTGATTGAGGCCAGGCCAACTATCGCTATCAATTTCGCCCTCTACATCGCAGCTCTTGCTGCTCTCCTGATTGTCATAGCAGCATTCATCTCTTGGATACAGGCATGTAGTATGTGCAAGCATTTAGAGGAGGTCCGCTACGAGCAGCTTCATGACCCGTCTCTTAAGGAAGGCGAAGTGAGAACATACACGTTCTATGGGAAGAATCTTCGGCCTTACTATGCTGAGAAGGGTGATCAAGGATTCCATTCAGTTGAAATTTGAGGGACCATTTACTCACAAATGTTTGCAATCATGGTCACAGATTTTTGCGATTACACATTCTTGACTTTTTATTACAGAACTATCATGATAGATTGTTTTGTTCTCTAACCAAGGTTTGTTCAAATCATAGTTGACACAGACCCATTGGGAAAACTTGATGTCATGAGTGTTTTAAAAGAAAGCATTAAAAATCTAAACTTCACCAGATAAAGTTTGTTTCTTTCACAGTAAAATCTGAAAACACGAGTATCAGTCTCTCAGCTATATAACTCAAAAGACTCTATTTTACAGCAAACTCTTTTCTGTGACCTTGGAAAACTACAGAGTACTGAAAACCCAAACCCAGAATGTGGTACTACATTGGATATTCCCTGCTTTGTGGTTCATCTTATCAATCTTGTGTCATGATTGAATATCATGTATATATACCAGTGTAAGCTGGGGGGTTGGGTGATTCCTCAACCCACAGCTACCTAAATATGGGGAATATTTTTTTTTAACTGTTACTGCAGAGCTTTGAATTTTATTTTGAGGTTTTCTAATAATATGTAGTATGAATTATGGGGATCTTAAGTAGGTTGCTTTTACAGCTGTAATGAGCTCAATAATTTCATGTATATAAATGCTTTGAAACCAATTAATCAGTATATTTTTCTACAACATAATTCTATACTTACCCAGGTAATGTAATTGGTACATTTTTTTTAATTATAGAAATCAGGTATACTTTAATGTCTTAAAATAGTAAACAAAACCATTTGTAAAGGTCAAATTGCATCATTATTTTTTTTCTTACGGCATTTCATATCATTGTCTCTTTTGTATTATTAAGGGGGCTTGATTCTGGAGCCTCCCATAGTTGATTAAGACAGCCCAGTGCAAGCAGTTGAAATGTAACCAATGAAAATCTTGACTTTAAACTATGTTACCTAAAATTAGAACTCGTGAGAATAAAATTTCAAAATTTGATAAACGGCATATAAGGGTAAATATTTAGGGGATTAATTTGTAAACAGCAGAGTAGTTTGGAAATAGAGACATTTTGGGACAGCAAAGTTATTTTGGATCAGATTCCTAAAATTTTCAGCAAATTGCACTTACATTTGCATCAAAGCTCACTGCTAACATAACAATCATTGACTTTTTTTTATAAAGTTTCATAAAATTGCCTTTTCTTTATTATTTTATGACAGTTACATAATCATTATAATAACATCACAGCTGATGTGTTCACCTTTGTGCCCCCTTAATGGTGGTTTTGGTTTGAGAAATGTATATATAATCTGAATATTGATACATATCAAATGTCATGCACATATCATTAGATATTAGTTGTTTTATACAGTAATATAGATGCCATAGTATTTTTATGATACTTTCATTGGTAGTTAGGGCAGTTTGATATCTCTACTCTTTCTTGGTGAGAACTTTTAAATTGGGTAATAGGGGGGGGGGAAATCAGATTAATTTTTAAAATCCATTTTTGTATCATTAAGGAAAGAAAAAGTTCATTTAAAAACATTCCTGAAAATTTAAAAATAATAGAAAATGGTTTTTATACAGTATATTATCCCCTTGGACTTTTCATGTACATTAACTTTTTTAACATACATTCAGAAATAATAAGCACTAATCCTCAATTTTTGTGGAACACTTGTCATTATTTTGTAATAGCTATTTTCATACTAATAAATTGTACACACTGTTCCTCTGTTGTATTGTCTGTTTTCTTTATCTCATTTTATCTTTCAGTTTGCTACTTTTTCTTTGAAGGAGTGTGATGAAGAAAAGGTTTTGTAGATCTTTCATTTAAAAGAGGGTGAGATTTAGGTATTGCTTGTTCCCATGGCACTGTTTGTCAGCATTCAGTTTTGTGTTAAATTTTTGGTTTAAAAATTTGGGAGTACTTCATAGCAAGGTTTGTAGGAGAGACAGCCCATTCAGTAAAATGTTTCTCGGTTATTCATAAGTTTGATGGTTGACCATTTTTATGACCTGTTGTAAATATGGAAGAGTCATACAGTATTACCCTTATCCAGCTACAATCCCTCAATTTGTACTTGTATCTGTCTAGTTTTATGTTGTGCTAGGTCAGTTTTTTATGCACTTTTGGTTGTGAAATCGTGTAACATTCTGCATGGATACGTGATGGTGAGTGGAACACCCATTCACCAAAAGTAGGTCACTGTGGCCTACATTTTATGACTCAGTTTCTTGGACATGATTGGCAGCAGTCCTGCAACTTTGTGTGTGGATTATTTGATTTTGTGGGGTTTAAAGCCATTTTTCAGCACATGATAGGCACTTGGCGGCCAGTATATTTGGTGGAGAAATACCCATGGAAAGAACCACTGACTAATGTGAAGCTACTGGCAAGCTTTCTCACATACCCATGTTGGCCAAGGTGAGATTCGAACTCATGCAGTGAGATATGTGTTATCTGAGACTTTTTCAACTGTGGGAGAGGTCAATGGTAGACTTGAAGACTTGTTTGCAAGAAGGCTCAACAACAAACTACTACTTGATGTTTCCCCAGTGCCAGATCAGAGTGCATGGGCATTGGATGCCATCAGTTTGAAGTGGAATCAACTGTACGCTATGCTTTTCCACCTTCCAGAATAATCCCTTTAGTTTTTCAGAGTCAGAAACTCCTCGAGGCTTATCCTAATGACCTTCTTGTGATGCCAAAGGTCATGGTTCAGTGATCTCAACATGTTGGTGTACTCCCCAAGGGAGTTGATGCTGAGGAGGGATCTCCTGTTACAGCACCAAAGATCCCTCCACAACAATTCACAGATGCTCCACCGTCGCACCCTACTCATATCAAATGATCTATCTACCAAGTTCTTGAGCAGGGTTGCAGACTGCATTGCTCAGGCTAGGAGTCAGTTGACCTCCAAGGTTTACATCTCCAAGTGGAGAACCTTCTGTAGTTGGGGCAGTCATTAGGGCTTTGCTTCCATCTGCCCCTTTTTAAACGCAGTTGTGAATTTCCATATCTTTCTTTTAAAGATTGTTCAGTTTCCACCATTATGAACTATAGATCAGCCCTCAGTAGTATAGGATGGTACTTTAGAACCAAACAGAAGCCCCATGTTAAACAGGGCAAAAAGTTTATAGAGCCAAATGTAAAGTTAACATAGGCAGCCATATTGAAATGTATAGGGAAAAAATGTGTCTATTGGTTTTCACACGAGCTTGTTCTTGCTGAAAATGTAACTGTGTAACATTATGGGTCTGTCTGCCCTCTAGCTGAAATGAATATTAAAGTCGTTCATTTATGGTATGGTGAGTCTGGCTGGCTAGAAATGTAACAGTGTATGGATCTGTTTTAGTGGGAAATGCAGAATTTTTCAGTGTGTTAAATTGGGTTCTTACAATTCTGCATGCCCTACCATTGACTTAACCTTGGCTTACAATTTGGTGTCTGCCAAAATTACATTGCTTGTTTTGAATCCACTAACTAAAAAATGTATGTTACAGACGGTAAGTTTATAAAAAAAAATATTTTGCCAGCCTGTTGTGTTTTTGCAAAAAATCAATATCAGGTAAAATTTTCATTCATCAGCTTTGATTCCAAGTCCAGAAGAACTTGATAAACATGCAGATTTGGATAAAAAGTTGGTCAGTGCACTTGTTAAAAAAATCATGTTTCGACTTTGGGCACAAAGTATTTTGGTGAAATTTGGCAAATTTTGATCTGGCAAATTCAACAAGATAATACTAAGTTTAATTATATAATGCCTGGTATTATTACTATATTCCCTCCTACCTCCCCACTCTGATGTCCTGTAGTCTTAGTCCAAGTCAAAGATGGATAAAATTCTGATTAATCCAATGTGACTAAGGCATTGGTCTGGAACTTTTTTTTATAGACCCCAATTTTATTAATCGGAGGAGGGAATTTTCACCTTGGACTGGAGACTAGAGCCAGGAAAAGAGATAGAAAGGTAATAAATACAAGGTAAGTATTGCCCAATTAAAATTGTAGCCCCAGAAGCTACATTTTTGAGGGAATATGGTTTATATAAAAAATAATTTCACCCTATAAAAGTTTTTTTTATTTTGTACATGCCCACAATATTCTGTTATGATATCTATCCATCCATCTATTAAAAATTTTGCTTCTGCATAATAACTCTAGTTCTTAAACATCCACATTTACCAAACTTTGTGCATGGCTTGCATTGGGGCTAAGGAAGAACTCTCTTGATTTTGGGGTCATGAGATCAAAGCTTGGGTCACCGTGAAAGAAAATATCTGGTTCCTGCATAATAACACGAGTTCTACATCACATACCTGGACCCAACTTTGTGGATAGCTTGCATCTGGACTAAAGAAGAAGTCTGTTGATTGTGTGGTCAAAAGTCAAAGTCACGGTGACAAAAAAAAAAATGGTTTCTGCACAGCTGCATTAGTTCTACATCACATATCTGAACCAAACCGTCTGGTTAGCTTGTACTTGAGGTAAGAAAGGAGCCTATCAATTTTAAGGTCAAAGGTCACTGTTACTGAAAGAAGAAAAATGTTTTTCCAACAATAGAAGTAGTTCTTCATCACAGACCTGGACCAAACTTTGTTGATGCTGGGCATGAAAGTAGTCCATTAGTCCAAAGTAATGGAAACTAACTGAAAGAAGAAAAATGTTTTTTGCATATTTAGTTCTAGACCAGGTACTGTAACCAAATTTTATGGAGGGCTTGCACTTAAGGCATGGAAGATACCTTTTATTTTGGGGTCCAAAGGTCAAGGCCATTGTTGCTCAAACAAAAATGGGTTTTGCATAATACCTTTTGTTCTGTATTAATTCCTTGACCAATCTTTATTGATGGCTTGCACTTTTGGTTGTAAAGAAACCTTTCGACTTTGGGGTCTAGAGGTCAGAGGTTACAGTCATGGCAAGTTTTTCAAGAAAATAATAGTGTCACCAAATATGAATGTCAATGAGATCCCTTGGTGAATAATCTCCCGATTCAACCATGCCCTACTAATGCCTACAATGAGGACTATTAAAACAGGGTGGACCTATAATGTGCCGTTGATGGTACTCATTTTACCTCTATCTTTTATTTTAAAGAATTTTAGCTTCTTTACCTTTTATCTTGTATCACTAGATGTTTACATTTATTAGGAAGAGTTTTCTTCCTCAATTTTTTTTTTTTTTTTGTTAGAAAATTCTTTATCTGTACACTTTTACATCACTGGAAACCCATGTGTGATCAATTCCATTGCCACTACATTAAATCCATTAATGTAGTGGTAACAGAATCTATCGTGTGTGTTTCTGATAATGCATTTTAATAACTTGATATATAGCCATTATTGTGATGATAACCCCTATGCTTTTTTTTTGCCCTGAATAGGCCACTTTTTTTTGCCGTGAATAGGTCGCTTTTGGGGTCGGAGTAAATTTGAGGCGACAGTTACTGGGGTGGGTGAGGTAGGATATAAGGAGTACCATAAATTGCCAGTTGCTTAAAAGTAAAACCTACACTTATTTTGACTAGATTTGTAAAAGAAAAAATAACTTTTTTAAATTGGTTGAAGCATTCTGAATAATCTAATTGAAACAATCCTAATAGATGTTGGTTTTTTTTCCCCTCCTAAATTGCTTATTTGATTGGATAATGTTCTTAAATTTGACAATATAATTGACTGTAAAATATAAGTTTTAATGTGACTGGTTAGAGCAAAGAATCGCAGTAATAATGGCAAATACGAACACACTACAGTACTGTCTTATGAATACTGATGGATACTTAAAGTAGATAAACTGAAAGGCACATCAGTCATTGGCAAGTGTAACTTCAGTGACCAATGTTTAATAAGGCTCTGGATAAGCTAGATTTAAAACTTTTTAAAGTTCATTTTTGGCTCCCAGACCCCAGGCCTGTTTTTGCTTTTTTTCAAACCTTCTGGCATGTCTGATACATACATATATACAAGTGTTATAATGACATAATGAGGTATGTTCCAAGAAACCTATGTCATAATAATGCAAGAAACATGCAGCTGCAATAGACAAGTAGTAGGACTATAGTTACCTCTTTCACTTACTTAGCAAAACCATCCTGCTTGACAAATTGACAGAGGAAAAACCTGAAGAAATAGCAAAATAAAACTTTTTCCACCAGAGTTTTTGAATGATAAAAATTCTTAGAATAGTAAATTATGCCAGCTACCTGGAAATCTTTTAAACATGAGGTTTGAGGATTTGTATGCGCTTATTACAGCGAATATGATAAATAGCTATAATAGAACAAATGTAACCACTTTAATGGAATTCATGACCATACCCACAGTATGTAGGTATGTACAGAGTTTAATGGTGCATCAGCACACTCCTGCCAATATAGTGCTGATTACAAATTAAGTTCCAAAATTGTACAGGTAATGACAGCAAAAGCTTTAGTAAAATAACCCCATCCAAAATAAGCAAATAAGATAAAAGTTAAAGTTGTTAAAATTATGTAAAAGGTATATAAAATGATAGGTAAATTTAAAGTACAAAATATAAAAGTATAGGGTCACAAAATATTATATAAACTACATCCTATTTAAAGTCCATGATCTTCTCATCAAAAGGCTTCTCGAGTTGACATTAAAAAAAATTGTGTCTCACAAGGTGAAAGTCAATATGCTAGGAAAGAAGGTGTTCCAATGTCAGTTGACTCTTGCAAGGTATGCACTCTGCTTGAGGTTCAACCCACAGTATTGGGGGGACACTGTATAAATAAGGCGTTTTATAATAAGAGACCACTGTATCTAACATGAATATGATATCTTTCAGGGTGGTACATGTAGGCATAACTTACAAAGCCATATTTTGAGATATCTCGAGCATAACAATTTTATTAAGGCTGATGTAAGAAATTTATTGACGACATGAACAAACTTGCTGGCATAAAATATTATGACGTGATCAGTCTTTGATGTTCAAGTATTTGAGCAATAAAAAGCACAGTGAAAATACAATACTGAAATGTGGAAGAAATAGACTATAAAAACCACCACTGACTACTGTATTATTTACTGAACTGTTGTCCCCAGACCACTAGTCAGTGTGCTGGTTGTCTGTTATGGCATTTTTAGCACAGTCAGATCTCCTTTTATAGGTGTAATAACACTTTATGACATAACAAATGAAATCATGATGTCATACAAGTCAAAGGTGTAGTGTCCAAGGCATCCAATAAATTATCACATGAGTACTGTTATTTAGGTTTATAAACTAATATCATATTTATACATGTTACACGTGTAATAACATCCAATGATATCACACATGATACAGTATCTTATAAGGTAAAGGGGTAACGTTTGTGGCATCCAATAATTTATCACTTGACAAATTAAGGTTCATAAACCAGTCATATTCGTTGAACCTGCCTTGGCGGAACTTTGTCATATCAATTGCTTTGACATCTGTTTGTATGACTTGTCCATATGTCTGTCCACACACGAGATGAATCTCAATATTAAAGTATTTTAGCTTTCATTTTAAGTGTAGAAAAGAGGGACTCGGCATATTACCAGCTTCTTGTTCTACATTCTACACCAAATGACATCATGACGCTAATGATATGATTGCCATTACTTAAAGTAGAACAAGAAGCTCATGTGGGCTTGAGATTGCTCACCTCCTGACATCGGCCTAAAAGGCGAATGCAAGAGCAGATAGCCAAGAAATCTGGGTCATTTGGAAGCTTTAATATAAATTTCCAATGTTGATTGGGGGGGGGGTGTACTGAATTGAAACACATTGTGATATATTGCAATATTGAATTGAATATTGCAACATTATTGTGATATATGGATTTAAAAAGAAACAACGGATCTTATTTTGTTAAAATTAAATGATTTCAAACACTTAATAAAATAATTAAAATGATGGTTAACATGAAGCAAAAGATGCTAAATGTTCTTGTTGATACTTGCTTTGGACAAGCCAGACTCAATCTGATTTGATTCGGTTGTAGTTCCACCTGAAAACTTAATGCTGTCGTCATATATTCTGTGTACTGCAATCTTCCATCTGTTTTGATCTAGAGTCCATAATGTTTACAATACTATATAATTTTTCACTAGGTCGTACACACAGGGACCCAAAATTACTATCTTTGTGGCTTCTTTTCATACACCAAGTTTTTTCAGAGGTCACTGTTGTCGTGCTCAGCCATGCTGAATGAACTTGTTACCTTGAAGTTTCAAGTAAAAGTCAATCGGTGCTCAGTATCAACAAAGTGCTTCTTCAAAAGGGAGCTACTCGGTGATTAACAGTGCTCCAAGCACCTATCAAACTTAAGTAGATATACAACAACTTATTGAAAATTTTAGTGGCTCTTTTTTTAATTTGAGGTCACCAAGTCCTAATAATTTAGTTATGTTGGACATTGAGAGCAAAAATCAATTGAGTGAGGATATAAATGGTAGAAGATGACAAAAGTTAAGGCAAATCAAAGAGGAATTATAAAAAAGCAAGAAATTATTTTTAATAGTATACCTAGATTTGTCTGACAGAATTGTAGGCAGTTGTCATCTGCTTCAACCTCAGTCCAGCTATTAAAATTCAGTTTGGAGTTCTCTAAACCATCTCTCTACACATTGCTTGGCCTCAAATTCACTGATAATGGGCTTTAACTTTCATTTCTGATGATGGTAGTTTATATTAATAAAGCTTTAGTCAAATCTGCATTGATTGTAGTTTGACTGACAGAAATTTTACACCTGACTAAACTTTCCATATTTGTTTTCATGTCTGCATTTTTCTGGATCCATACCATTAGCTGAGGTTGACTGCATAGGTCCTGCATTAGACTGGTCACTTGTAGGAAATAAGTCAAACTATTCACATGCAAATATGGCAACTAAATGTAGCTGTGGTCTGACAGTTGAAAAGGGATTATACTGTGAATTGAATTGCATCTGCCAAATGCATTTGTCTGTAAGGCAGATATCAGCCAGGTAAGTGATCTTAGGCCCACTTGTGCCTTTTGTTTTTTGTAATGGTGACCATATTTTATGGCAGATTGGCAGCATCTATACAAACTTGTAAGCTCTTTATGCCAGGATGCTTCTCAAAAACAAAATTTGACAGCATCCTGGCATAGAGGGCTTTCAAGTTTGTACAAATGAAGCTCATTTGCCATCAAATATGGCTGCCAATACTAAAAATAGAAAATCTTTAAACGACCTCTTCAAAAAATCACTGAACAGAATTACAAGTAATCCCTTTTTACAGTATGCATCTTGTCATGAAGAACTTTCAGGTATGTGCAAATGATGCCATTTGGTCATCCAATATATGTAGCCACTATTACTAAAAATGGAAAAACCTTTAAATGACTTCTCCAAAACTGCTGAATAGAATTTGACCAAAGCGGTGACAGAATGCATCCGCATGAAGATCTTCCAATGTTTTAAAATGATGCTGATCCACCAACAAATATAGCTGCCATTATTGCAGAAAGAAAAACCTTTAAACTATTACTCAAACATCATTCAACAGCATTTGACCAAATGTGCTAAAAAGGTTCCTAGCTGAGAGGGCTGTCAAATTTGTACAACTGATTCTGATTCACCACCAAATATGGCCACTTTCACTAAAAATAAAGAAAAACTTTCAAAGACTTTTTCACAAAATTCACTCATAAGAATTTTGCCCAAATTTGGCAAAAAGTATCCTGACATAGAGGGCTTTCAATCATACAAATTACCCCAAATGTAAGCTATTTACAAAGTTTGGTGTTTGTAGATGGTGGAGAACTTGAGTTATTGTGAAGAAATGCAATATGGAACAGACGGACAGATGGATGCTATAACATGATACATTGTGCCTTACGATGGGCATATAAAAATTATAAAAACCTTTAAATGTCGGAAAGCATCATACTAACTCAGATTTCCTGGTCAAATCCCCTGCATTGGCTTTAGGTAGATGTCCGTCTGTTCCATATTGCATTTCTGCACAATAACTCAAGTTCTCCACCATCTAAAAACACCAAACTTTGTAAATAGCTTGCATTTGGTGTATGTAAGAATCCTATCAATTTTGTGGTAAAGATGACTGTGACTTGAAGAAGAAAAATAGTTTCCACACAGTAACAGTAGTTCTACATAACAGACCTGCACCAACCTTTATGGAGGATAAGAAAAAAGCCTATAAATTGTATAGTCCAGAGGTCAAGGTCACTGTGACTGAAAGAAGAAAGCTGGTTTCTGCACACAAAATTTAGTTCCAGGGGCATAACTATTGCCCCCGCAATGTTGGGGAGGGGGACCCACGCAAGGAGGGTGACCAAAATCCTGCTTTACATTAATTTGATGGGGGCCCATTCTAAATGTTTGCAGGGGGTGGGTGACCCCACAATTTGAAGTTATGCCACAATTTAGTTCTCAACCTCATACTTTGCGGATGGCTTACAATTTGGGTAAGAAAGAAGTCTATTGATTTTCAGGTCAAAAGATCAAAGGTCAAGTCCATTGTGACTGAAAAATGGCTTTTGCATAATAAATTTAGTTCTAGACCATGCATCTTGACCAAAGTTTGTGGAGGGTTTGCACATAAGGTAAGGAATACACCTCATTTTGGGTTTTTAAAGTCATTATTACCAGAATGCTTTTTGTCATATTTGGTCAATATATGCCGAGTGGTTTTTCAAAAGTCATTTAAATCTTTTTGTATTTTTAGCAATAGTAGCTGTATTTAATGGTAGATTGGCATCATTTGTACAATTGAAAGCCCTCTATGTCGGGATATTTTCTGCCAAATTTGGGCAAATTTTTTTGGAGTGAAGGACATAGTGTTAACTTTTCCAATGGCAGAAATGTCTACAGTTTTTGTATTACCTTCAAAATCAAAGGTGACACACAGGTATCACTTTGCCAATGGTATTTGTGGCCGAGGTGTCAACGCTGAATTTTGCTTTAAGCCTCATTTCTCAAACAAAGTTGCAAGTAGAGTTATAAAACTTGATGGGTGTTTTACTCAATATGGGTAAAAGTAGGTCACTATGACCTTTTATGCTCCAGTAACTACCGAAAGTTTTTTTGCATTTAACTCCATTTTACTTAAACTGTTGTGTGTACATTCATGAAACTTGATGGGTGCAATCATCTTTAGGTGTTCTACTCAATATGGGCAAACGTTGGTCACTATGGCCTTTATGCTCCAGTAACTACCTAAAGGTTTTCACATTTAGCTCGATTTCACTTAAACTTGTGTGTACATTCATGAAACTTGATGGGTGCACTCATACTACTCACCAAAGGTATAGGCAGGTCATAGTAACCTTTTTGATGCTCCAGTGATTACACTGAACTCATTCACTGAATCCTTTTCTCTGACATTGTTGTTTGTACAGATCTGAACTTGATAACAACATTCTTTTTTTAGGAATAGCTTTCTGAGTTATAAAAAAAAGTAGATCACAGCTACTTTTCTTGCTCTAGTGGCTTTTACTAGATATTTGGAATAAGCTGCTAGCTGAGATCTTGGTTTATTATAGCCCATCATATTGGAGTTTTGCATACAGTATACCATATTAAAATGTGGCTTTTGCATAAAACATGCCTGTTATTACATAGTCTTGTTTGGATGTATGCCAGTATACAAGACCATTTAATTTTTGGAAGGAGGGGCTGGAATTTTCTTTTCAACCAAAATGTTTTTTTCTCTTGTTTTATCTCAAGAAATTGTTTTTTCAATTAAAATAGTGGATAATTTTTTTTTCCTTCTACAAATGTAAGCAAGAATACTGTTTACAAGCTATTGGGGGGGGGGGGGTAAATTTGTTTTCTTCAAAAGAATCCCAGGCCACCTCCTCGAAAATTAAATGGTTGGTCCCTACTAATGCAGCCTCACCTATAACATAGCATACTTTTACGATTCTTCTGAACTCTGTTACAGTGAGAGACCACCATACCTGGGTAATATAAATATACAATGCAATGGTAAATGGAGAATAAGAGGGGTTAATGGCTCTGAGTAAACTGCATGGGGTGGTGTAAGGAGTGGTGTAAGGAGTGGTGTAAGGAGTGGTGGGAAGGGTTTTGAATTTCATGGCACATTTGGTTATTTACAGTGACAACAACATCACCAACAACATACAGGTTTATGGTGAGTTTGCACAGACAAACAGTTAAGTTATTAGAATCAAACCAATGCATTTCTGACTGAGATTACAAACCAATTAAAAGTGGCCACAGAAGTAATTTCTTGAAATTTGAAGAATTTTATTTCTTGAAAATAAAAAAATGTCACAGAGAAATTGGATTAGATATAGATGTATATTCAACAATAATGTTAAATCAAAATAAAATAAGGAATCTGCTGATGTAGCAAAAAATCTTAAGAATTTGAATTATCACTTTCTTTTTCAAAGAATAAAGCATATTTAATCAAGTGTACGTGATATTACATATGATGGAAATGGTTGATAATCTGACAAAAATTACAGTCTTTGCAGAATTACACATAAAACATAAAGCTTACAAAAATAATTTAGCAGTCTCCAAATAAAATGGCAGACAGCTTAAAATAACAATTAACCCATTTGCAATGCATACAAAATTAAAAAACTAAAAACGTTTTATGTGTAGATTATTTTCCAGTGGCTTCAAAGAAGCCAAGGGAGAGTAAATTAAATAAAATCTTTATTTGCTGACAGTGTACAAATATACTTTTGATCATAATTACAGTTAAAGAAAAAAGATTTCAAATAGTAAGACTAAAATAGAGTTTACTACCAAATATTAATTTGTTGGTATACATTTTAAATACATCCATACATAAATTTTGGATGTTCATGATAAGCAAACCGAATTGTAATATGTATTTATGTAAATATCATTTTGGTCTCTAGCACAATACATGGTGCCAATATCAATTTCATTGACCAAATAAAGGATATATCCATCCATCTACAAAACCGAAGGATTATGAACAATTCAGTTTAATCTTAATTGGTTCATAAGTCTAACAAGTGGAAAGTCTCAAATTTTCCCATATAAAATAAAAATTGACCCAACGAATAACTACCACAATGTCACTCTGCCATAAAGCACTTCATTGTAACACAAAATTTGGATACAACACCGTCTGGATCCCAAGTTTGCACCTCTTTACCAATTTTACCTGACTGATTTTAAAATTGTTATAAAATTTTATTGCCAAAATAAATGAGTTTGATCTCTTAATCTGGCAAGATTTGTTGTATTACTGAAAAAAGAACTGTCTAAGCACTTTTTAGGCAAATGAATAAAGATTTTAAAAGTTTCTATTTGTAGATATTCATTCAAATGTGTCCATTGTCAGTCAATGCTTTTTGCTGTTAGCCTATCATTTTTTAAAGATGTAAACTCTTTAAAAAGTTCAGAATTTGTAATCTAATTGGCTTGAACCTTCAACAATAAAGCTAATAATTCTCCTCTGTGTTTCTCTTCAATCCATTGTGTACAATTATTGTCCAATCCAGGGCAAAACATCTGCCCACTGATGCTTGCTTAATCAACCAGCATACGATATACACCAAACAATAGTGATGCTGATATAATATTATCATCCAAATCAATAAATAATTAATTTACCAACCTAATTTGATCACATCACATCATTAAATGTTAATTCCCAGTACAAGGTTATTGTAACTATTGGGCACTGCTTTGTACAACAAAAAAATCATAAAATGAAATCATCTTCATGCATACACTGCTTGGCCATATTGTCAGCCAACCAACATGCAATTAGTTGATTGGCAACTGAAATCTATTATTTCTTTTCAAACCAATCAAATTTATCCCTGATGTCTATCCTTAAATAATTGTCAAGTGATATTTTGAGTACATATATAGTTTCATAAATTTGTGTGAGTTTATTTGGAAGGAATTACATGATCGGATTGGAATGGAATCTAGCAGAGAAAATTCCAGAGGTAAAAAATTTATACAGACACTGTTTGGTGACCTTGACACATATACATGTAGATACTGAAATGTAATTGTGCTGCATCTTTCCCTCCATTATTCTTAGATCTATTTTTTGCACTGAATTCAGACACATCATGATCTATGCTCAGATTATAAAAAGTATGCTTCTTTTTGTACACATTATTGATCTTTGTGCACATTATTGATCTTTGTGCACATTTTCAATGGATGCAATGAGATCGGTTGGAGAGTACACATGTACTTGAACTATTCATGCTATTCAGTTGCTGATTTTCTTGCACATGTACTAATGCATGGTTTCTGCAGAAAATTAAATATTAAGTATGTAATCTTTGTTCTTTTCATATTTCCCATGTAATATGTATCAAGTTAGTAACTGTGTCATTGATGCCTATAGTTTTGCACCCAACCCCACCCCAACCCCTTTTTGTATAGCCAAGAGGATACACATGCAACATTTTCTTCAGTTAAGTAACTTGTCTCAATATTGCATGATACATTTACATAACACAAAGGCACTCTGTGGACCCTGGCCATCATGTTATAGCAAGGTTTCCCTGTATTAGTTTAAACTACTTAAAAGGTGAGACAGTGCAGTAGCAAAGGAAAATCTTTCATTAAAACAGCATTTCCCACCAAATAAAAATTTAAAAAATCACAGTTTAATTCCTCAGACAAGAGTGGAATAGAAGATTTCCTTCCTTTTTACAGGCAGCTGGTTTGGGACCCTGAAAAGAAAAATCGATCATTATTTTCAAAATTACACAAATGCATTCATGCATAGAACCTGAATATTAAACACACTGAACTGAACAGCAGAGACTCAGATCTGCCAATGCAAAATTATCCAGCATAACTGGGTCAATGTTGTTTGCTTAAAATCCTAAAAAAAAACAGAAAAAATGTAAAACATGATCTGCTAGCATTATTATTATTATTATTGTTATTATTAGCATTATTATTATTATATGACAGATCTGAATCTATGGTATTTGCAGCAGTGTATTAATATAGTATGAACAAATATGGTACAAAGTGTTGTCCCTAGCCTATTTTAGGAGGGCACTGCACCCTTCCTTCCCTAGGTGGCACCCTGTTAACCCCTTGGGTGCCCTACTGTCTTAAATCTTGAGAGTTTTTAATACATGGCATATGGTAACATTGAATATATATTTTGGACATCAAATTGACATTATTAACCTCATTCACTTGAAGTGCACATATTATCTTAAATGCAGCAATGTAGAGAGGGTGCATGCAGATGAGACTTTACTGTGCTTAAAATGTTGTTACAGACAACCAGCACCAAGCCCTCACATGAGGCTTTACTGTGCTTAAAATGTTGTTACAGACAACCAGCACCAAGCCCTCACATGAGGCTTTACTGTGCTTAAAATGTTGTTACAGACAACCAGCACCAAGCCTTCACATGAGGCTTTACTGTGCTTAAAATGTTGTTACAGACAACCAGCATGAAGCCCTCACATGAGACTTTACTGTGCTTAAAATGTTGTTACAGACAACCAGCATGCAGCCCTCACATGAGGCTTTACTGTGTTTAAAATGGTGTTACTGGCAACCAGCACCAAGCCCTCAGATGAGACTTTAATGTGCTGAAAATGATATTACAGGCAACCAGCACCTAGCTTTCAGATAAGACTTTAAAATGTTGTCACAGGCAACCAGCACTCTGTCCTTAGATGAGACTTGACTGTCATATCTCAATACAATATGTATGACATTATTACCAGATCAATGTGAAGATAATGGTAACATTGACTATCCAAAGTCATAATTTGATCTTTGTCTTGTCTTCTTCCAAACATTGTTTCAGAATTCTGTGAAACTTTATGAACTGGCACATCTGTAACCAGGTCATTTTTGCAGACTGACCCTCTGTAACCAGGCCTCCTTTGCAGACTGGTTCCTTTGTAACCAGACCTCTTTAGCAAGCTATCCCCTCTGTTAGAAGGCCTCCTTTGCAGACTCACCCCTTTGAAACCAAATCTCTTTTGCAGACTGAACCCACTGTAACCAGGTCTCCTTTACATAATAGCCAAATATTTTTGCTCCAGTAAGGCTTTCTAATACATGTACTAATAAAATCTATATCTATTTGTTACATATGTAAAACAGTTAAATTTTGGTCCCCACAGTATCTGGTTAAAGGAAGTTTCACATTATGTACAAGTTGTATAGTTATTGATTTTAGTGTTAACTTGATTTACCTGGTAAGTTTGACATATCAAGGTTATAAGGTCAGTCTCTGCTTTTTTCTGTATTTCATCAGTATGAACCTAGAATAGAAGAAATATGTTTTCTCTTATGAAATTGTACTTAAAACTAGACATTTGGAGGAAAAGACTTTTTTTCTGCAAACAGCATAGGCATAACACCACTACTGTAGGAACTCCAAGGACACATGAATACACAAAATACTTTGTTTTAGCAGGCAACCCCAAGGACACATGAATACAAAGAATACTTTGTTACAATAGACAACCCCATGGACACATGAATACACAAAATACTTTGTTATAACAGGCAACCCAAAGGATACATGAATACAAAGAATACTTTGTTATAATAGACAACCCCAAGGACACATGAATACACAGAATACTTTCTTATAATAGACAACCTCAAGAGCACATGAATACACAGAATACTTTCTTATAATATACAATTGATTTTAGTAAACTGTTACTTTGTATTCCAAAGCAGTGACGACTGAGAGGAACTTCTTTATTTACAAGTCTTGTTAATAATTATCATTTCAGAGTCATGAAACATATTAATTATTTCACTTGTACCTTAATGAGCTAGAGACACACAGAAAGTTTTAGCTTTTAATATGTAGGTACTGTATACACTTTATATCTGACATTTTTATGTTATAACATTATTTTTGCTGTTTTTACATTTTGATGTTATAACATTATTTTTGCTGTTTGACATTTTGATGTTATAACATTATTTTTTTGCTGTTTTTATAATAAAAATTAAGCATTAATGAGTTTTCAGCTGGTTAATATGAGAAGAAACTGCAATGAAACAATCGTGTATCTGATAGTGCAAGATAAAATACTGTAATACAAGAATGTGAAGTCATTAATTTTTTTGTGGGTATTTTTTGTGGGTTTGCAAAAGATTGTATTCTCATTAGTACTTAAATTTGTGGAGATGCCTCTAATGAAAAGTGGGTCATACTGTCGTAACCTGAAGTTATAATGTAGCAAATCACAGCCTCTTGTAGTAACCATGACATCCACAACAACAAAAAAACTGTTATGGAAGAAATAAATGTAAATTCACAGTACCTTATGCAAATAAATTAATAATAATAATAATAATAATAATAATAATAATAATAATAATAATAATAATAATAATAACAACAATTTAAAAGCATAGTTAAAGTGTAAAAGTATCTGGAATACTCTACCCCATTTAGAGTCACCCAGGGTACATATGTATGTGGTGGCTGTAGAGCATTGGTCTGCAGAGCCATCTGGTGTTCAAGTTCATTACCCAGACTGCCCTTGAAGCATGCCATTATCTTGTTCAAGTCTATTCCTTTAAACTTAGGGGCACACTGTAAAATAAATGATTTGAAATGTTTCATACAGTCAAACATCTTTGAAAGCACTGTCTCTATCAGACAATCACCAAACTTTAACATTTATTCTTTACGTTTACTGAAACTGGATTGGAAATAAGAAGGAAATAAGTTTGACTTGTACATTCTTCTAATAAATAGACCTGTCCTCTATTTTGTTTCTACAAGTCCAATAAAACTCAGTATGAAGACAGGACAATGTTAACCTAACAAATGCACTGTCCCAGTAGTAGGCTGCTGTTTAATCAAAGTACTGAAAATATTGATGGATTAGAGGGTCGAAATGATACTAATTTACATGAGATCACATGGAAGAATATATCATATATACTTGCATATAATCCGATACCAACTGCAAACTGCATAGACCCAGATCTGCTGTCGCATAATATGCCAACAGATCTGGGTCTATGCAGTTTGTAAGGACTAATCAGTAAAACAAACAACACAGACCCTGATCTGCTGGTGCATTATGCGACAGCAGATCAGGGTCTATGTTGTTTGCATTTGGACCCAACATATACGTGAGTATATATGGTAACTCCAGAGAGATAGCTATACATAGACTTTTTTATTCTTGTAAAAACTACTGCTATAAGTCATCTTTACACTTTTTTCTAAATTTTGTTTATTTACATGTCACTAGTCAATTTATATTAACTGTTGAAACAATTCTGAGAAATTAATGTGATTTCCTTTTAAAAGCATCTTCAACTATTGTTTCAAGTATTGCCATCAGAGCAACAATATCAAGGTGGTATAACTACTATCAAGTTGACTCATTTACCTAAATTTAAGTTGCTTCCGTTTTCATATATTAATGACATGAAGGCCAGTGGATGTATACTTTGTTACTAATTTTAGTAACACCATCAAGTTTGTTACTATTATTAATGATACAAACTATATTTGGTTAAAGACAATGGTCACTATGCCAAAGACATTAAGCAAATGAAATCCGCCTTAGCAATAAAAAAGAGATGGCAAATGGAATTGTCATACACATGAGTGGAAAGAGAAGAAAATTGTTGACAGATTAAGATAACATAAAATTGTGGTTAACCAGATAAGGTTCTTAAAATGGATAGATAATCAAACATATTTAAAGAACAGTACAGTGGCTGTTTCTTAATTTAAAGTCTGTTTCAATTTGGTATCCTTACAGACACAACTCTTTGACAAAATTGCAATGCCCCAAGCAAAGTTTATTAGAACACATTCAGAAGGCTACTCTAGATTTTTCCCAAAAGTATGAACTATTTTTAGTTTTTTTAGCATTATACATTGTACAAGGGAGTATGAACTTTTCATAACAATGTTCAACAGCATACAGATTTTTTTAGACTTCTCAAATTCTAAAAATAACAAGTTCTAAAGTTTCAAAATTGTTGGTATATCAAGACAACATAAAGCTGTGGTTAACCAGATAAGGTTGTTTTAAAATGGATTGATAATCAAACATTTTTAATCATCAGTAAAGTGTCAGTTTCTTAATCTAAAGTATACTGCAATTTGGTTTCCTAACAGATGCAACTCTTTCAAACAGTTGCAATGCCCCGACTGAGTTTATTAGAAGAAATATGGTAATTCAAATGGGCCACTCTAGATTTTTCCCAAGGGTATTAGTTATTTGTAGTTTCTAAACACTATACACTGTAGAAAGGAATATAAACCTTGCATAACAAAATGTTCAACATCATCATACTTTTACTTCAGTATGTATGTATGTATGTATGTATGTATGTATGTATGTATGTATGTATGTATGTATGTATGTATGTATGTATGTATGAATGTGTGCATGTATGCATGCATGTATTATGTATGTATGTATGTATGTATGTATGTATGTATGTATGTATGTATGTATGTATGAATGTGTGCATATATGTATGTATTTATGCATGCATGTATGTATCTATGTATGTGTGTATGTATGTATGTATGTACATATGTATGTATGTATGTATGTATGTATGTATAGATGTATGTATGTATGTATGTATGTATGTATGTATGTATGTATGTATGTATGTGTTGGATGGCACCTCAGCACAACAGGGGCTATATACTGCCAACAAAGGTAAAATTGGAAAATGTAAAAAAAAAGGAGAATGGAAAAACATTACGTAGATAAACCCTTCCAAATAAAGTAAACATGAAGTACAAGATAAAATATAATTGTAAAAGTGTTAACATTCTGTGAAAAGTAAAAAAAATAAAAGATAATGGTAACACCTGTAAAATCAGATTTCTCAAGTTGTAAAACTAATAAGTCCTCAATTTTCAAAACATCATTCATCATTGTCAAGAAATAGCTGTGGCAGTTCATGGACATATTAAACTCTGATGGTGAAGAAATAGCAGTGCCAATTAGTGGACATAATAAACTCTGATGGTGAAGAAATAGCTGTGCCAATTAGTGGACATAATAAACTCTGATGGTGAAGAAATTAATTGGTGGACATAATAAACTCTGATGGTGAAGAAATAGCTGTGCCAATTAGTGGACATACTGAACTCTAATTGTGAAGAAATGTCTGTGCCAGTTGGTGGACATATTAAACTTTAAATGTCAAGAAATGGTTGTGCCAATTAGTGGACATATTAAACTCCCACTGTCAAGAAATGGCTGTGCCAATTAGTGGATATATTAAACTCCCACTGTCAAAAAAGGGCTGTGTCAATTAGTGGACATATTAAACTCCCACTGTCAAGAAGGGCTGTGCCAATTAGTGGACATATTAAACTCCCACTGTCAAGTAATGGATGTGCTATTTAGTGGACAGAGCATTCTCTGTTTTTGTTTCTGATAGGTCAATTATTCCATGATATCCAGTCAGTCCAATTTTAATGTGAAGTCTGTCCCCCATTTTTCAAGTAATTTATAAGGCGGGGATCCAAGGCCTATCATAGGAGAAATACTGTACCTTTGCAGCAGCATCCTCTGGTAAACCATCTGTAGTCTCCATACAGTGGATAAATGGATAGTACACTGAGATGTTCTTAACTAAATAGATAGCGCATGTCTGTAAAAAAAAAGGAGAACAATTAATAAGCTCATGGTCTTCACTGATTTACATTAGCTTTCAATAGGGTAATTTTTAAACTGAATGTTTTAAGAAGTTCCTAATTGGTTATCACAGTAATTAAGTCTTTGTAATATATGCGCCTTTGTTAATCATATTCCTAATAGGTTATTACAGTGATTATGTCTTTGCTGTATATGCACGTTTGTTAATCATATTCCTAATTGGTTATCACAGTAATTAAGTCTTTGTAATATATGCGCCTTTGTTAATCATATTCCTAATAGGTTATTACAATGATTATGTCTTTGCTGTATATGCACCTTTGTTAATCATATTCCTAATTGGTTATCACAGTAATTAAGTCTTTGTAATATATGTACCTTTGTTAGTCATATTCCTAATAGATTATCACAGCATTTAAGTCTCTGTAATATACGCACCTTTGTTAATCATATTCTTATTAGGTCATCACAGTGATTAGGTCTTTGTAATATATGCACCTTTGCAAAACAGAAATCAAAGTATTGAGAATACTGATGGACTGTGGTGATATAACAATGGGATCAGATGAATAAACCCTTTTCACATTATATCCTCTCTTCACTACTCACCACATCTTGCTTGATAATACATGCTTTCACAGTTAATGGGCTTTGCCTAGTGAAACACTTAGTGAGAACAAAGAAACTAACAAATGAATGAGCAAATTCATGAAATGAATTCATGATCAATAAATTAATGATTCACTGAAAGTTTTTAAAATGTGATTTAATGAAAATAAACCTGTAAAGGAATAGAAAAAAGTACAAAGGTGTCAGCAGTTGTTAACTAGCAACTTCAAATGCAATCAAAATTATACTCGTTCACTTCAACAAATACTTCTGCCTGAAATAATGCAGTTTCAATGAAAACTGAAATTAGTGAAAAAATGTTGATCTACAGGAGGGATATAAGAATGTTTTAAAAAATCTCTAATGATTCAACTTATGAATAATATAACTCCATGTAAAGAAAAGTTTCAAAGAAACCTGCTATCTTAATCATAACTATTATTTCATGAAGACTCTATCAACTATTGAAAATTTTACAATTTTTTATTTTAAAGCATCCATAAGAATCATTTCACAAGGATACTGACCATATATTTTAATAGGACAATATTCTTCTTGAAGAAACTTAAAGTTAAATTTATTCTTTGTAAAAAAAATAATAAAATAAAATAAAAAAGATAAAATATATATGAATTTGTCTAGCAATTTTTTAGCCTATAAGACAACATGATGTTCTAAAAATTATTGGATATTTCATGAGAATTTATTGTCAACTAGTATTTTATTAAAATTCTTAATGGGAAATTATACAAATAAAAATAAAAACTTTGCACTGAACAGCTTTTCCATTTTGTTCTGTGGCAACATGTTTTACACATTTTTGGCCAGGAATTTTTTTAATGATAAGCGTTTTATGCAAGAATTAGAAAAAATTCAAAGTATACCAAAAGACCAGTGGTATGAGAGACCATCTGTTTTTAGAGACTGGGTTCCCCATATACAGATTTATTGATTATATAGTGTAATAAACTGTTATGAAAGACCATTATTTTCTTGGCAGACGGGGTGGCCGTACAACATTAAAAAGATCAAAAGGATGAACATAACTTGCGAGATATTGATAATCATGTTACCATTTTTATAATCATAAGCACATAACAATATCCATCTAAATATATATGTAAATCTGTTCTTCTCTTTATCTCTTAAGTTAGAATTTACGAAAAAATTCATACAATATTTTGAGAAAAAATTGAAGCAATTACCTTTGTTGAGCATTTTCTATTGAAATGATTCTGTAAGTGCTACATAGAAGATGTCAAACCATATCAAGGGAGGTAACCAATCTGACATAATTTTCTTTCAGGATTAGACTTCAAGTTAAATCTCTTTACATATCTTGACTGACCTTTCAATTCAAGTTTAAAAGGCCAGAAGACCTAAATATAGCACATGCCTTTTTATTAGAGACACAAACTATTCTTAGTAACCTAGAGTAGACAGCATACCATAAGCTTTAAAGGACAAAATCTATCCATGCCAACAATGGTTTGTAATTCTTCCATTCCAGACGCACCTTTTAAAATAAATCTGCTGAATATTTAGCAGTTCTTTTCTCTCTATGACTGAAGTATCATTTTCACTGCTCTCCTTTTCCTTGCTACAATTTGTATGAGGATTTATTTTTAAAAATGAATATTTAATAATTTAGACTGCTTTTGCGAATGAAAAGGCCTAAAAAGATTGCTCAACTGGCTACCTAATAGTCAAAGACAAGAGCAGTTGGCCCAATAATCTAGATTAGTACAATGATTTCAGAAGAAATTTCTTCCTAAACTGTTGATAGCATATGTTATGTAAACAACTGTTTCAAGGTTTTATCTACTTTTTTTTCTATTTTCAACCACACTTGATGGCACAGTAACATTATTTGTCAAATATTAAAAGGCCTCTATGCCAGGATGCTTTCTGTCAGAGTTATGTTTTTTAAAGTTGTGCAAGTGTTTTTCGATTTTTACTAATGGCTTTTAAGATTAAGTTATTAAAAGTTGTTCTATTTTTAGTAATGGCAGCCATATCTGGTGGCAGATTGGCATCATCTGTACAAATTTAAAAGCCTTTCATGCCAAGATGCTTTCTGTCAAACTTGGTAAAAATTCTGTTGAGTGGTGTTTGAGAAATCACTGAAAGTATTTCTATTTTTAGTAATGGCAGCTATATTTAATTGGGAATCAGCATCATTTGTATAATTCTGAAAGCGCAGAATCCCAGAATGTTTTCTGTCTTTGATCAAAATTCTGATGAGTACCTTCTGAAAAGAATTCGTTTAATTTTTTGTTTCTATTTTTGGTGATGGTGGTCATATTTGACAGCTGATTGGCATCTTTTTTTAAAAACTTGCAAGGCTTTAAGACAGAATGATTTCTGTCAAATTTGGTCAAATCCTGTTCAGTGTTTTTTTGAGAATTCATTTAATTTTTATTTTTACTTTTAGTGCACCAAATTTTACAGCAGATTGGCATCATTTAGACAACACTGAAATTCCTCTATGATGCTTTCAATCAAAATTAGTTAAATTCTGTTTGGCAGACTTTGAGAAAAAATTGTTTCAAGGTTTTTCTATTTATAGTAACAATGGTTGTATTTGATGGTGGATCGGCATCATTTGGAGCAAAATAATTTAAAAATCTTCAGGCCTGGATGCTTTTTTCCAAATTTGGTAAAATTCTGTTGAGCTGTTTGTGACAAGAAGTTGTTTAATGTTTTTCTATTTTTAGTTAAGGTAGCCATTTTGGATGATGGATCAGCATCCATTGAATAAATTTGAAAGGCCATGGTCAGTTGGTTTTTGAGAAGAAGTTGTAAATACCAACTGTGCAAGGGCAAATGCATGATGGAAGAAGGACCAAATCATAAGCTCAATTTACCTTATAACCAGGTGAGCTGAAAATATCATTAGTGATTTCTCCATTCAGCGTTTCAGTTATTACGAATGTGCAAACTAGGCATGAATATATCAATAAACAAATAAATAAACTACTGAGGAAAGGTTATGGGGTAAATGAGAGAGCAAATGAATTAATGAAATGTACAAAAAACAGAGACAAATTAGAAAATACTAAATATATAAAAGCACAAACAAAGGAAACGAAACATAAGAATTTGTTGATGAACAAAATGTTTAGAACAAAAGATCAAATAAAAATATTGATTAACTTAGTATATCATGCAAACATTTAAATTTTATGAAGAGTGGAAGTGAAACATGTTTCTTGGGAGTAAAATAAAATATCAAATATTCCTTTTCAATAGGGGTTGTCGCATTCTTTTTTGACCAAGGAATAAAACAATTATCTTCAGAGCCAGTTGACCTCATATACACACAATAAACTTTCAAAATTGCCAACAATGTTCTAATCTCCACTAATTAGAAGACTAAAGATGCTGAAACAGGGTTTCATGTCATTTTTTGCTACATCTGGTATTTTGTCATTGTGAATACTTTATACAAATTGATCTGAGCACAATAACATGAATGGTTAATTTGACCTTCGACATCTTTAATGTGACATACTGAAAACCGCCCAGCTTAAAGATAGCATCGGTGAATTTTAAAAATACTATGTATGATACACCATGGGTCTCACTGTATTGTGTTGTTTTTTTTTTTTTAAAATATAAGTATTAATGTGTACAATAAGAAGTTTAAGACATTGCTGAATGTATTGCTTTTTAATAATATAGTATATACTCACGTATAAACCAGGTCCAAATGCAAACTACTTAGACCCTGACATGCTGTCGCACAATCCGTCGGCAGATCAGGGTCTATGTTGTTTGTTCTACTGATTAGTTCTTACAAACTGCATAGACCCAGATTGTCCGGTGCATTATGCGACAGCAGATCTGGGTCTATGCAGTTTGCAGTTGGTATCAGCTTATACGCAAGTATATACAGTACTTATTCATTGACTTTGAATAAGTTTGATTGGTCTGTCCCTTGAAGTGAAACCTTGCAAGTTCTCGCAGGATTTACCATCATTTGAAAGACTTTGGGCATGTGTATAGAGAATGTGAAAAGGGTCTATAAGCATAGCCTGACATAACTTTAGCGATATTGATTACGATGATTTTACTGTTTATAATTTTATGCAAATACCAATATTCCTCTATATAATTTGAATTTTAAATATTTTCAAAGTCTTTTCTTATCTCTTAAAAGGGAATTTATAACATGATTTTGTACAATATTTTGAGAGAAAATGTTTTAGCAATTACCTCTCAAGCTGTTTCTACGGACATGCTTGTTTTAAGTACCACCTATGTCAAGGGAGGTAACTACTCTAAGGCCTAATTACAAGCTATTCAAAGTAACAGAAGGAAAGACAGCATGCCATTGGCTTTGGAGAGAAATCCCTCCTAAACCTCCTGCTCCCACCCCAAAAAGAAAATTTTCAAATATTTTTACCTCCCTTAAACAGTTACCGCCCTAAAACAGCCATAATGTCCATTCCACCTAGGCTCATAATTAAACAAAGATTAATTTGTACTATGGGCTTTATTTTTTTTTTTTAAGTTAACTTGCCCACAGGCAAGTTAATTTCCATGTTTTATTGGCCCATTTAAACATTGTCACCTCCACTAATATTAAAGGTAGTACATTTATCATATGTCATTTTTCCAAATGGGTATACCTGCGTCTGGATATTAGCTTGCTCATTTGAAAATTAACTTGCCTCTTGAGGCATTGGAATAAGGGAACTTTGAAGGCTTGGTACTTTAAATGGATGCTGTACTTGAAAAATAATGTATGTACAAAGTACCTAGGAAGTATATTCCTGTACAAGAAAGAAACAAATGAAAACTTACAACTGGTTATGCAACAAAAAAAGGACATTTACCTCAATTATGTTTCCCACACATTCTTCTTTGCCATGCTGACATTCAAAATCCCATTTACTTCCCACTTGTCTTTCCTAAAGTGAATAAAATAAAAATAATTACATTCATATACAAGTATATAAATAAAAAAAATGTGGAAAACTTTATTGATACAGTGTAGGACTTCTCATATTTTGAAAATAATTTGTAGTATTAAGTGAATCTTTGCTATAATTTAAACCACACAAAGTTATATGAACTGGCCCCATTATTACGAAACTGCCTGAGCACAACATCTGAACACATGCTCAAATTAAATTTTTTTGACATTCTATAACTTCATTCTAAGAGTAGTTAGAATCATGAAAATTTACAATTGTCTCATTGCTTGTACACGACACCCTCATTATAACACTGTCCATGGCAGCCATTGAGTAGATCACCTTATAGTGAGACCACCTTATAATGAATTACATAATACATACAATTTTACGACATGTACCATTGTATGAAATGGGATCCATGACCACACTTGCTTTATAACAGGAACATGTAATAATTAAGGGAGTTAAAGTGAGGGAGTGTTGTATTTCTACATCCATGCCAGATTTCACTGAGACTGAACGAACTTTAAGTATGAATATTAATTTTTTAGTTTTTAGTCTGAGTTAAAGGGTCTGGAGATATCAAAACTCTGAGATGTAGTCTGAGTTAAAGGGGCCTGGAGATATCAAAATTCTGAGATGTAGTCCGAGTTAAAGGGCCTGGATATATCAAAACTCTGAGATGTAGTCTGAGTTAAAGGGCTTGGATATATCAAAACTCTGAGATGTAGTCTGAGTTAAAGAGCCTGGATATATCAAAACTCTGAGATGTAGTCTGAGTTAAAGGGCCTGGAGAGATTAAAACTCTGAGATGTAGTCTGAGTTAAAGGGCCTGGAGATATCAAAACTCTGAGATGTAGTCTCAGTTAAAGGGCCTGGAGATATCAAAATTCTGAGATGTAGTCTCAGTTAAAGGGCCTGAAGATATCAAAACTCTGAGATGTAGTCTGAGTTAAAAGGCCTGGAGATATCAAAACTCTGAGATGTAGTCTGAGTTAAAGGGCCTGGAGATATCAAAACTCTGAGATGTAGTCTGGGTTAAAGGGCCTGGATATATCAAAACTCTGAGATGTAGTCTCAGTTAAAGGGCATGGAGATATCAAAACTCTGAGATGTAGTCTGAGTTAAAGGGCATGGAGAGATCAAACTCTGAGATGTAGTCTGAGTTAAAGAGCCTGGAGATATCAAAACTCTGAGATGTAGTCTGAGTTAAAGGGCCTGGAGAGATTAAAACTCTGAGATGTAGTCTGAGTTAAAGGGCCTGGAGATATCAAAACTCTGAGATGTAGTCTCAGTTAAAGGGCCTGGAGATATCAAAATTCTGAGATGTAGTCTCAGTTAAAGGGCCTGAAGATATCAAAACTCTGAGATGTAGTCTGAGTTAAAAGGCCTGGAGATATCAAAACTCTGAGATGTAGTCTCAGTTAAAGGGCCTGGATATATCAAAACCCTGAGATGTAGTCTGAGTTAAAAGGCCTGGATATATCAAAACTCTGAGATGTAGTCTCAGTTAAAGGGCCTGGAGATATCAAAACTCTGAGATGTAGTCTCAGTTAAAGGGCCTGGAGATATCAAAACTCTGAGATGTAGTCTCAGTTAAAGGGCCTGGATATATCAAAACTCTGAGATGTAGTCTGAGTTGAAGGGCCTGGAGATATCAAAACTCTGAGATGTAGTCTCAGTTAAAGGGCCTGGAGATATCAAAACTCTGAGATGTAGTCTCAGTTAAAGGGCCTGGAGATATCAAAACTCTGAGATGTAGTCTCAGTTAAAGGGCCTGGATATATCAAAACTCTGAGATGTAGTCTCAGTTAAAGGGCCTGGAGATATCAAAACTCTGAGATGTAGTCTGAGTTAAAGGGCCTGGAGATATCAAAACTCTGAGATGTAGTCTGAGTTAAAGGGCCTGGAGATATCAAAACTCTGAGATGTAGTCTGAGTTAAAAGGCCTGGAGATATCAAAACTCTGAGATGTAGTCTCAGTTAAAGGGCCTGGAGATATCAAAACTCTGAGATGTAGTCTCAGTTAAAGGGCCTGAAGATATCAAAACTCTGAGATGTAGTCTGAGTTAAAGGGCCTGGAGATATCAAAACTCTGAGATGTAGTCTGAGTTAAAAGGCCTGGAGATATCAAAACTCTAAGATGTAGTCTCAGTCAAAGGGCCTGGAGATATAAAAACTCTGAGAAGTAGTCTCAGATTTAGTCTGAGATTGAGTTTACACCATCAGCAAATTAGAAATGAACTTTCAAAAGAACATAATTCGTGATTGGCTGAAATAAAATCACAAGCTCAAATTCTTCCATCAAAAATGAAAGCACCTATGTTTAAATATATATATGTACAGTAAAACTTCTCAGGACTGAAAACCCATAGTACTAAAAAATTTGGTTTTGAAGAATTTTTTGTCTATGAAGTAATTGTATTCAAAAATGGGAAAATAAAAAATAAAAAACTATTTCAGTTCAAAGGAGATTTCAGTTTACTATGGGATTCGGTCTTGAGATATTCTATGCAACACAGCAAAATTCTGGAATATTACAATCCAAAGTGGGTTTTCATAAGACTTACAACTCCATGCATGAGAGTGTTGCTGTCATGAGTTGTTATGAAGCATTTATTAAAATAATATGAATATGAAATATATACTGCACATGGTACCTAATTACAAAATTCATTAATAATAATGTATAACATGGTGAGAGTAGAGTCAAATGTGCAACAAAATACCTTATAAAAAACCACCAAATAACTCCACAAAATAGTTGTCACTGTGTCCTATTTTTTTGTTGGGCAGCTGAGAAAGCAAAGAAGATCCTTGTAATTTTACCATAAAAGCTAAATTGAATCACATAATACAAACACTACAGGTAATTACAAATATAGTGCATTCAAGGTATTAATACACATACAATAAATTTACACAGTCTGTGTATTATTGACCTTGAGGGTGTTAAACTAAATGACCAATCTTTTAATGGTCTCATACTCTGTATATTACTGTGTAATGATAAGCATGATTTTCAAGCTGTATATTACTGTGTAATGATATCCATGATTTTCAAGCTGTATATTACTATGTAATGATATGCATGATTTTTCAAGCTGTATATTATTGTGTAATGATATGCATGATTTCAAACTGTACATTACTGTGTAATGATATGCATGATTTTGAAGCTATAAATTACTGTGTAATGATAAGCATGATTTTCAAGCTGTATATTACTGTGTAATGATAAGCATGATTTTCAAGCTGTATATTACTGTGTAATGATATGCATGATTTTGAAGCTGTTTACTACTGTGTAATGATATGCATGATTTTCATGCTGTATATTACTGTGTAATGATATGCATGATTTTGAAGCTATAAATTACTGTGTAATGATATGCATGATTTTCAAGCTGTATATTACTGTGTAATGATATGCATGTTTTTCAAGCTATATATTACTGTGTAATGATATGCATGATTTTCAAGCTATAAATTACTGTGTAATGATATGCATGATTTTCAAGCTGTATATTACTGTGTAATGATAGCATGTTTTCAAGCTGTATATTACTGTGTAATGATATGCATGATTTTCAAGCTGTATATTACTGTGTAATGATATGCATGATTTTCAAGCTGTATATTACTGTGTAATGATATGCATGATTTTAAAGCTATAAATTACTGTGTAATGATATGCATTATTTTCAAGCTGTATATTACTGTGTAATGATAAGCATGTTTTCAAGCTGTAAATTACTGTGTAATGATATGCATGATTTTCATGCTGTATATTACTGTGTAATGATATGCATGATTTTAAAGCTATAAATTACTGTGTAATGATATGCATTTTTTTCAAGCTGTATATTACTGTGTAATGATATGCATTTTTTTCAAGCTGTATATTACTGTGTAATGATATGCATGATTTTCATGCTGTATATTACTGTGTAATGATATGCATGATTTTTGAAGCTATAAATTACTGTGTAATGATATGCATGATTTTCAAGGTGTATATTACTGTGTAATGATATGCATGATTTTCAAGCTGTATATTATTGTGTAATGATTTTCATGCTGTATATTACTGTGTAATGATATGCATGATTCTGAAGCTGTATATTACTGTGTAATGATATGCATGATTTTGAACCTATAAATTACTGTGTAATGATATGCATGATTTTCAAGCTGTATATTACTGTGTAATGATTTGCATGTTTTTCAAGCTAAGCCTTGACCCTAATCACCCAAGAGGATACAATAGACCTGACCAAATGGAAAAGAAAACATAAATGTAATACCATGCATTCTGAACACACTTTAGATTAATATCTCCAAGATGTCTAATGAAATTTTTATACAACAGAGCCATGGCACCCTGGATGTAGTTCATCTGCACCAACTCAATGTTCCCAACCTTTTTAATACATACAAATACAGAATGAATTATCTGACCAGACTGGATTATCTGACTAGACTAGATTATTTGGCCTAAAATTACTATATCTACTTTATGTAAAGCATGAACAATTGTGAACAACAAAAACCCAGATCTTCCATTGCATAATGTTCTGGCAGACATGTATCTACAATTTGCACCTGAAACCACAAGTCAGGGTCTCTTCTAGGATATGCAACTATGGAATTTGGACTTATTTATAAAATATTACACAGAAAAATCAACAGAATTAGTGAAATTTGCACATAATATTTTCAAGCCCTACCTTTATTTTTTCATTAAATTCCTCCTACATGTATATTCATAAATTTCCTTGCTTTCTTCCTCCTCCCTCCCCCCCTCCCCCCACCTTAATGTTCAGTTACTGAATAGACCCTGGAACCTGATCTACCAGTGCATTATGTCTGTAGTTCAGTTATGGTATGGTATGGTATGGCATGATATGGTATGGTATCCAAATAATTCCCATGCCCCCATTGACTTGATGACTTTGTTATAGTTATAGTGAAATTCCCATGTCTCCCATTGACTTTATATCAATGTTATAGTTATAGTGAAATTCCCATGTCCTCCATTGACTTGATATCAATGTTATAGTTATAGTGAAATTCCCATGTCCCCATTGACTTGATATCATTGTTATAGTTATAGTGAAATTCCCATGTCCCCCATTGGCTTGATATCAGTTATAGTGAAATTCCCATTTTCCCCATTGACTTGATATCAGTTATAGTTTTAGTGAAATTCCTATGTTCCCCACTGACTTGATATCATTGCTATAGATATAGTGAAATTCCCATGTCCCCATTGACTTGATATCATTGTTATAGTTATAGTGAAATTCCCATGTCCCCACTGACTTTATATCAATGTTATAGTTATAGTGAAATTCCCATGTCCCCATTGACTTGATATCATTGTTATAGTTATAGTGAAATTCCCATGTCCCCCATTGGCTTGATATCAGTTATAGTGAAATTCCCATGTCCCCCACTGACCTGATATCATTGTTATAGTTATAGTGAAATTCCCATGTCCCCCATTGACTTGATATCATTGTTATAGTTATAGTGAAATTCCCATGTCCCCCATTGACTTGATATCATTGTTATAGTTATAGTGAAATTCCCATGTCCCCCATTGGCTTGATATCATTGTTATAGTTATAGTGAAATTCCCATGTCCCCCATTGACTTGATATCATTGTTATAGTTATAGTGAAATTCCCATGTCCAGTTTGACTTGATAACTTTGTTATTGTTATAGTGAAATTCCCATGTCCCCATTGACTTTATATCAATAATTCCCATGTCACCCGTTGACTTCATATCAATGTTATAGCTATAGTCAAGTTGGATACTAATTTCTTAACAGACAGATTGTGCAACTTCTTTTCAATTGCTCTAAGGTACTTTAAATATTTATGATTTGTGCCATGTACAAGTAGATATAAGTAGTTATCTGTATTTGTCGCTAACAGTCTTGTGTCACATGCTATCATTACTCATATCTTATCATCATTTACCAAGGTACCTATCTCTACCAGTCATATGACCTGTGTAGTGATGAGTACAGTTTGGAACCATGTCCAATAAAGCTCCATAGACTTCATTTATTAACATTTTTCATTACTTATCAACAATACCCTTGCATTTCCATATGGCACCAATGTCAGGTTCATGATTCCTCCCACTTTTGTGTAAGCAAGGTTGAGCTGACCTTCAAAATAATCACGGCAATCTGGACAGAGTGATTCATAGTACAGGGTGAAATTAACTGGCCTGACATCTTTAGGAGAAGGAAAAGTCCACTCTTTACATTGGCTTGTAACCTAGAAAAAGATAATAATAATAAACATAATAATAATAATAATCATAATAATAATAATATAAAATAATCATAATGATGATCATGGAGATGAGAAGGAGCGTGCTGGTAATGGAGGTCATCCTTATGATAACTGCCACATTTCTGATTTCTTTTTACAAGCACAATAGAGGAAAAAGTATCAAATGTTTTCTCCAGTTTCTCCAGATTCACTTCAAGAGTACCTGACAAGTTTTTGCACTGGTCTGACTATCTTTATCAAATCTAACAAATTTTAACAAAATATTATAATTAGTGGTAACAATTTATCAAGTCTTTTCTCTAGATCACACATGCACAAATCTTCATTTTTAAATAAATAAACTCATTTTTAGTGAAGATATGTTTTGAAAAATATTGAAGGCATTGTTGGCTTGCAATAATGTGAAAAAATCCCTTTAAAAAAAGAGAAGAACAAAACAAAAAAAAGAATTTTTTTTTAATGGAAGTGTCTATTCATCCGGTGGCCATGCATTAACTTTTACAAAGACTATTTACAGGGCTGATATGTAACCTCTGTAGCAAGGAATATCTGCATGGCAACCTGTTAAACCATTAGGGATTAGTCTGCAATATTCCGAATGATCTCGCATAAAATTAGATTATGCGCCATTTGTTTTGGTGGGGTTAGAAAAAGGAGATACATTTGACAATGACATCAATTTTTTCAAGATGGTGCAATAATATTTTAACAAGCACAGTATCAAGTTAAGTGACCAGTCGTTTAATTTCCTGTTGGTGCCTGGGGTTTTCTTTTGAACCAGGTTTTCTTTTCCTTTTACCTCAAGATAATTTATTTTTGTAAACTAATTTAATGGATATACCGGTAATTAGTGTTTATCTTTTTTTTTATAAGTCAGAGCAAGAATATTTTTGTCAAGATATTTAGGGCCAGAATTTTTTTTCTCCAAAAAATACCAGCCCCCCCCCCCCCCCGAATTTAACTGGTAGGTCCATAATACTAGAGATAAGGAATATTTTATAAAGCAAAATGATCGTGCAGTAACTGGTCCAGTTCAAAGAATCATTTACAGCAGACGATGTTAAATGTGGAAATTCCTGTGTAAATCAGCCATTTTTTGCTAGTCATTGTGGGTAATTTTCTGCAAGGTACTGTCGATATGACTCACTTGTATTAGATCTTATTAAATTTGTATTGCTGCAGGAGTTGAAGGAGTAGTAATGGTTACATGATAACACCAGAAATTGTATCACAAAAATCGGCTGCAGAGTATCTGCATAGGTCACAGATACACTGTCTCATGTCAATCATGTAACCGATTTATCCAAGGACTTCTGAGATTTTTCCTAGAGCATAAAGTACATTTAGCACACGCTCTTATAAATGGATAATCTATACTTTTTTTTGTTGTTGCAAAAAGAATATTTGAGGTACTCTGATTCACGCAGCATGCACATGATGAAAATGGATGGATTGGACAGATACAAATTCACTTTTCTTTTTTTTTAATTACTTGGATGACTTGATTTTGAGTCTGGCATCAGACAAATATGAACTTAATCTAGAGGATATAAATCTGAAAGAATGCTCAATATTTCACCTTTTTGGCAGTCACATTTGAAAAATAATCAAGATAATATGCCAAGAAGATGATAAAAATGAAGAATTTTTAGAAATCAATTCAGGGAAAAAGGACTATTGTGCTACAAGTTTGTTCCAAGCAGGTTAATTCAAACTGATATTATTTCATTCCTTCATAATTAAATATTAAATGTTTCTGATCTAAATTACTAAAGTATATATATATATATATATATATATATATATATATATATATATATATATATATATATATATATATATATATATATATATATATAATGAACTCAATGATCTTATACTGATCTTATTTGGGACTACATAATATATTTCTTACATACCTAAAACAGCATATTGGTACACCTAATTTTGCAGTGGTTACTTGTCTAGCCATTTCATCATGATAATGATTATTTCATAGGTCAACGGTCAAATTCAATTTTGACAATTTTATCACTGCCTGGGGAAAAAGTAATTTCACACAGCTATATAATTATAAATGAATACTCTATGTTGATCTAATATAGAAATCTAGACATTTTTTTTTTCATATAGACTTTGAGGAACAGATGATTATGAACAGGACATGACATTGGAGTAAATGCTGTCTATGCATACAAACAAATGAGTCCAGAATAATTGGTAGAAGTCAGCAAAGCAATAGACCCTCTTCCAAACTGACAAGGATAAAATAAATTTGCAGCCTTCGATACCAAGAAAATTACTGATTATGGACAGTGGTTGCCTCACTTAAATGTAAACAAACTGCCAAGTGAATAGAATGAAAGATTTGTTGTGTTTTTAAAACATTTCTGTCAAGTTTTCTTTTGTTTGATTTTCAAGTACTATACATTTTAGGAAAGGGTACAGTAGTGACCTTTTTGTGTTTCATTTTTACTGACTTGTAACATTGTAACATTGTGTTAATGTGTAGTGTTTAAGTGAATTAATATTGTGTTAATATGCAGTGTTTAAGTGAATTAACATGGTGTTAATGTGCAGTGTTTAAGTGAATTAACACTGCATTAATGTGCAGTGTTTAAGTGAATCAACATTGTGTTAATGTGCAGTGTTTAAGTGAATTAATTTGGTGTTAATGTGCAGTGTTTAAGTGAATTAACATTGTGTTCATGTGCAGTGTTTAAGTGAATTAGCATTGCTATATTGTGCAGTGTTTAAGTTAATTAACATTGTGTTAATGTGCAGTGTTTTTAGTGACTTTTAATACATTTGCGTTCTAGTTTCAATTGTTTTCGTTTCAGCCAAGCAATCAGAGTTGTCAGAATTATTTATTAGTATTCATAAATATTAGCCTTCTTCACATAATGTACACGACGGCCGTGCGAATAGTCATTCCCATGCGAATGGTCTTTTCCGATTATGGTACACGGCAGCCGTGCGCTTAGACTCGTCTATTTTTAATGGTTACTTTTCTTCATAATAATAATTATTAACTTTCAAAGTACATACCTGACATTTTTCTGCTATTTCAAGGGAACTGCACCACATACTTGGGGGAAACCGACAAACCCCTAAACACCCCCTTGCAGCTGTTACAAAAACAACACAACAAAATACCCAACCGTACATTGCAAAGTTGTCAGTGCCTTTGAGTTTACACTTTCAACCAGTTATCTGACAAGCCTTTATCTACAGTCACGTGGCACTGAATATTCTCAGATGACCATCACAAGATTTATTTAAATTCATCCATCCCTCTGTTTTAGGCATGTACAGGTTATTTACCCCATGTATAATATAATCATGTGATGTAACAAGATGACTTTTTCACAAAAACAATAGCATATTATTTTTTTCAGTTTCAGCTACATGAATCCCACACTCTTTGAAATTGGTGCAAAATTGCTAAGCATCAACAAACTACTAAAAGTTTTTTTTTTTTAAAATTCTCAGATTAACTTAAATTTAACTAATTGTTTAGTCAGATGAAGTTTTGTAATAGAGAAATTTAGATCAAGTAAACTGAATAAAAACTTCATGGTCTTGAAGCTATTTGAAAATAGCAGACTTTTTTATTTTTGAGGGTGAACCATATTGATTCTTAACAGATGAAAAAAAAATATTATTGGTTTTAAGTGACCGACCGTTTAATTTTATTAGGGCGAGGGGGGGGGGGCATGATAAACATTATTAAAAAAATTGTCGGCCTTCAAATAACTTGAAACAAAAATCTCTCATTTTCAGAAAAAAAGAACTTATCATATCCATTATATTAGTTGAAAAATATAAATGTTTCGCATGTTCGCAAGACTCTGTTATGTGTATTGCACCGGACACTTACTATCTAATGTGCTAAAATGTGTTAGTCTTGATGTTGAGGTAAGCTGGAAATTGAATCATTACAGTTGTATCCATTTGATCATTCTCGATTACAATAATTTAGCATTTCTACTTTCATTACTTACTTACTTTGTTGATATCACCCAAAGTATGTGTCCTCCATACTGGATGCACCAATATTGTTGTCAATACTGGATGATCAGAATTCAACAATAACAGTCATAAGAGGTTTCAGCCCTTTCTAAGTTAAGCCCTGAGAGCTTCAGTCCTGTGAGGTTTTGGTCCTGTGAGATTTCACAACCAAGTGACGCATTGCGCATTTGTGTTAATATATTTTAAGGAAAAGACATAAAATCTTCAATATTTTTGTGTTTATGCGTTTCATCCGTGTTAGTGAGTTTTTATATTTAAATAAGTCAGTGTCATCACACTGGTTAATTTTTCATGTTGAGAATTAACTGCACAACCATTTAAGCTATCGTAAATGTTTTGTTTTGCTCTAGAATAATGACGGGATATTTTTAGACTCGATGCAACAATGTGCATGTATCAACTCCTCTGGCAGTTACTGCAACATCACCTGATGTAAACATGACACGTAGTGTAATGGTATGAAAGATAAGGTAAACTGATACGAGTCGGACAGTTCCTACTTTGCTTTTCAATAGCACAAATGACAGCCTCGCCTGCCACCTTGTGAATGATGAAGTTACAACTTGCCACCTTGTGAATGATGAAGTTACAACTTGCCACCTTGTGAATGATGAAGTTACAACTAGGTGTTAGTTGCCTTCATTCATTAATCAAGATATAGCATGAAATAGTTACTATCAGAAACTGATTCAGAGTCAGAATAGCACGACTGCAGAATGGTATTAATAGCTGTACTACAAGGAAAACATTCTGTAAGCTGGGGATTAAGATGTAATTTTCATATTTATATCATCAGTTAATACTTTCTTTGTTTAAAAATGCAACAAAAATTATTTAGGAAATGAAGTTTTGAGACAGAGTAAACTGATTTTTAGTCAAAAACAATTTTATATTGAACCTGATATTGAGTCGGACATGTCTATATTGTGTAGTAACTATTAGGGAAAGGTAACTCTTTCACATTTAAACAACCTTTTCTGTTGACAATTGTGGTTCCTGAATGTTGTTAGTATTCATACATTAAATATTGTAGTGGACACAAAAAGTGTCCGATTTAAAATTAGTTTACCCCATCTATCATCAGAGTAGAAACATTTGTATAGCTGTAGCAGTGTGCTCTGTACAAACATTATTTTGCAAAGTTTGTTAACTTTGTGATATTTCTGATCTTTAACATTGAATAAAATTCAGTTTTGCTGAACCTCCAAAGACATTGATTTGTAACATTACTTGAGAGCGCAATGTTTTGCTTCATTATTTGTTTGTTTCAACTACATGTATATTTATTTCCAATGTTTGCAAAACGCATGGATCTCAACATACACTCACACTGATATATTAATACTAAGCATCTACCAATAAGAAAGGATTTCTTGTACAAAGTTATTGAATCAAGCAGGTACATGTATACAGTTATCAAAAGACTGTATTTTTGTGACTGAAATGATTTTTACTCTTAATGAGGAATATTTTGTTAAAAAAATCAAAAGTTTAAATACATACAGACTGATGAAGAAATATGGTTAAAGTATGCATGAAAAAATATTCACGTTGTGACAAAAATAAATTTGCCATCAATATATTTTTATAAAATTAAATAATTTCAGATTTTATTAGGTTTTGATTTTTTTGGATAGATCTCATAAATGAGTACAAATCCATTTGAAGATTCCACTTTTCAATTATGTGAAGGTAGCGTTTTGAAACACATTGGTATAATCTGCTCACAAACTGACCAGGGACAACACCTGTTTGAGTAAAAAGGTTATGTGCATGCCTAATTGAGCTTCTTTGTCTCTCTGTTAGAAAATGAAGGTGATTAAATTTGTCAGATGTATCATTTTTATACGCCCACCTTTTGGTGGAGCATATTATGCTATGATCCTGTCTACCATCCCTATGCCTGTTAACTTTTCCTTTTCCATACAAATTAACTTGTGTTCTATGACACCTACCTCCGCCAAACTTTACAAGCAATTTCTTCTTAACGAAAGAAAGAAGCCTGTCAATTTTGGGGTCAAGAAGTCAATGGTCAAGGTCATTGTGACGGAAAGTAGAGGTTCACACACAATAACATTAGTTTTATGGTCGCTGTGATAGAAAGAAGAAAAGTGGTTCCCACACTATAACATTAATTCTAAGGCCACTTTGACTGAAAGAAAAGTGACATTAGTTTCACATCACAGACCTGTTTCTGCATAAAAATCTGTTCTTGACAATGAACTTTCACCAAAATGTTTGGATGACTTGCATGTTGGTAAAACGGAAGCCTATTTATTTTTGTGTCAAAGGTCACTTGACTGAAAGAAAAATGTTGTTTCTGCATAATAACATTATTTCTTAGACCACATGCCCTGGCCAAAGTTTGTAAAGGGCTTTTCCTTTAAGTTATAGATTTTGGGGTCAAGGTTAATGTGGCTTAAAGAAGAATGGTTTTTGCAGAATAACTTTCGTTCTAAAGTACGTTTCTTTACCAAACGTTAAAGGTCAGAAGTCTTGGTCATAGTAAGTCTAATAAGAAAATAATAGTTTCTGTATAGTAAGTTTATTTCAAGAATGCATTTCTTGACCAAATATCCAGGTTATTGTGATTCATTGGTGAATAATTTTAAGAGTAAACAATGTCTTAGTGCCTACAGAGAGGACTATTAAATACAGGGTGGGCATATAATGTGCCATTCATGGTACTCTTGTTGGTATTAGGTCAATAAGTCCTGGATAACATACAGGTGTTTTATAATTAACATGTTGTAAGATATATATATATATATATATATATATATATATATATATATATATATATATATATATATATATATATATATATATATATATATAAAATTAACATGTTAAGTGTATAAATGATCAGGAAAAAGCTGTAAAATCTTTTTTATGTTAATATAGATAAAACATGATTTGTATACACCTGTTGATTCGGAGGAGATAGGCACAACCATACTCCATAGGGCTCATGGGAAAGACTGTGCTTGTGCTTCTATTGTTGTGTGTATTTGTGTGTGTGTGTGCACTTGATCCCAGCAAGCTTATAGCTCTTAACAATGGATGCTGTCCTCTTCTTAGAAGACAGAGTCTTATCGGGATGCTACAGCTCCTCCCTCTTTTATTTGGGGGAGTGCAATCAATCCTCTGAGAAGTAGCTATTACCTCATTAAGGGTGGTAACAGTAGTTCTCTACTGGAAGATGCTGTCTCTCCCTCTTTTATTTGGGTAGATGGTGTCGATTATGGTATGTACACTCTTAGAAACTTAAGGATTCATAGGGAGAGGAAGAAGAACACTTCTTGAACCCTTTTATTATGTACAATTGTATTGTCAGAACATGACAACAAATTGGACATCCGTCCATTCATGTACACTTTGTACATGAAATACATATGGTGCGAGTGTCCCATGGGGTTTTTCTTATGCTCATACTTACCTACACTTGTGATATCTGAAAAGAAATTTCTGAAACAAGAATTATTTTTGTTGATGATGTATAATAATAATATGGGTTGCATCAGCCTTGTTGTTATCCTTCCTACTTATTTTTCTTAAATAAAAAATGTCAGAGTTTATTTGTATTTCACTAAACGAATTATAAACATAGGAACATCATGTATGAATTATATTAATGCTAAAAGCAGTGATTAAAAAATGGAGGAATGTGTAATCTCTACTTGCTACAAGATTAATTGCTGTTAATAACGCTCATTGCATTAATAACTACAATGAGACTAATAGATGAACCCCCGTACAACATGTAAACACTCAAGTGTAAACATTGAATGGATAATTTTGATGACCCATTTGTAATTATACATATTCCAACAAGTAATTCCCAAACCCACAAGAAGTAGGGAAGGCAGGTGGGTTGTCATGTGAAATGCACTAAATAAATTATCACTGGACTAACAAATGATACTTTTGTTAATTGTGGATTGAGAGATAACATTTTGCTAAAAAGAAATATGAATATCAAGTCCTGATATAGTATAATCATCAGTGTAGGTAATATTTCTTCAAGCAAGTATTTTTTCCACGTCTGACTTGAGATGTCACCTGGAAAAAGAATGAGGATGCGGTATTGCGCATGGGTTGATGACGGCAAGTCAGACTGGGTCATTGTACATGTTCTAAGAATTTCCAGAATAGGAGGATAGTGTATCTGGCACTGATCAGGTTTTATCCATTGCAGAAAAAGTAAGCTTAACAATAGTGACAGGTGATGTATCACTGATATTAAAATGGTGTTTTCGTAATAACTTTATTTTTAGACCACGTACCTTGAACAAAGTTTGTAAACCACTTTCACTTAAGGTATGGAACAGGCCTATAGATTTTGTTGGAAAATTGTTTTTGTTTTTTGTTGGTTTTAAGGGCACTTTTAACACAATATTGATACATTACTGGCTATATCATGCTGAGGAAATGGTACCCAAGTGCCTTTCCCAAGGACACAGAGGCAGCTGACCCGGGCTGGCCTGAACAGGTATCAAACCCGCAACACTTGGATTGTGTCCAATGCCAACTGAGCCGCTGCAGCCAAGATCATTGTGGCTTTTGTTCTGGAGTAAGTTCCTTGACCAAACTTTGTGGATGACTTGCACTTAGGGTAATAAAGAAATCTAGAGATTCTGGGGTCCAGAGGTCATGGTCATGGTAAGTCGAATAAGAAAATAATGGTTTAGTCCAAGACTGCATACCTTAAGAAAAGGTCCAGGTCAATTAGACCTGTTGGTTGATAATATTCAGAGTCAACCATGTCCTACTAGTGTCTATGCAGAGGACTATTAAACGTAGTGCAGGTGAATACTGTGCCTTCATGGTACTCTTGTTTAAACTGTACTGAAAATCTAATGTACTGTTATTTTTAGCTCATATGGCTGTAAGGCTAAGTGAGCTAATGGTATGGCCCATTGTGCATCTTCTGTCCAGTGCCTGTCAACAATTGCTATTTTCAACTTCTTCTAAAGGCCTTTAAAGTTTGTACAAATGAGACCAATTCACTATCCGATATGGCTGTTGTTACTAAAAATAGAAAAACCATGAAACTATTTTTCCAAAATCTTTGAAGAGATTTTGATAAAAAATGGAAGAAAGCATCCTGACATTAAAACCTTTCAAGTTTGTAAAAATGATGCCGATCCTTTATCAAATATGGCTGCTGTTACTAAAATCTCAAAACTGCTGACAAAAATTGTTAAAATATAACAGAAAGCATCTAGACATTAAGACCTTTATATTTATACAAATGTTGCTGATCCACCAACAAATATGGTCATTGCAGTGGTTTTAAACAAGAGTCCACTGAAGGGACTAATGCTCTACTGTCTGCAAAGAATTTGCAGGAATTCAAGATAAGACCACTTCTTCTTTTGAACTGCCCAGTGTAAAAATATTCTCTGATATTCTTGAGCGATAAGATTTTCAAATTAGCTACTGTGGCAGCAATATTAAATGAAAGATAGGGACCATTTTCATTCAATGCAAATTAGACACCACTAGAAGACTTTTGGTGAAAACCCCATGTTGATATGAACATCCTATCAGGATAATTCAAGACAAGATTTTCAATATGTTCATTGTGGCAGCCATTTTTGAGGTCAGATCAGCACTATTTTCATTCACGACCAACAAGACATAATAATTAGTTTTCTGGTGAAAATCCCATGTCAATATGACTTTCCATTTAGGAGTAGTAGCGATGACATTATTTTTAAGATAGCTGCCATGGTGGCCACACTGGAAGTTAGATTAACACCATTTTCATTTAGTACCAACCAGACGTCATAAGAAATCTTCTGGTGAAAAACCAATGTTGATATTATTTTCCATCTAGGAAGAGTAGCAATAGGATTTTCATAATGGCCACTGTGATGACCATATTGGATATCAGATTGGCACAATTTTTATTGAAGACCAATTAAAAATTTGACACTGTAAGAAGTCTTCTTGTGAAAAGTCCAAGTCTGTATCACTTTCCGTTCAGGTGGAGTAGCAGTAACAAGATTTTCAAATCAGATATTCGAGAGGTTTGAAATTTATACAGATACCGAGTAGTGACCTTGACACATATACATGTACATAGTGAACTATAATTGTGCTACGTCTTTCCTTTCATTATTCTAAGATGAAATTTTTGAAGGCTGTATTTTATTGCCAAAACCTCACCCACCACCTTCTTGTATAGCCTAGAGAATACACATGGAATATTTTCTTCAGTTAGGGACCTACTGTTTAATCTTCAGAGGTGGGGGAGGGACAAGGTTTGGATTTTCTTTTAAAACCAGGTTATGTTCATTTCTTTTACCTCAAGATAATGAATTTTCTTCAGCTAATATTATGGATAGAATTAAGTCTTTTTCCTACAAATCTGACCAAGAGTATCTTTTTTGAAGCTGTTTGGGGGCCTGACATTTTTTTCTTCAAACAAATTCCCAGCAGGCCCCCTACCACCAATTAAATGGTCTGTGTCTTAAGTGAAGTGTCTTAATATTGCATGATACATTACATAACACAAAAGCACTCTGTAGACCCTAACCATTGTGTTATAGCAGGATTTCTCCGCATTAGTTTAAACTTCTCAAAAAGGGGAGACAATGCAGTAGTAAAGGAAATTTTTTATTTCCAACATGAACATGTGCAAATTACAGCTTAATTCCTCAGACAATAGTGCAGCAGACCCTTTTCTTCCTTTCTACAGCCAGCAGGTTTGGGACCCTGAAAAGAAAATTCAATCATTATCTTCAAAATTATACAAATATGCATCCATGCATAGAATATACTATATTTACCTGCATACAAAAAACACGTTCAACTAAACAGCAGAAACCCAGATCTGCCAATGCAAACTTATCAAGCAGAACAGAGCCAGTGTTGTTTGCTTTAAAATTATACGCAACACAAACAAGGCAGACCATAACCTGGTAGCTTTATTATTATTATTATTGTTATTATTACAGACAACCTGCACCCAGCCATCAGACGATACTTTACTGTGCTTCAAATGCCATTAAAGGCAACCATCAACCAGCCCTCAGATGAGACTCTACTGTGCTTCAAATGCCATTAAAGGCAACCATCAACCTGCCCTCAGATGAGACTCTACTGTGCTTCAAATGCCATTAAAGGCAACCATCAACCTGCCCTCAGATGAGACTCTACTGTGCTTCAAATGCCATTAAAGGCAACCATCAACCTGCCCTCAGATGAGACTCTACTGTGCTTCAAATGCCATTAAAGGCAATCTGCCCTCAGATGAGACTCTACTGTGCTTCAAATGCCATTAAAGGCAACCATCAACCTGCCCTCAGATGAGACTCTACTGTGCTTCAAATGCCATTAAAGGCAATCTGCCACCTGCCCTCAGATGAGACTCTACTGTGCTTAAGATACAACCTACACCCAGCCCTCATATGGGAATTTGCTGTGCTCAAAATGTTGTTACAGGCAACCAGCACCCAGCCCTCAGATGGGAATTTGCTGTGCTCAAAATGTTGTTACAGGCAACCAGCACCCAGCCCTCAGATGAGAATTACTGCTTAAAATGCTGTTACAGGCACGGCTTTAATGGCATTTAGCTATAGTGTGAATGGAATTATTATTTAGCTAAACAGTGTGAATGGAATTATTATAACTTTGCCCTGTCTAGTGGTCTGGGGACAACACTGGATATATGTATGGTCACTTGGCACACTTTCCTTAAGGCATAAAATGCAAACAAGAATATCATGTGACAGTCAAGTCTGGTTTATGTGATGCTTATGCTAACAATCACCTTCAAATATGTAGCATAAACTTCATAATCAGGTAAATGTGTTTCAGTTTGAATGACTTTTTTATACAACTGTTCCCATTAATAATGAAATTTTTGACAAAATTACATACATGTTTTGTTTGACGTCTGCAGAAAGAGCATGTTCAATATGGTGCAGGGATATGTTGAAGCCATCAGGCTGAGATGTATTCAAACATCATATCAACCTTGTTCTTTTCCACAACTCGGAGCAAAATACATATGAGGTTTTTAATTTAAGACATACACATCTTTAACTCGTCCAAAATTTGTTTTGTAACTATACAGTGTGAACAATATTATCGTTTAGCTATACAGTATAGCTATACAGTGTGAATGGAATTATTATTTACTAAACAATGTGAATGGAATTATTTTTTACTATACAGTGTGAATGGAATTATTATTTACTATACAGTGTGAATGGAATTATTATTTACTAAACATTGTGAATGGAATTATTATTTACTAAACAGTGTGAATGGAATTATTATTTACTAAACAGTGTGAATGGAATTATTATTTAGCTATACAGTGTAAATGGAATTATTATTTACTAAACAGTGTGAATGGAATTATTATTTACTAAACAGTGTGAATGGAATTATTATTTACTAAACAGTGTAAATGGAATTATTATTTACTAAACAGTGTAAATGGAATTATTATTTACTAAACAGTGTGAATGGAATTATTATTTACTAAACAGTGTAAATGGAATTATTATTTACTAAACAGTGTGAATGGAATTATTTACTAAACAGTGTAAATGGAATTATTATTTACTATACAGTGTGAATGGAATTATTTACTAAACAGTGTAAATGGAATTATTATTTACTAAACAGTGTAAATGGAATTATTATTTACTAAACAGTGTGAATGGAATTATTATTTACTAAACAGTGTAAATGGAATTATTATTTACTAAACAGTGTAAATGGAATTATTATTTACTAAACAGTGTAAATGGAATTATTATTTACTAAACAGTGTAAATGGAATTATTATTTACTAAACAGTGTGAATGGAATTATTATTTACTATACAGTGTGAATGGAATTATTATTTACTATACAGTGTAAATGGAATTATTATTTACTATACAGTGTAAATGGAATTATTATTTACTAAACAGTGTAAATGGAATTATTATTTACTAAACAGTGTGAATGGAATTATTATTTACTAAACAGTGTGAATGGAATTATTATTTACTATACAGTGTGAATGGAATTATTATTTAGCTATACAGTGTGAATGGAATTATTATTTAGCTATACAGTGTGAATGGAATTATTATTTACTAAACAGTGTAAATGGAATTATTATTTACTAAACAGTGTGAATGGAATTATTATTTACTAAACAGTGTGAATGGAATTATTATTTACTAAACAGTGTGAATGGAATTATTATTTAGCATACAGTGTAAATGGAATTATTATTTACTAAACAGTGTGAATGGAATTATTATTTACTAAACAGTGTAAATGGAATTATTATTTACTAAACAGTGTGAATGGAATTATTATTTACTAAACAGTGTGAATGGAATTATTATTTACTATACAGTGTGAATGGAATTATTATTTAGCTATACAGTGTGAATGAAATTATTATTTACTAAACAGTGTGAATGAAATTAATATTTAGCTATACAGTGTGAATGGAATTATAATTTAGCTATACAGTGTGAATGGAATTATTATTTAGCTATACAGTGTGAATGGAATTATTATTTACTCTACAGTGTGAATGAAATTAATATTTAGCTATACAGTGTGAATGGAATTATAATTTAGCTATACAGTGTGAATGGAATTATAATTTAGCTATACAGTGTGAATGGAATTATAATTTAGCTATACAGTGTGAATGGAATTATTATTTAGCTATACAGAGTGAATGAAATTATTATTTACTAAACAGTGTGAAGGAAATTAATATTTAGCTATACAGTGTGAATGGAGTTATTATTTAGCTATACAGTGTGAATGGAATTATTATTTACTAAACAGTGTGAATGGAATTATTATTTACTAAACAGTGTAAATGGAATTATTATTTACTAAACAGTGTGAATGGAATTATTATTTACTATACAGTGTGAATGGAATTATTATTTACTATACAGTGTGAATGGAATTATTATTTACTAAACAGTGTGAATGGAATTATTATTTACTATACAGTGTGAATGGAATTATTATTTACTAAACAGTGTGAATGGAATTATTATTTAGCTATACAGTGTGAATGAAATCATTATTTAGCTATACAGTGTGAATGAAATTATTATTTAGCTATACAGTGTAAATGGAATTATTATTTACTAAACAGTGTGAATGGAATTATTATTTAGCTATACAGTATGAATGGAATTATTATTTACTAAACAGTGTGAATGGAATTATTATTTACTAAACAGTGTAAATGGAATTATTATTTACTAAACAGTGTGAATGGAATTATTATTTACTAAACAGTGTAAATGGAATTATTATTTACTAAAAAGTGTAAATGGAATTATTATTTACTAAACAGTGTGAATGGAATTATTATTTACTATACAGTGTGAATGAAATTATTATTTAGCTATACAGTGTGAATGAAATTATTATTTAGCTATACAGTGTGAATGGAATCATTATTTAGCTATACAGTGTGAATAGAATTGCTATTTTGCTGTACAGTGTGAATTGTATTAAATAAAATTTGGGACCGAATAAAGATTAATATGGTGCTTGTAATAATACTGACAAGTGGATATCAGTAAAAACACCACAATAGTTCCAGTCCATGTGGCTGATACAGAAATACAGATTGAATATCCATACTGTATGTATTTACTTATAATTCAGGTCGAGCTACAGACTGCATAAACCCAGATCTGCTGTCACATAAGGTGCTGGCAGATCTTGGTCTATGCAGTTTGTTAGGAATAATCAGCAGAACCAATAAGAACCTGATCTGCTGGTGGTTTATGCAATAGCAGATCATAGTCTATGTTGTCTGCAGTTGCACCCGACTTAAAGAGTGAGTATATATGGTACATCAAATACCAGATCAACTATGTACGATATAAATGTTATGTAATAAGAAGCTGCATTGACACAACACAGTTATATATCTTGAATGATTTATCTCAACATTTCTCACAAAGTAAAGCACGAATTAATGTTTATTTATTTAATAACTCAAGAATGGAACAATTCCTTTTTGACAGACTGCCAAAATGCTGTCCCTATGAAGTTATAAACTGTTAAATGGAAAATTAATTTACATTTCTTTCTTTGGACAAGATTTTGTTATATACCATAATCTTACATGGTTCATCTGGCATTCGATACAGATGTTCAGTCTATCTTACCGAATCACACAATCAGATTGGAAATACTTTAGTGTATTCTTTGATGTCTGCACATTAATATTTTAGACACACTGAATCAAACTTTGATAAGTCTGAATCTGTTTTGAATTTCGTTTGTACTGTAAAACTAAAAATATTTTATAACCGTAAAATAGTGGGTATATAATAGATACAAATCCACAATTGTGTTTTGTTATGAGTTGCGGGAAAGAACTTGTTTGATATGGCTTATGAATACATCTTGACCTAATGGCCTCAATATATTCCTATGCCATATCAAACGAGTTCTTTCTGCCGACTCATAATAAAACACATATGTAGTTTTGTGTATATGTTGGGTTTTATGAATTGATATTTGTTACATTAAAGGGCAATTCCCAGAGACTGATAAACTTCAGTAACACTGAACCTGACATACACCTTTTGGCTAACTATCCAAACTTTTCATCTATCTGGAACATACTGGTACATGATACATGTATAAATGAGAGTTCCTTAAATATGAAATTTATTAAATGAGTGGAATAATTATATACACGTTTGTTATTCATTAGGTTTAATAACTTTAATAAATAATTTTAATGTCTAATGAAAAACAAGTTTGCTATCAAATATATCCAAGAAATTCTATGGCATTGCTGCATTAGGCAATACATCACTGTATGATATCTGAGTACAATATGTATGACATTATTACCCGATAAATGTGAAGATAATAATAACACTGACTATCCAAAGTAATAATTTGATTTTTGTCTTGTCTAATAGGCAATAAATTGTCATGAAAATACATTATTGTTGGTAATGTTCTGACCCTCTGAATTTTCATATACCATCAATCCAGAAACATTTTACTTTTGCCCTTTGATTTTTGTACAGAAAAGTTTGTATTCTTATCAATAGCTCGCAAATATGTATATTTAGGAATCAGCTGATAATTATTTTTTTTTTTTTTACTTATAAAATTTCATACACTCAATTATGGATTAGCCTTCAGGAAGATTTTTTCTTAATTTCCAGGAGATATATCAGAATTCAGTGAAATTTCCCCTTAATGGTCCCTCTAAACAGGCCTCATTTGCAGACTGGCCCTATCTAAATAAGACCTCCTTTGCAGACTGGTACCTCTGTAACCAGGCCTTCTTTGCAGACTGGCCCTATCTAACCAGGCCTCCTTTGCAGATGGGCCTATCTAACCAAGGCATCCTTTGCAGAGTGGCCGCTCTGTAACCAGGCCTCCTTTGCAAACTGGTCCCATCTAACCAAGGCATCCTTTGCAGAGTGGCACTTCTGTAACCAGGTCTCCTTTGCAGACTGACCACTCTGTAACTAGGCCTCCTTTGCATACCGGCCCTATCTAACCAGGTATCCTTTGCACTCTGGCCTTATCTAATTAAGGCCTCCTTTGCAGACTGACCAAATATTTTTGCCCAATAAGGCCTTTCTAATACTAATCAAATGTACATATATTGGTTACATCTATACAATGGCCACATTTGTGGACCCCAACAGAATCCGGTTGAGAGAAGCTTCACTTTATGTACAATACCTAAGGAAATTCTTTAGTTGCTTCTGGATGATTTCCCGTTCACTTATTTATTGGCAATATTATATTTTACAGTCAGTGAATCTCCCTGATTCAAGATCTATTATATGAATGTTATATTTGTCAGGTTAATGGTTTTAGTATGAAGGTTTATTTACCTGGTAAGTTTGACATATCAAGTTTACAAGGTCAGTTTCTGCTTTGTCCTGTATTTCATCAGTATGAACCTAGAATAGAAAAAACAAGGTCGTTACTATGATCTGTTTTAAATCAAAACTTTAGTGAAATTCTACTTAAAACTAGACATTTGCAGGAAAACATAATTCCCAGTTTTTCTGCAAACAGCATAGGGATAACAACACTATTGTAGGAATCCCAATGACACATGAATACACAGAATATGACTGGTTTTAGTAAACTGTTACCATGGATCCTAAAGCAGTCATGACAGAGAGGAAATTCTCTATTTACAAGTCTTGTTAATAAAGATGGTTTAGGAGTCACGAAACCTTGTTTCACTTGTACTTGTACCCAACGAGTTACAAACACATACCACCTATAGTTGCTTACAAGTTGGGTCCAACTGCAAATAACATAAATCTTGATCTGCCATCACATAATGCGCCAGCAGATCAGGGTCTATGTTGTTTGTTCTACTGATTAGTCCTAATAAAATTGCATAGACCCAGATCTGCTGGCACATTATGTGAAGGCAGATCTCGGTCTGCACAGTTTGCATTTGGATCCTACTTATAAGTGAGTATAGACAGTAAGTTTAGTTTTTAACATGAAGAAACTGTATAAATTGCATCACAGACTTTTTCAAGTTTGGGACCGATCATTTAATTTTCGGAGGGGGAGTGGGTGGGTGGGCCTGGGATAATCTTCTGAACCAGGATATATTTTTTCTACAAATCAGAGCAATAATATTTGTTCAAGTTATTTGTGGAACGGAAACAAATTTCAAAACATTCCCTGCACCCCCCAAACAAATTCAATGGTCAGTCCCTTAAAACATATTTTTACTGTTTTATAATACATGTAAAATTGAAGAATTAATAAATATCTTGACAGAGCATTATGACATTTCAAGATTCGTATTCTCATTGATACTGATTGATCTGAAGGCAGTGATATCTCCATGCTTTCATACGAGGGATGATTCCCCTCTAGCATTTTCATAAGGGGGGGGGGGGATTTTACATTTTTAAGTGGTGGAGGGGGGGCAGGGCAGTTTTATATGAAAATATAATCAATGACTATACCCTTACAGAATGTTTCAACAAATGCATGTGATAAATAACATATAAAGAATAAAGATAAACTTACAACTGAAAAGGTTGCTTCCTTGCTCTGGATAATTCATGATTACTAGGAATTTCCTTTACTCAGAGCATAAATGTGTTCGAGTTCAAAATTTTTGGTAATATCAGACTGCCTTCATCAGCGACTACTGTTGATCATGTGACTTGTAATGGTCCTGGAATAATCTTCTGAACCAGGATAATGTACCTATCTACTCCAGTCTCCTCATATCATGTGACCATTACAAGTCACGTGATCAACAGTAGTAGCTGATGAAGGCAGTGTGATATTGCCAAAAATTTTGAACTCGAACACATTTATGCTCTGAGTAAAGGAAATTCCTAGTAATCAAAGATAAACTTGGTTTTTATCTTCATCATCATAGTGGCAGCAATCATGTGTTATGACAACGACACTATGTGATATACATTAGAATGCAACAGCAAAGACATTACCTCTGAATACTGAAAAATGCATGTATGCCATTGTACAACCTTGTGAAGTGTGGTTGGTAAATGCATGTATGCCATTGTACAATCTTGTGAAGTGTGGTTGGTAAATGCATGTACAACATTGTACAATCTTGTGAAGTGTGGTTGGTAAATGCATGTACGCCATTGTAAATCTTGTGAAGTGTGGTTGGTAAATGCATGTATGCCATTGTACAATCTTGTGAAGTGTGGTTGGTAAAATGCATATACGCCATTGTATAATCTTGTGAAGTGTGGTTGGTAAAATGCATGTATGCCATTGTACAATCTTGTGAAGTGTGGTTGGTAAAATGCATGTACGCCATTGTACAACCTTGTGAAGTGTGGTTGGTAAAATGCTTTTAACAACTAGCTAATCCAAGAAAACATCTCATTGCTCAAATGCAAAAAGTCATTTAGTAAGTGCTTGATTATGGCAGTTGATCTAGAAGCACTTACATGATCAGATTCAGCTTTGTTCATTTTAATGAATGTTACAGGTTTTGTTATGCTCGTGACAACTGACTGCACAAATTTCAAGTTCTCACTCATTTTTAAGGGTAGGGGAACAAAATTAAAGGGGGATCCACACAAACGTGGAGAAAACACTGTGAGAGTGAGCAAATATAAATCAATCAATCAATCAATCATGTATCTAATAATGTGAGATAAAATACTTATTGTAATAGAAGAATATGAATACATTTATTTTTGGGGGTATACATTTTTGTGGTTATGCAAAAAATTATATTCTTGTTAGGGACCGACAATATAATTTCTGGATGGGGAGCCTGAGATTTAGTACATAAATTCCTGGGAATATCTCTCATGAGAAACTGGATCAAATTGGGTTTTAGAGTGTCTGATTTTGTAGCAGCCTGTACAACCACAAAAACTGGTACCCAACAAACAAATGTATATTCACAGTACATGCACTTTATACTGATTTAGTTGGGTAAATAATAATAATAATAATAATAATAATAATAATAATAATAATAATACATGAAATAATAATAATAATAATAATAATAATAACAATTTCAAAGCATAGTTAATGTATAAAAGTATCTGGAATAATCTACCCCATTTAGAGTCACCCAGGGTACAAAATCATGGGGTGGCTGTAGAGCATTGGTCTTCAGAGCCATCTGGTGTTCAAGTTCATTACCCAGACTGCCTGTAGAGCATCCCATTATCTTGTCCAAGTCTATTCCTTTGAACTTAGATGCACACTGCAAAATAAATGTTTTCAAATACTTCAAATAATCAGATCCCGTTTGAAAGCAATATCTCAAAAAAAATCTCTGAAAGCAATATCTCTAAAACCTCTTTGAAGCAATATCTCTAAAGCCTCTCTGAAAGCAATTTCTCTAAAACCTCTCTGAAAGCAATATCTCTAAAACCTCTTTGAAAGCAATATCTCTATCAGGTAATCACCTGCCTAAAGCATTTAAAAAAAAAAAAAGTTGAATGAAACAAAGTGGATTAGAAAATAAGAAGGAAGTATGTTTGAATTGTCCATTCTTCTAATAAACACCCATCCTCTGACAAACACCCCCCCCCCCCAATTTTCCCACAAGGGCAATAAAACTCAGTATGAAGACAGGACAATGTCAGCCTAAAAAATGCACTGCAATCAAAGTACTGAGAATACTGATGGATTGGATGCCTGCAGTGATACTAATTTACATAAAATTATGTGGAAGAACATAACACATAACTCCAGAGATATTGCCAGACATGTTAGAGTGCATGAAAAAAAATAGAGTCATGAAAATGGGTCATTCTGAATGAATAATGATTTCATATTGAAACATCAAGAAAATTTCAATTGGCACACAAACAAAATAAATTGCAGGCTTATTTCCTGTATTGCATGCTATTAGTTGTCTGTGTCTGTAACAGGAAAGACAGAGAATTTTGAATCTTGTGAAATAATTGGTTGGAAAACTAGTCAAAAATTCGAATTGGTCTCAATTAGCCAATCGCATATACTCAAGAAAGAAGTACAATTATTCACCTACCATCCTCGCTTGCCAAGGGTTGTCAATCCACTTTGTTCTACATCAACCTTTGGCATATTTAGCTAGCTGTAATGGTACCTACTGCTCTGCTATCTGATTGGATGCAATCAGATCCCTTGTTACATTTAAATTGAAGATTGTTAGGAAATAATCATAGCAGCCTCTGTACAAAACAACATGTCACAAGTAAATTTCTCCATTCTAAACATTTCCAACAACTTTTAAGTTTGAGTCAGTGCCTATGGATATCGTAAAAATGGCCCTTTTGGATACCTAACTGGTCATGTAACAAGGTCTGTCATTGGTTAATTGATTTTGATTGTTATAGGCTGGGACTCTTTTATCTGCAAGAAGGCACTTGTTCAAAACACAGTTTCAGCTAGCTACATATGCCAAGGGTTGGTGTGGAATGAAGTGGATCAATGCCCCTTGGCTACTGTAGATGGTCACCTACATGACTAAGTGTGGTATTAGAGGATAGCTTCAATCTGAAGATGTCAAACATGCTCCTCACAGCTCATACTCTTTTAGAATATATCTCAGCCAAAAGGCTGTTTTGACCCCTTGGGTCAACTAAACCTCAGTCCATCATCTCTCTGCATGGGTACATGAGCATGTTGACTGGATCCTACCTTCCTTCTCTAATACACAGATTGAAATCCAATCAAAAATGAGATATAAACAACCAGACTATGTAATGTAACTCAGATGTGCTTCACTGTGACATTATTGATATGCTGTGATGTCTGCTGTATGCTGTTTTGTATCATTGTCAGCCTTGTGCTCCATCTCTGCAAGTAAAGAATTCCTTACTTTTCCTCCTTAGGTAAAATCTTACTGTATATTAGGTAAAATCTTCCCATTCTGCACTCAACCCATTGTAAAGTAAAGAACGCAGAAAATGCAATTTAGAAAGTACACTTATCACAATTGAGAAAGTACACTTATCACAATTGAGAAAGTACACTTATCAAAGCATATGGTTTTCTCCAGGTGGCATTTTACCACCAAATTTACGTTGTTGTGACAGTGGTGTTACAGTGCCGAAGAGAGGTAACCTACTGTGAGGAGTATGGATGACCAAGAGAAAAGTGGATATGCATTTGATTTCACCAAAAAAGAAAAGAAATATGCATCAAGCAAAATATAATTCTGATTTGGAGCAGCAATCGGACTGCCTATGTTTGCTTTCTGCAATTTGAGCAGATAGCACTTCAGCATAAGCCATGGCAGATGGGAAGTTGTTCTGTTCATTTCTGTCAACAAAGATCAATCTGGATGGAGAAGACTACTCAGCAGACATTACATCTGAACATTTACAAGCTGCTAAAAAGGCTACATGGAATTATGTTCAGAACAGGACTTTTACAAATGAGAAAGTTATTGTAAAAAGTTTGAAAAATACATTAATTTTATTAGAAAAATTATTTCTTGTCATATCTGTTTTATAATTATGACAAACAATAATTTCTCATTGCAATAAAATTATAATAAAATCAATAGTACTTAGTTAGAAACAAATCACAGAAATTGTAAAGCATGTAAATGTTATAAAATTTCATGTACAGTGAAACCCCGCTATAACGCGCCCCGCTATAACGCGAATTCGGATATAACATGATCGTGGCGTGGCTCCCAAAATTTTATATTCATTCGCACATGAAAATTTTTTTTTTGTGTGCAAAGTACGAGAAATAGTGTATAAAATGTGTATATTACAGTATCATTTTGGGGAAGAGATCGCGTATGAATTCGAGTATAATACGTTTGTGGCGTGGTTCCTGAAATTGTATATACATGTACATGTATTTTTCTCGTAAACGGAAAAAAAATATTTTTATTTTAAGTACGAGAAATAGTGTATAAAAAGTTTATTATCATTTTGGAGAAGAGATCACGTATGAATTCGATCGTGGCGTGGCTTCTGAAATTTAACAATTTCACCAATTTCTTGAAGTGTTATGCCAAAATAAACATTTTCGGAAATGTTATTTATTACTGATCCATGAGTAAAGCCAGTAAGTCTTCTCTGTGTTTGTCTTCAATTCATTATGTGTACAATCATTGCTCAAACAATAGCCGACATGTTTTTCTTCTTTAACTGCATACACAACCGAGCATCAGACAATGTGGTGGTTGATAAAAGATTCTCACGATTAAATAAACATCTATAAACGTAAGCCGCCAACACGTGCGCTGGACTTCAATTCATCCTGTATACAATCATTGCGCAAACAATAGCCGACTTATGTTTCTTCTTTAACTGCATACACAACCAAGCACCAGACAATGCGGTGGTTGATCAAAGATTGTCATATGTAGGTGCTTATGTAGAGACTGAGCTTGGGCGGCAAGATCACAGGGAGTTCAAATAACCACTCTCTGTTACTTAGCACTGAACAAGTACAGCTGTATCAAACTCGTGGCTCAATCAAAGGGTTGTCATGTGGGAAAACAAAGACGTATCGATATCAGATAGTAAACGGTGTTGATACCCTATTCATGCTATACATTAGACGTGTATACGTTGTTCTCTGAAAAATGTAAAATATAGTAAAACCCCGCAATAATGCGACCCCGCTTTTTCCGCGATAGAATTTTATGGACCTCAAATATTGCGTTATAGCGGGGTTTCACTGTATCTAGAAAACCAAGTTGCTCTGACCATGTTATAACATTTTCCATGCAGGCAAACCTCTCTAAAAGAAATTTGTGGAACTTAACTTGTTTTTGTTGCTATTCGTGTTCTTTACCTTTAGTTGGCACTACACTGTACTGTAAAAGACTACTATATACATACATACATACCTTCTCACTATTGTAAACATACTGCTATAAATAATATTTATAATACTTTCTACATTTTCTTTTCTTTATATGTCACCAGAAAAATTTTAATAACATCTGAAACATTAAGAAATTATTGTGATTTCCTTGTAAAAGCGTTTTCTATTATTGTTTCAAGGATATCCTTCAGCGAAACAATATCCAGGGGAGATAACTACTATTTGGTCCAATCATTTACCTACATTTCAGTTGCCTCCCTTGACATGTAAATAATTGACATGGAGATCAATAGCTCTATACTTTGTCGCTAATTTTAGTATGACCATAAAGTTTATTACTATTATTGGTAATACAAGCTATATTTGGTACAAGAGAATGGACACTATATGACAGACATGATGAGATTGAAATTTTGCCAAGCCAAAATAGAAATAAGTGGAATTGTTATTTACATGAGTGGAAAGGAAAAAAGACTGTTGACAGATTAAGACAACATAAAATTGTGGTTAACCAGATAAGGTTGTCTTAAAACGGATTGATAATCAAATATTTTTAATGAACAGTACACTAGCTGTTTCTTAAGCTAAAGTCTGTTTTAATTTGGTATTGTAATAGACACAACTCTTTCACACAATTGCAATGTCTTGAGGGGAGTTAAAAAGAAGAGATATGTTAATTTAGAAGGCTACTCTAGATTTTACCCAAAGTTATTTGAAGTTTTCTAAGAATTATACACAGTACAATAATAACCTTTTACAACAAAATGTTCAATGCTATCATACACTTTTATTGCAGACATCACAAGTTGTAAAAATAAAAAATTCTCAATTTTCAAAACACCTTTTATCTGAAATATTGCTTTTATCACGCTGCGAGACTGCAAGTAACTTTTCAATTTGCCTACCAATTAAATCTTGATGCAGTGATGCCTGCCATAAAGTACACTCTCCAACATTTTCAAGAATCTCCAATAGAAACACTTAAAAAACACTTAATAGAAACACTTAAAATTTTCATCTGTATAAAGGAAGCCTGAATAGCATTAACAGAAAAAATGATGACTTCTGGGAATGAATAGAGAGGTCAAATTAAAAAACAAAATATATATCTGATTGCAATTTTTCATACACCAACATTTTTAGTACACAATGAATCCATAAAAATCATAATTATTTTCTGTCCTCTAATTCTTGGTATAGAGAACTTTTTCTTATTAAAAACTTGAATGTTTTCATGCTAAAAAGAGTTATAATGGATTCTTTTAACTTTAATATCTTGAGCACCCCAACAATTATTATTTTAAACAAGTGTAAAAAATTACACTATAGTATTGTAATTCAAACCACTGTGCAAAATCAAAAGCTTCAAATGTCTTTGTGTATATGCAGTTGAACTAGTACTAATATTAGTACCCCTATCTCCTTTGTCGACCAATATTGAGGCTATGACATTGAAGCAGAAATTAAAGATACAAAGTTACTGTAATTGACTTCGTGGCCAAGAGTGGCAGATGACAATCAACTATAACACAACTGAAATTCCTATGGACTCCTGACCAATCTAAAAACAATCACCAATCAACTCTTAATCACCCACCTAGGTGTTGCTCCTCTTGCTGGTGACTTCTATATAAACCATGACATTTTTTCACCACATACTTAAAAGTACTCTGTCAATTACCATGAATATTTTCAAGAAGAAAAGGTCTTTGGAGAAAATTGCTGTGCCAATTAGCGGGCAGAGGATTCTCCATTTTGTTTAAGTGCAATTATTCCATGATACCTAATGAGTTCAATTTTTGATGATACACCCATCCCCTACTTTTCAAATAATTTATAAGACAGATACCTAAGGCATCTCACAAGGTGGTGACCTGTGACCTATCACAAGGTGGGGACCTGAGACCTATTACAAAGCAGGGATCTGAGACCTATCACATGGTGGTTACCTGAAGCCTATCACAAGGTGGGGGACCTGGGGCCTATCACAGGGTGGGGACCTGGGACATATCACAGGGTTGGGACCTGGGGCCTATGGTAGGAGAAATACTATACCTTTCTAGCAACTTCCTCTTGTAGCCCCTTTGTAGTCTCCATACAGTGGATAAATGGAAAGTACACTGAGATGTTCTTAACCACATAAATGGTGCATGTCTGTGGAAAGAGAGAAAAATAAATTAGTTCAGGGTCGAAATTAATTTACTAGTACACAAGCATTAAATAAGACAACTCTTAAACTGAATGCTTATAGAAATGCTTTTCAATTTTACTTGAAACTATTTGCTAATAATCTGATTATTATTGTTAATCATATTCCTAAAAGGTGATTACCATAATTAACTCTTTGTAGTATATGCACCTTTGTTAATTATATTCCTAATAGGTTATTAGAGTAATTAAATCTTTGCAGTATATGCACCTTTGTTAGTTATATTCCTAATAGGTTATCACAGTAATAAGTCTTTGCAATATATGCACCTTTGTTAATCATAATTCCCAACAGGTTATCACAGTAATTAAATCTTTGTAATATATGCACCTTTGTTAATCATAATTCCCAACAGGTTATCACAGTAATTAAATCTTTGTAATATGTGCACCTTTGTTAATCATAATTCCCAACAGGTTTTCACAGTAATTAAATCTTTGTAATATATGCACCTTTGTAAATCATAATTCCCAACAGGTTTTCACAGTAATTAAATCTTTGCAATATATGCACCTTCAGTAGTCATATTCCCAACAGGTTTTAACAGTAATTAAATCTTTGTAATATATGCACCTTTGTAAAGAAAAATCAAAGTATTGAGAATATTGATACTTTTAGGATTCAGGTGATATGACAATGGAATCAAAAGAATAGATCCATTTCACATTATTGCCTCCTTTTGCTGCTACTCTCCACTTCTTGCAAAATGTGAGTTTTCACGGTGAAGAGGCACTGTACCAGTGAATCACAATGATAATGAATGAACTAACAAATGAATAAATATAATAATGAAATAAATGAATGATGAATGAATTCATAAACTAATTATTCATTGCAAAATGTGTATGTGAATGAATGAAAATAAACTTGCAAAGAAACAGAGAGAAGCAGAAAGGTTTTAGCACTTTTTAACTAGCAACTACAAAATGTGATCAAAATGATCCTCTTTCACTTGCATAAACACATCTGAAATAAAAATGAAGTTAGTAAAAATTTTCATGTGAGTCAGTGATATAAAACTTTGTAAAATCTTGTATGGTTCATTTAGTGAACAATATAACTTCTTGCAAAAGAAGAGTTACAAAGAAAACTATAATCTTTATTGTTACTATATTTTCATGAAGACTATACTGATTGCTAGGAAAATTGCCATAAGAATCACTTTACCAGTTTGACACTATTCTTCATGAATACAATTAAGGCAATGTTTACTCTTTGTTAAAAAAAAAAAGAAAAAAAAAAGGATACAAAATATAACAGAATGTGTAGTCTACAACACCACATGAATTTTTCACAAGGATTTATTGTTAATTAGTATTTGTATAAAATTTCTTTCTGGATAAATATCAGGAGGAAATGAAAACTTTTGCCACAATTGTCTATGCCATTTTGGTTGGCCATGATTTATTTCAATAAAAGCATTAATGCAAAAATTACTTGAAGAAAAGAAAACCATTAAGTGATCCTCAAATTCTCAGTGCATATTTTAAAATAATTCGGAAAAGAAAGATTTAGCAGTTAGTTTCTCTCTATGGCTAAAGAATCATTTCATCACACTCCACATTCAAATTTTTATGATGATTAATTTTGTCAATAAGTATTTGATATCAGTTTATTAAAATAATTCTTAACTCATTATCCCCTACTGATATGGCACTTGTCACACTTTACCCATGTGCTGGAATAAAGTGGCACAGTTGACCTTGTGTGTCTACCAAGTGCCATGATTGATAGGTCTTATTAGTATATATACAACAAAGAAAAGACAATTCTGATAACACCAAAAATAGAGTTATTTGAAAATAAAAATAATGGAAAACGAGGAGTTGAAATTACCCGACTTACTCTGATGGAGAATTTTCTGAATTTTCACTGACTGAAATTTACAGTGACCTTGAAACACCCATTGAAGAAGAAAGCAGGACTGACAGTGACCTTGAAACACCCATTGAAGAAGAAAGCAGGACTGGCAGGGATGCGAGTAAAGAAGATCATGAAAAAAAAAAAAAAAACAAGTAAGAGAAGATTGATGGACCATTAATGACAGAACCCTTATTGACAAGAGGCCATTTACCAGCATAAGGACCAACATAGAATTTAGACCTGCATGCAAATGAATTAAATGTTCCAGCATTTTTGATAAATTGAGTTGAAGTCTGTATTTTATCCTATTTGAATTCACCGTGATTTTCATGAAATTATATATGGATCAATGGATGACTTATGAAGTGGACCAATATTGGAAACTCCAAAAGTATTATCACCTTTTTTTTTACTTCCCCATGCATGAGTTTCTTATTTCTGCATGTTGCATTAAATTTATACCAGGATGAAAATAAGTTTATTGAGAACAACTTTGGAAGATTTCAGCTAAATCGAAAAAATACAAAAAACAAAAACATAACCAAATTCTTTCAAGTAACCACCTCTAAAAATCAGTCAAATATTGTCATTCAGTCCCAGGCACACAGGCCCTGATAAGGCTTTCACTGGCACTGGCAGGATCTATTCTAGGATGTGTGATTGCAAGATTGATATTGAATTTCTATAAAATTGCACTTACAAATCGTATTTTTTAGAATTACCTTTATTTCTTCTTTATATTGCTCTGATTTTTAGAACATTCCCTCGCACCTTGTTGTCAAATGGAAGGGGGAAGGGAATTTCCCCTCTACATTTTCAGTTCTAGAATAGAACCTGCCTAGGTGATTCCTCTACCAGTATGCAGAAGGGACCACCTAGCTACTTGTCTTATAAGAAATGTTAAGGAACAGACCATTTATTTTTTGGGGTGAAACAAGAGATCAGTGACTTTGTAATTGTTGTAATTTAATGTCTATTGAAAATGATTATCATTTTCTACTTGTGTCCCCTTTTTATAGGGACTTTGTAGGAGACTGACCATTTTATTAATTAATACTGCATACTGCCTTCACTAATGAAAAAAATGTAATTGGCTACTTCCCAATTCAGCATTGTACTTTTTATGTTTCTATGAATGTGTTAACTAAATATGAACATGTCAATGAACAAATAAATAAACAAACTGAGGAAAGGGTTATGAATAAATGAAAGAGCAAATGAATGTATGAATGAATGACATTTTTAAAATAAAAGTCAACTGCCAAATATATGAAAGCATAAACAAAGAAAAAGAAACCTTTTTTTTAAAAAAAGTATATTTTATAAACCAATGTACATGGATATCTGTGGGTCAGGGTACCATCCCACAGACTACCTTACCAAGATTTTGACACAGTCACATATTTACACAATAAATTGAATGTATATGTGTATTATTATTATTATTATTATTATTATTATTATTAATTTCTAGTCATTTCTGAAGAAAGAAAAAACATAATAGTAGAGCGAGAATGAAATTAATTGGAAGATAACTGATGAGAAAGAGAATATTCATGTTATACATTCAATACATTCATTGTTGTCATCTGTATCACTATTTGGGCACTGGGTGGTCGAGTGGTCTAAGGAGTTAGCCTTTACAGATCACTCACACATCTCACCTCTGTCCACGTGAGTTCAAGTCTCAGCTTGACCAACATGATTATGTGAGAAAGCTTGCCAGTAGTTTCCCGTGGGTTGGTGGTTCTTCCCGGAGTCTTGCCAGGTTCTTCCTCTACCAAAATATACTGGCCACCATGTATAGCCTATCATGAGCTGAAAAATGGCATTAAACCCCACAAAACCAAACCAAACCTGTATCACTATTCAAATAATTATTCACTTATTCTCATCAAGTACATTAATCCCTGAAAGATATCAGTCAAAATTGATAATACATGTATTGTGTTTTACACATTGATTCATAGCAAGAATGATAATTATACCTTGAAAATCTATTTTCCAAGTTTGATACTTTATTGTGAATATGTAATTTAAATAAATAATTCTTTCCTATGAGTAAAATCAAATTAAAAATTTCATCAGATTTGCCTTGTGCATTTATTCCTAATATTGTATCTAATGCTGTGAAGCTAAAATGTACAATGTGTATGCATTAATCTCTCAGCCAAATATTCCTAACTATAGCACAATCATACAATAAATAAAAAAGTGATTCCTCTGTTTCTGTACAAAAAGAACATAACTTGTCTTGCCTAATTCTCATTTTGTGTAAAAGGAACTTTGTAGGTAGAAATCTAGGGAAATTTTCAATTGAAATCATTAAAGATAAAGTATCTTTTGTACACTTGTGTACCAATAAATATTTTTAGAGTTAAAAAAAACGATCTAAGTTGTGCCTTTGGATATAAATTATTTTTCAATAAAAATTGATAAATGCTTTGAAATCCTTTCTTTTGCTGAGTGAGTAATTTGTAACAGAAATGAAATCATTGGTCTTTGTAAGATGCTATCTAATGCATCTAATTTTTTTTTAACCCTCAAATGCTCTTTGATAGCACCTATAAATAACCTCATATTGTAAAAAGTTTATTCCACATGAATTAATTGGTCAAAAAAAGTATAAAAAAACTCATTGTTACATGCGAAACCCATGATTCTATCTTCTACACAACTGTAGAACTGTTGATAGAAAATGCTGTGATCTTGTACTTTAATATTGGCACTGAACCACATTGACTCAGCTATAGAAACAATTGCCATGATTCAGTCTTGTTTATTTCTTGTAGTTTTAATCAACTGAACAAAAACTCCTTCCAAAAATTCTTCTTTAAACCTCTAGAAATCTTAGTAAATACAAATTACAAGAACAAAAATATAAATATATTTTTGGACATGTTTAAATTTACAAGTTTTTTTCTACTTAGCTGTATCCAAAATAAGTCTACGTAACCATCCAGGTTGCTTTTAATGCTGTCCTTAATATTTCAATGCTCATCATTTTCAATCTTCCTTTAGAATATTCTTGAGTGCAGACTAGTCTCTTTATCTTATACATTGGATTATTCTATAAGAAATTAAAAACTATTTAAGTTTATTCATAAAAGTTTCTAACTGATCAGGTAAACAAAGAATCAAGTGATTTTTCTTGGACACAGCAAGACTCTTTATAACAGTAATTTCTCCACAAGATGTCAGAATTCTAATGGATTATTGCAAGAACATAAGCTTTATTTCTCCAATTTTGTCTTGATAGTTTAATTCTATAATTTCTTTTCAATTTGTTGTGAATTTAATGCCAAGCTGTGTGAAAACATCTGTTTCCCAATTTAATAAATTTTTATAACAAAACTTATTTCTGTTTTTTTTTTCTTTTTTTCCAGGAAACAGCTCAATACTTTTCAATGTTATTGCTAAGGACAGAGATCATTGCATACAACTTCAATGTATCTAAGGTAGCTCTTAATAACATTTCAGTAGCATCTAAAATAACAGGTATCATCAGCATATTGGGATAAAACATATTCTATATTATAAATTTTTATACATCTGATCTTTGTATTTAACCTAATCTCAGCACACAAAATGAAAATATATGGAAATAAAGGATAACCTTGCCTGAAATCCATGTTCAGTAGGAAACCATTGTGAAAATTGATTTTTCACAGTGAAGAATGATTTAATATTCTTGAAAAATATTTCAGTCCATTGTTTAATAATTGGACCAAAATTTTAAAAAGTAAAAACTTTATTTATAGATTTCCATGAAACCAAATCAAATACTTCTTCAAAGTCAATGAGTAGAAGACCAGGGATATCTTTTCCTCCTGCATGTTGCATGATATCATAAATAATTCTTATATTTTCCCTAGAGGTGCATGGTATTACTAGTACACCATTTTACTGCGTTACTTTTTTCCCATGGTATGTACCATGGTACTTTTCCCTGTAACGGTATTTAGGTAGTTTCCATAAGTAAGGAATGTATGGAAATTCTCGAGCAATCTTGTTATGAATTTAATGATATTAAAAGCATGTTTTCATTTTTCATAACAAAATAATTCCAAAAATTATTAATGTTTTTACAAAATAGTTGTATTTGTCACAAATTAATTTTGAATATTACAAATATAATTATATTTATGTACCTTTAATCCCATGTTTGACACGTGTCATGTATAGCAACAAGGCTGGTCGAATGGGATGTTGTGAAAGACATTTGGGCCAAATCCAACTTTGGGAAAAATGTCAGATTAAAAAAAAAAAAAGTCATTTTTTTAAAAGTTATTTACTAGCATATCTTAATGTGCCAAGTACATGTATTCCTTTGTAAGATCGATAATCATCCGTAGATTTTCAGGAGACCAGTTGTTGTCTGTTCGAATTTTACATAATTTCTCTAGTCTACTAAACATTTTCTCATTTGTTGAGTCAGTGTATTTTATGTTTACTGGCTCTCTCTGATAAATATCTTGCCCAGGCATTGACATCCCACTCAAAGTTTCCCTGCCTATTATTATATCAATAGTATAGCTAGTAAATTGTATGCTTGAGTGTCAATACTTCCTATTTTTATCAACAAGCTCTCTAATGTCAGCACAATGACTTTTACAGGGTGTCAGCTACAGTGTAAGCTTAATCATCCCACTTTAGTTGCAGTTTTTAGATGACAACTTATACAACAAATAACATACATACACATAACAAATTCATCTACTATGAGTACTAGAGTACTATAAGATACTGACCATTTATTCAGGGGGGGGGGGGCTGCGATTTTCTTTCTAGCCAAGATATTTTATTTTCCTTTATCTCAAGATAATTATTTTTCTTTCTAAGAATATGGATATAATATAGTGTTACATGTATTTTGCTATAAATCTGAGTAAGATATTATTTCCAGCTAAATGAGAACCATAAATTTAAAAAATAAAATCCCAGGTCCCTAATACAATTGTGGTATACCGTGGTATGTATCGTGGTATGTTCAGAAATACTGTAGTATGGTGCGTTACAAAATTTGGTGTGGTACCCAACTCTAATTTCCCCTATACACAGAACAGAAATGAAACCTGTTTGATCTGATTGTATCAGTTTTGATAAAAATTTCTTAATTCTGTTTGCAGTAGTTTTGGAGGCAAGTTTATAAGTAGTATTTAAGAAAGATATAGATCTCCAATTCTTTAGCAATAATTTGTCTTTATTGTCTTTTGGAATACAAGTTATAATTCCTACTATTTGAGGAGCTAATAATTCACCACCATCACAACAAGATTTATATATCTACGAAGAATTCAACCTAAATCCTTCCAAAAGAAATGTATAAATTCTGCAGTAAAACCATCTGAGCCTGAAATTTTAGTTTTTCATTTTTTTAAAAACTGGACAGTAATTCATTGTATATAATTAATCTTTCAATTGAATTTTATTAATTTAAGTTCAGTTAGGTAATTCAAATTGTGGGCTAAACAAAATTATTTAAGTTTACATCTTCTATTTGTCTAAATTTATAAATTTCACACAATAAGACTAAGTTTTATATAATATTTCATGATGATCATTTATTAGGGAGCCAACATTTTTCCATAACTGAGGTATGAATTTTGAAACATAATTCCTATTTTACAAATTACAGAAATATTGTGTTACTTTCTCTCCTTCCTATACCAAACTACTTTAGATCTAATTCTAACAGTCTTACCCCCTCTACCATTTTATCTATAATTTCTATAAATTCATCTCTATATTGGTCTAATTTATCTGTATGACATCCCTGGTCTTTCTCCAATGTATTTATTGCATTCATTAAATACTTCCTTCTAATACTGATTTGTTTCTTTTTGCGGGATGCATCAGAAATTGTAATTCCTCTAATTTCCATCAATAAAACTTCATTGAAGAGTTGCTCATCAACAGTAAACTGTATTCCTAATGATGTTGCAAAGATTTTTAAGAGAACATATAGGTAAAGCAATATTGTTTTATAATACCCTTGATTTTTTCCTTGACAGAAACGACATTTAAAAAAACTCGGAAGAGTTACCAAACATATACATAAGTTGAGTTCAACTGCAAACAGCACAGACCTAAATCTGACAGATCTGTGTCTATGCATTTTGTTAGAAGTAATCAGTAGAACAAACAATATAGACCCTGATCTGTTGGTGCATTATGCAATGGCAGATTTGTTTGTAGTTGGATTGAACTTATAAGCGAGTATATATATGATATTAAATGTTCAATAGTCCAAAGATTTCTTTTACCGGCATTTTTGTCCTTAAATCAAGCCATATTACAGAGTGATCAGATCTGTATCCCGCTTCATTAATAACTTTTTCCTTACTGCATATCAGTTTATCTTAAATCAAGAAGAAACCTAATCTTGCATGCTTAAGTGGATTTTTGTGTCTCCAAGTAAATCTTTTCTTTCCATATTTAACTCTCTCCAGATATCAACTAAATTTAATTCATGTGTCATACATCTCGGTACATTTTTAGCTTTAGGATTATGTAATAGAAACATAACTTTTTGTATCTTAATCAGGGTTCATAACTAGATTAAAATCACCTGCCATAATTACATAATCATTTTGATGTATATTATGAAATTTACTTATTTAATATCTTTATATACAATTACAGAGAATTACAGTTAGGACCATACATATTATCATCATAGTTAGGACCATACATATTATCATGATAGTTAGGACCATACATATCAGCATCACAGTTAGGACCATACATATCAGCATCACAGTTAGGACCATATATATCAGCATCACAGTTAGGACCATACATATCAGCATCACAGTTAGGACCATACATATTATCATCATAGTTAGGACCATATATATTATCATCATAGTTAGGACCACACATATTATCATCATAGTTAGGACCATGCATATTATCATCATAGTTAGGACAATATATATTATCATCATAGATAGGACCATACATATTATCATCATAGTTAGGACCATATATATTAGCAAAGTATTAATACAGTAAAAGCTGCTTTCTTTCTCATTTATATTCAGAATTATTGTTGAATAAGATTGCAACACCCCTAGTCTGGTTCGTAAAGGAGTTCAAGAAACATTCGTATCCCCATATGGCATGGATAATTTTCTCCTCATTTGTTTGGAAATGTGTATCATGTAAGAAATATATGAGTTTTTTTGCCTTAACAAAATTCATAACATCACTCTTTTTATGTTGAGTCCCTAAGCCTTAATGATTTACTGATGTTATTTGTATACCATTATCTAAAGTCATGGTTTAGGGAAATGTCTTAAAAAAGTAATAAAATGGAAATAAATAAATTTACTGAAAAAAATATTTTCTGATAATAATATTACCGAGATCAGGAAGTATTTAACAGTAAAACATAATCCACCTGTTGTTTTATTTGAAAATGCTTGCTTTTGGGCAGATATTTTGAAATTTTCTGTATGGAAGCTTTATGCTTGTGAAATCTTTCATACACACTAAAAAAAAAAAAAAAAATTATGACAGTGTATTGCATACAATATGGATTTAAAGGTAATGCAAAGGGAAGGGGGAAAAAAAGACGTGGGAACCTACTGGGGAAAAAAACACAGAAGCAAGGCTGAACTAAACAGTACTGCGGAAAGAATGTTAAATTTAAATCACATTTACTTTTACCTGCCAAATCAAGGGCAATGACCTTTATCTGTAAATAAAATGGGACCTGTATTAAACTGAACATACGTTTAGAATGGAAAAAAACAAAAACGTAAGTAATGATATTATGTAAGAAAACATGGAAAAGCTTTATAATTATCCTCAAAAATTGTATGCTTTTATGGTAGTAGTGTTCAATTTCGGTCAAGCAATAAAACAATTATCTTCTAAACCAATAGCCCTCAGATGCACACAAGTAAAGATGCCAAGGGGCACCCGGGTACTCGCACATTGATAATTATCCGGGTAATAAAATGAGCCATAGGGTACCAGTTAAATTCATGTAAAAAACACCTCTAAGTTCAGATCGACGATTATATCTGCCAACATCAGGAGCAACTAAATCTGCTGACCTATAAGTCGATACTTTTTGACCAGGAAAATTTTTGTTTTTTTCTCTCTTTGAAAGTACGAAAAATAATGTGTAAAAAAATTAATTATAATTTTTGGGAAGAGATCGTGTATGAAAAAATATAGGAGCCAAAACTGTGAAGGATTTTAACTATTTACAATGACCTCTCCATTCCCAACAAATATGATTACCCTTCATCATAAAGTGCATGTAGTTAAGTGGCATTTCGTTTGATCTTTGCTCATGCTAGTTGTCAGTTTGAATTGCTCTATCACTTCTGTCGCTGAGATTAAAGAACATGTCACAGGTCGAGAAACTTACACGAGTAAGCACTTACCATTTCATATCATTAGTTAACCATTACGCAGTACCGTATTCAGAGAGGATAGTGCAGCAATTTAAAATCAATTACTTTTTAAAATTAAAAATGGGTAAAACATTGAAAGTGTGGGCGTATGCTAAGCGACTGGATGAAAATAGTGCTGAATGCAACCTGTGTAAAATTATGCTGTCCGCTAAAGGTGGTAACATGAGTACTCTACAACACCATCTTGTCGGAACTCATAACATAGACGTGGACAACACTAGTAGTCAGGGTTTGTACACAATTACTGTAATACAATTTTGATCAGGTACCCGGGTAACCAATCATTAGGATCGACAGGTACCCGGTAGATGTTTACTAAAATTTTGACAGCTTTACACACAAGAACTATTGAAATTGCCATCAAGCCAATAATCTCCCCTAATCTGAGGACTCAAGACAATAAAACAGGACTTAGTTTTTATTATTTGCTACATCTGGTATTTTATTACTGCGAGTACTTTATAGGACCTAATATGTGCATAGCAACATAATTGGTTAATTAGATCATCAACATTTCTAAGGTGACATGTGAAAAAAAGGCCTGGCTTAAAGATACCATTGCAGGGCTGAGCAAATCCCATAGCCTGATGTCCTTGATCACTTTCAAAGTCGGGCAAGTAAAATTTTCCAAGTCGCTAGACCAGGACAAGTGCTTTCTTTCCTTTTAAAAAAAAGTTGGGCAAGTGTTTATTTTCATGCCATAATCACTCATACATGTGACAGACAAGACAGGTCTGGTCAGGATAGACATTGCTCAAAAAACCGATTGCCCAACACCCGGGGACCCTCTAATTTCAGATCTGGTCCCTCCTGTGTTGTAAGTGAAGTGTCCATCGGGCTAGTCGAAAAAAAGTCTAATTTGTCTGAGAAAACTTTGATCTCACTGATGAAATGTGGAATTTTATTTTCAAGTATTTGAAGGACTAGTCAATTATTAACATTTATCCCCATGTATGCCCCTTACATATATATACTTATCGTACTTCTATCGAAAGCTGTAAACTTTGTGTACAAAGCGAAGCATGTGACCTATGAATGGGGAACAGATTGCCTGGGTTACCTATAATTTGTGCTCACTTAGCTTTCACATACATGTGATTCTACCGGCAGTAGGACAAAAATACGATTTTTAAGGCCATCTACTACACATACTGTTTTATAGTTTAAATCTACTGCTTTGAAAATTAACTGATTTTTTAAATTTTTTTTAGAAATTTAACCTCAATGTGAAAAAAATGGAAAAAATAAAAATTTTCACTAATAATTTTGCTTACGCGGGAGATTTCAGTGAGTGATGGGAGGGACGGGAGACACCCCTAAACTCGGGAGACAAACCCTCCCGTGTGGGAGGTTCACATGTATGATCACTTTTATCTACCTTATCTGGCCATTCATGCCCTCTGGGCATACTGAATGCTTGATTCTACCCCTCTCCATGTATTTATTTACATCCTGTATCACACCTGTCAGTGATCATTGATAACTTGTTGCATGTGCGCATGTTCTATTACCACTTGACTGCTTATTGGGCTATGCAACCAAAATTATTGGCCAATCAAAACATGTGAAACAAAACAAAGCCAGTATGATTAATTAAACGGCTTCGTTGTATTCACAGTGTAAACCAGATCCTCACAAACAACTCACCGTTTGATTTCAATCCAGCAAGTCAATCCAATTAAATGAATGAAAGGCACTTTGTCAACATTAGTGTCAGTTCCCTTTATGAACTGATTAAATGGCAGTGATGATTCTTTAATTTGTAATTGATTATAGAAAGGATTAACTTCCATGTCCGATATTGTGTTTGAAGTGAAACAATTATGCTAATTAAGGAATTGTCTCTATTTATATTTAAAGGACACAATGTATGTTATAATTGCTTTAGAAGTAGTTGTCAAGAGAGGTGATATTTACTATGCAGATAAAATGAGCTTACTAAATTATTTTCGCAAGAAATTTAATAAGGAAGATTCAAAGAATGAAAATTCACGTGAAAGTGAAAGTGGAGGGGTAAAACGAAAGACTGCCACTGAGTGGGAGGTAACTATTTCTCCAAAGAGACATAAGCCAGACGCCGTGGCAACAAAAAATGTCAAATATGACACTACTAAGAGACTGAGAAATTTTTAGCCGCATTGGGTTGATAGTTATCCCTGGCTTGAATTCACTGACTCAGAAGGAAAAATGTTTTGCAGTTATTGCAAACAATATTCCGAAATGGCACAGGTTGAAAATTCAACCAGTGTATTAGTTGATGGACCTGACAAATTCAGGATTGAAGCAATCAAGTCTCATGACAATTCTGGACCTCACAAGGTCTGTTGCAGCACAGTACCAGTATATGAATGACACTAGCCAGCATGTGCAGAAAATCCCTGAGGTTATAGTTGCTGACACTACATTAGGAAAGACCCTTTCAGAACTAAATGAGACTGAAATAAAAAAAATGAGAGCTCTCTTTAACACAGGCTACAATCTAGCCCATTATGGAAAAACATTTTCTGATATGGAAATTCTGTGTGCACTCCAGGAGAAGAACGATGTTGAACTTGGTGCTAATTATAAGAACAGATTGAGGGCAAGAGACTTTCTTCAATCAATCGATCAAGTCTTGAGAGAAGAAGTTAGGGATAGTCTGAATTCCAGTAAGTTCCTTTCCATTCTTGCTGATGGAAGTACTGATGCTACTGTATTGTAGCAAACAATAGTGATATAAGATACCTGGACAATGGAAAACTGAAAACCTCTGATATAACAAAATGCATAATATCAACCTATGTTTTTGAAAAATTTATTTCTTTTAAGAAATAAATATGTTGTACATTATTTCCTTTGTTCTTTCTATGGATTAAAGTGCATACATCATCAAATCTTGGCAAGTGATTAAAATTTTGGGACAAATGAAAAGGTAGGTGGGACGAGTGAATTTTCTGAAACCACTTGTCCTGGACAAGTGGATGAAAAAAATGTTTGCTCAGCCCTGCATTGGTAAAATTAAAGCATATATTTATTATCGTGGGTCCCTATAAAACATATACTATTATTATTTTCTTGCAGATTTAATGTATACAATAAAACTGAAGATTTTGCTGAATGTGATTTATTTTCAATAAAAAATTTTCAATGGCCTTGAATAAGTCTGATAGGTCTACCCCTTGATGTGAAACTTTGCAAGTTCCTGTAGGATTTACCGTCATTTGAATCACTTTAGGCATGCATGTAGAGAATGTGAAAAGGGTCTAGGAGTACAGCCTGACACAACTTCAGAGATATTGATAACCATGTTTCTTTTGTTTTACAATTTTAAGCAAATACCAGTATTTCTCTATATAATGTGAATTTTAATGTTTTCTAAGTCTTTTCTTATCTCTTAACAGAGAATTTATAACATGATTTTGTACAATATTTTGAGAGAAAATGTTTTAGCAAGTACTTTTGAAAAGCATTTTCTACTGACATGATTGTTTTTCATTAAGTACTACCTATATAAAGGGAGTTAACCACTCTAAGGTTTAATTACAAGCTCTTTATAGAAGGGAACTGACCATTTATTTTTCAGGGGTGGGTGGGGGGGGGGGGGGGCAATGGGGTATTTTTGGGAAAAAATTCTGGCCCCAAAAAAGCTTTACAAAAATGCACGTCTTTTTCGTTTGCAGAAAAATAAAGAACAAATTCAATACATTATTATAGTTGGAAAAAAAAATATATTGAGGTAAATAAAAATATGTCCTGGTTGGAAAGAAAATCCCAAGACACTCCTCCCTCTTCATCATTAAATGGTTGGTTATCTAACAGAAGAAAAGATTGCATGCTACTGGCTTTGGAGGGAGATCCCTCTTAGCCCCATCCTCTCCAAATCACAATTTAGATTTACTTGATGAGATACAGTCATTATGTCAATGTTATGGATATATTATTGTGTCTGATTTTGTCAAATGAATGGCTTTAATGTAGTGATAAAGAGTGAAAATAAACTATGATACATACATTACTATACACTTCCATGTTATGGTCACCTCCTTAATACCTCTGACATCATGATGATATGCATGATTTTCAAGCTGAGCCATACCTTCCATGTTATGGTCACCTCCTTAATACCTCTGACATCATGATGATATGCATGATTTTCAAGCTGAGCCATACCTTCCATGTTATGGTCACCTCCTTAATACCTCTGACATCATGATGATATGCATGATTTTCAAGCTGAGCCATACCTTCCATGTTATGGTCACCTCCTTAATACCTCTGACATCATGATGATATGCATGATTTTCAAGCTGAGCCATACCTTCCATGTTATGGTCACCTCCTTAATACCTCTGACATCATGATGATATGCATGATTTTCAAGCCATACCTTCCATGTTATGGTCACCTCCTTAATACCTCTGACATCATGATGATATGCATGATTTTCAACCTTCCATGTTATGGTCACCTCCTTAATACCTCTGACATCATGATGATATGCATGATTTTCAAGCCATACCTTCCATGTTATGGTCACCTCTTTCATACCCCTCACATCAAGCCAGGTTCTGCCTTTCCCAACTGTCATTTTTATTTTCAAATATATTTACTGCCCTTGAACAGCCAACGTCTATTGCACCTGTGTCTGGTAATTAAAGAGAGCTTGTTTTGTACTCAGGTTTTACATGTTTTTAAAGGTTAACTTGCTGACAGGCATGTGACTTTTACTGATTTACATGCCCATTTAACAATAGTCACTTTTCCCTATACTTGCATCTGGATACATGTATTAGCTTGCCCATTTGAAAATTAACTTGCTCCCTGAGGCAATGAGAAATGGGAATACATAGTACCAAGGAAGTATATTCCTGAACAACAAACAAACAAACAAATTAAAAACTACAACTGGTTATGCAACAAAAAGGGACATTTACCTCAATTATGTTTCCTATACATTCGTCCTTGCCATGTTGACATTCAAACTCCCATCTACTTCCTACTTGTTTTTCCTACAGTAATAAAAAAGATATATATATATATATATACATGTATAAATACACCGGTATATAAAATTCCATTATTTTCTGGAATACTTTATTGATGACCTGTTGGAATTCTCACATTTTTTACAAATAATTTGTAGGATTAAGCGAAAACTAAGTAAAGAAGATCCTTGTCATCTTATGCAAGCTTGTCTATCACTGACTTCATGGTGTTAAAGTAAAGTGATCAAACTCTAAATAGTCTTTCACTCTGTATATTACTGTCTATTACAGTATATTGCTGTATAATGATGATATGCATGCTTTTCAAGCTGAGTCATGCTCATCCTAGAGGGAACAATAGGCCTGAACAAAAACAAAAACATAAATTTAATACGCTGCATTCTGAACACGCTTTAGATTAATGTGTCCATGATGTATAAAGTAATTTTAATGTACAACAGAGCTCTGACATACTGCATTAAGTTGTTCATCTGCACCTACACAATGTTCCCAACATTTCTAATACAAACAAATACACACTATATTATCTGACCTCCAAATTAATGCATTTACTCATGTACATATAAAACATGCCCAACTGTAACATAGACCCAGCTCTTCCAATGCAAAATGTGCTGGCAGATATCGGTCTACAGCGTTTGCTTGAAATCACAAGTGCAACAAATGTAGCATTATGCATAGACCTTCTGGGTTAATTCTAGAATGTGCAATTGCAGGAATAATTCTTTTTTTCTAACAAATTGAAAAATCAACTAAATGAATGAACATTGCAAATTGTATTTTTAAGCCCTGCATAACTTTTTCATTAAATCACTCCAATATTCTGAAAATATTCCAATTTTCATCTCTAGAATCGACCCTGGACTGTGATCTGCCGCCACATTATGGTTGCAGTTGAGTAAATGTTGTACATGGGTAATTATAGTATCCACATAATTCCCCAATTGACTTGATATCAGTGTTACAGTTATAGTGAAGTATGGTATTCAAATAATTCCCATGTCCCCCCATTGACTTCATATCAATGTTATAATTATAGTGAAGTATGGTATCCACGTAATTCTCATGTCCCCCTTTGAAGTATGGTATTCAAATAATTCCCATGTCCCCCATTGAAGTATGGTATTCAAATAATTCCCATGTCCCCCATTAACTTGATATCACTGTATAGTGAAGTATGGTATCCAAATTCCCATGTACGCCGTTGACTTCATATCAATGTTATAGTTATAGTGAAGTATGGTATCCACGTAATTCTCATGTCCCCCTTTGAAGTATGGTATTCAAATAATTCCCATGTCCCCCATTGAAGTATGGTATTCAAATAATTCCCATGTCCCCCATTAACTTGATATCACTGTATAGTGAAGTATGGTATCCAAATTCCCATGTACGCCGTTGACTTCATATCAATGTTATAGTTATAGTGAAGTATGGTATCCAAATAATTCCTATGTCCCACATTGACTTGATATCAATATTAGTTATAGTGAAGTTGGTTACTAATTTCTTGATAAACTTATTGTGCAACTGCTTTTCGATCTCTCAAGGATACTTCAAATAGTTCCAATTTGTGCGATGCACAAGCTGAGTTTCAAATTATATTTACAGTTGTTGTCAATACCTATCATCATTAACCAAGACTCCTATCTCTACCTGTCAAATGGCCTGTGTATTGATGGGTACAGTTTGGAACCATGGCCAAGGAAGATGATTCCTTATTGAAAACATAATTTATCAATTCTTTTGATTACATATCAACAAATACCATGGCATTTCCATATGGCACCAATGTCAGGTTCATGATTTCTCCCACTTTTGTGTATGCAAGGTAGAGCTGACCTGCAAACAAATCACGGCAACCTGGGCACAATGTTTCATAGTAGAGGGTGAAATCAACTGGCTTTACGTCAATCTGAGGTAGATAAGTCCACTGTTTACACTGGCTTGTGACCTAAAAAAGATAATAATAATAATAATAATAATAATAATAACAACAATTGTAATGATGATGATGAGAAGGAGGAGAATGCTGGTACTGGTTGTGATGGCATTTTCATCTTTATCATAACTGCCACATTTCGATTTCTTTTTACAAGAAAAAAAAAAGCTAAAAAATGACAAAACATTTTCTCTAATTTCTCCAGTTTGCTTCACACATTAGTAGTGGTGGCTGGGATAGCTTAAAAAAAATTCCATCTCTGAAACAGCTGAAAAAAATATTCTTGCTCTGGTTTATAGAAGAAAAGAAAGAAATATATCCATTATATAAGCTGAAAAACAAAAATGACTTGAGTTAAAAGAACCCAAAAATATCATGGTTCAAAAAGAAAATCCTAGACACACTCCCCCCCCCCCCTGAAAAAAAATGTTCGGTCCCTAAAATCAAGAATACTTCAGAATTGTTTTGGACATTTTCACTTCTCTAAAGCACATATGCTAAATCTTCAGTTTTAAATAAACTGCATTTTGAATGAAGATATGTTTTGAAAAATTTTGGAGGTTTTTTAGGTTTTCCAATGATCCACAAAAGTCTCCCTGAAAAAAAAGAACAGAAAAGTACATCTTTTTTAATGGCCATTTAAAAAAAATAATTTTTTTTTAACATAATTAATAGGTATTAACTTTCAAAATACATACCTGACATTTTTCTGCTATTTCAGTGGAACTGCACCACAGGCTTGGAGGAAACTGACAAACCCCAAAACATCCCCTTGCAGCTGCTAAAAATACAACACAAAATAACACACCCTTCATTGTAAAGTTGCTATTGCCTTTGTGTTCGCAACCAGTTATCTGACAAGCCTTTATCAACAGTCACTGTCACGTGACACTGACTAGTCTATGATAAATATCACACGATATCTGTGCTTCAATCCATCTTATCTGACACAGCACCTCATGTGATTAAAGTCATGTGAGGGGAACAAGATGGGTTACTAGAAACACCGAAATACACTGAAACACCGAAATACACACCGAAATACACATGTATTTACATGTTCTCGCTGTATACATCGGTTTTCACACACAAATTATTATTTGTTTTTGTTTGAAGAATAATATATAGCAAATAAAAATATGATTTGAGCGATTTTGATACGACTTATTTACTTTTTCCTAGTTATAGCACTTGTCAATTGGTTGTACTTTATTGGAAAGGTTGATCGTTCCGGAACGGAGGTGTTATGATAAACGACTGATATTTCCGGAACGGAGGTAATCTCCGGAACAGACTGTGTAAGTCGGCTTAATTCATATTGTTTCAAGTCGCTTAATTAATGTTTTAATTGACTGCACTGCACACACATTTATTGTTCTCCCTTTGATCTCATTTCTTATTCAAGTTAAGAAAACAATCTTTTCTTCTAAGTCGCTTAATTCGGAACGGACAGTGAAAGTCGGCTTAATTCATCTTTTAAGTCGCTTAATTCATTTTCGAATTGACTGCACACACTTTATTGACATCCCTTTAAACCCATTTCTTACTCAAGTTAAAGCCAAATGTCGCGCACATTAAAGAAAAGGCACCCTTTTGCTCAACGTTGTAATTATTCGTTAATTGCGCACTTTGATTATGCACACATTTCATAACTGAGAAGTAAATGTTTTGATATAAAAACGTTATACAATACTGATATTATCACATACACAAACATACGCAACAAGGATGGATCAATATCCATGTGTTATTTGTTCCAGTGAATGTAAAACTGATGCTTTGCAATGCACAAATTGCCGACAATGGGTCCACAGTGATTGTATTCCCATGAGTGCAAAAGACTTGAGATCATGGTCTCGCGATTACTTGGAGTTTCTTTGCACGACGTGTTCTTTCAATGGAGATGTATATGATGCTGGACAAGCCTTACAAAGTTCTGTCCGAAGCAACACACGTTCTGTGCACACGCCATTTACAAGAGAACGTTAGCCATATATTGACAGACGACGCAGTAACCGTGACTGACCGCAACAATATCTTGAAAGAAATTTTTGGGAAAGACGGACTAGTTGACGCCAATGACAGTATTTGCTCTGACGATAAATGTGAAGTGTTAGAAAATCATTGTGCTGGAATTTCAGGAAAATTTCTTAATTACTTTCGGAAAAAACTAAAGACAACTATCAAACTAAAAGTCAATAATCCATTAAGAATATATCAAATAGACCGCATGTGTAAAAATAATAATTGTGAGTCCATGAACCACGTTCTAAAACAGACAGTTGACTGGAAGACGAAAACGCTGACTGAATTTGTACAACTAACACATGAATTAGTAACCGGACAATTCAGAAATCTGAGGAGTGCTCTAGTATGCACTGGAGAATTCCGGCTTGCCGACAGTCATAAACAATTTGAGTCGAGAAAAACAGACTAATAATGAATAATACATGTTTTTTTTTACAAAAATGCTTTCCTGAGTTGTCTTTGCCTATCATCATATATCGTGGCTTGTTACGATCGCAATATTAATCTCACTCTTGCATATATACTATCGTATACACTTTTGGTACTTTGTTACATTTCACTTTCACTTTGTGTATGTATTTCAATTCGCCGTTTATCATATATATGTCAAATCAAGTAAAGAATAAATAATTCATATAAATTTAAATTATTTTGCTTTTTATTATTATTTAAACATGTATGACTATTCCCCGTTCACATATTTCCAAGAAGAAGACTTTCTTAACACCCTTAAAATCAACTGTCATATCATCAAAAGCATGATATATAACTACATGTTTCACTATTGCCAAATATTTGGAAACCTTTTAAACAAAAATTCAATTAAAAACTATATCATTAAAAGTTAAAGTAAATATATAATATAATGTCGGCAAATACTTTTGCTACTGCGATACTTTTCACTTTCACTCTGTGTATGTTTTACTACGATTCGCCATGTATCAGGTCTGTCGAATCAAGTACGACCGAGTGACGTCATGACATGAATTGTGCTATAAAAATAGGAAAAAAGTCAATAATTCGTATCAAAATCACATAAATCATATTTTTATTTGCTTTATATTATTCTACAAACAAAAACAAATAATAATTTGTGTGTGAAAACCGATATATACAGAGAGAACATGTAAATACATGTGTATTTCGGTGTGTATTTCGGTGTATTTCGGTGTTTCAGTGTATTTCGGTGTTTCTAGTAACCGGAACAAGATGACTTTTTCACAAAAAGAAATAGAAAATAATTGTCAGTTTTGACCACATGTACCCTTCACTCTTTAAAAATGATATCAACATTTTTTGCATCTACAAAACTATAACAGCGTTTGTTCCTTTTTTCATTTTTCATTATCATACTGACTTTAATTGTATTTTTAAAAAAAATGGTTGTTTGACTCTCTATCATCCGGATCCTAGTTTGAGGTTTAGTCCGTTGGGTTTTAGTATGGTATAATAAAGCATAATATAGTTTGTTTCTTTATAAAGTGAATTTTAGGTAAAGCAAATTGAGCTACAGTTTCACGATCTTAAGGCTATATAAAAATATAAAAAATTTATTTAATTTTTGAGGATGAACTATATAAAGTTTTAATAGAATGTTGTAGTTTGGTTGGCTTTAAGATTAAAGCATCCAAAATGGCCGCACCCGGCCTTGAGTTGTTGTTCAACAGTGTAAAAAGTAAATTGAATGCTCCGCAAGACTCTATCATATGTGCATTGCACTGGACACTCGTAGCCAATGGGCTAAAATGTATTGGTCTTGGTGAAGAAGTAAGCTGGACATCCAATCTCTACAATTTTATCCCACTTGATCATTTTCGATTACAATGACTTGGCATTTCTACTTTCATTCTTGCTTTCTTCCATCCTTACTTGAGAGCACCAGAAGCATGTGGTCGCGATACTAGATGCACCAAATACTGGTTGGTCAAAACATAACCGTCATTTTACTGTATGATGGCGGTGTTTTCATCTGATCTTTACTGTGTTCTAAATTGTGGTAATCCACTGCCAGGTTACTCGCGGTTATACGAAGCACCAAATCTACCCCAAATACACCAAATCTACCCTAAATACACCCAAATATACCTTTGATACGCGTAATATACAAAGTATATGTTCTTTAGGTATCATCTGTTACATGAATATATTAGAAAAGTAGATAAGTTGCAGTCGATGGTTAAGATTTTCTTTGCATAGCATGACATATAGTTCGTTTTTTTTCGCTGTTTATTAACGCTCATGTGTACTATTGATATGTATAAAATCTCTCTAAAGTTCTTGTTTCATATTTTCAAGGTGTTTATATTGATATAAAAATTTTCAATAATTAGAATTTATTTTTTTCACTGTTGTATCTTCGATCATCCACATTTTGTGACCTTAACGTGAATTTTAATGCGTTCGTTATAATATTGTGAGAATTGATTCAAATAACCATAGAAAGTGTTCAACTATATCTACTTAATTTAATCATCATTAAAAAATTGTTGGCATTCATGTACATTAGTTCAGAATTACCGTTTTTCCAAGGGTGTGGTGTGTAAGTTTGATTATTTCTGGAAGTGCGTCCATCACTTGTGACACTGACTAAAAAGTCATGTGGCATATGACCGAAATGTGCCAGTTAGTCCAAGGTATAGATATTATCAGTTTATAGTGTCTCCGTGTTTTTGAAATTTAAAAAAAATAAAATTAAAAAAAAAAAAAATTCTTCCGTTCATTCTATATGCAGTTTGTGCACTTACTTTGCTTGTTCTTTACCATATCAATACATGAATCAATAGAGAGAGGCAGACAGACAGAGAGACAAAGGGAGAGAGAAATTTAAAAATAGACACTGGTGAATGGATACACATTTTATTATAATAGATTAAATGTCTTTTGATGTAGAATATATGTTTCTTTTGAAAAAATACAGAAACAAAAAAGTCCATAGTGAATATAAATTGTATAGGAACCCCACATGATTAAAACCAAATATTTACATTGGCTTTGCCATTGTATAAATTCCCAAAGTGGGTTTTCCTGTTCAAGATATGTAAACAAAGCCAGCATGTGATCAGCAGACCTATCTTTAGCATATAATACTAAATTCAAGGCCAAAAGGTCGGACACCAAAAAGTCATTTGTGAAAATATAGATTTTCATTCAGATTTTTTTAAATTACATGAAATTACTTGTTTAAATCTCATTTTGTCTGATTTTACTTATTAAATACTTGCTGTCATTCTTGAAGAATGCTGGTGACACATTTGATGATGTAATTATATTGAAACCAGCGCAAGAAGTCACAAGAAACATGGCGCACGATTGAATGACAGTCACAAAATTAGGAGGTTGGACGATATGATTCCCAAATAACAAGTACCTTGTTGATATTGCATATCATGGGTATTAGAATTAAAGGTTTATATGCTCAAAATACACCTAAAAATTGAATAATATACACAGCGTATGTTCTTTGAGTATCGTGTATTAGACCAAAATATCAGAAAAATTGATTTAAAAAATGTGTAGTTCTGATATTTTTTTACATAGATTTACCAAATACACAAAATTGCTGTCACATTAGCCAACATGTATTGATGTTTTTTCCAGCTGGTACCACATGGAGGTGTGACTAGAGCTTATATTGCAATAGATGTGTCAGTCACTGAGGACTCTTTCTTATATATTTGTGTTCATTATCAAAGGCATATTTATTTTCTCAAATCAATAAAGTTCTCACTAATTAATCGCATTCAAATATATCGTCAAAGATAAACAAAACTGACATGTAATTATTGTTAATCTCAATATAGCTTAACTTCTAAAGGTGTATATGAATGTTGTGACAACATATTAATTACTGGCCTCTTCAAAGATAACCGTCTTCTATCAAAGAATTTAATGACTTACTGTTCCTGTAAATTAGCACTAACACTGAATTGAATAATGCCATTATAAGTAACATATTAACACCATCTGTTTAATACTTTGTTTGATCAGTATTCACTTAATTAATTTAATTGCAAACAATAATATTTAGGTTGTCTGACTATCAATTTGCAAACATTTGATTAATGCCGCTATAATTAAGCATCATATTATTACTGTCTGTTTAATACTTGGTTTGATCATTGTGCCCTTAAGTAATTTAATTTTAAACAATAATAGTATGATCATCTAACCATCAGTTTGAAAAACCTGTCTGATCGATGTCGCTATAATTAAGGCACTTTTGTTGTATTATGTCCAATTTACTGAACTTACCTTTCTAGAACACAAAATATAATGCTAACTTTAAATAACTTTTGTGATCTTCAGTTACATGGAAGTGTTATTATATTATATATGTGTTAATGCAATAAAATATCTATTCAGAAATCAAGATTTCATGGATTTAATATGTGTTTCAGATGGAATATTTATGTTCATTAATATTTGCTACATTTTCAAAGGTTAGAATGAAACTCACAAGATAAAAATTAAATGATAACAGTAAAGTACGTTTTAATAATGTGTTACTTATCAATAACACTTTACACAATATTTATTTATTATATTTAAATGAGAAGTAAACATGATTTGCATGAAAAATCAATAAATGTCATGGGTCAATTTATATACATTACTGTTTGATAGTGTTAAAAGTCAGCCATGCTGGCCTTATTTATGACGAGTTTCAAAATGTTTTTCAAAGTTATTAATTCAATTTTCTTTATCATAAACATTGAAAATTATTTTGGTTTAAAAATAAATAATTCTAAAGACAATAGCTCATATCTATTTTTTCAGATTTTGGCTAAAAATTTACAAAGAACTATCTTATGTAAATAAAAAGAATTGAAAATCAACCTCTTATATTCTCTTACCAACTACTTGAACTTATCAACTTTTCTGATATTTTGGTGTAATATATGATATGTAAAGAACATATACTTTGTATATTATCAAAGGTATATTTGGGGTGGATTTGGGTGTTTTGTGTAACCGGGTTACTTGCTGAAACAGAGTTGTCTGTGTTCATGTAATCTGCCATGTTGGTACTGGAATTACAGGAGAGCCCATTTTTTATACAGTGCTGAGTTAAGTCACGTGCCACAGGTAAGCAAAGATTGTCTGCATCATCTAGTTTTCTTGAAACTTTTAAATTTCTGCGTAATGTCTGTTTGTGATATTGTTTGTCTATTAAGTAATAAAATCATTATTTCTACTGAAAGAAAAAGCATCTTCCTGCAAGAAGTACATTGTCTGACATGATATAGGTACATGTAAGTACATTGTCTGATATGATATAGGTACATGTAAGTACATTGTCTGACATGATATAGGTACATGTAAGTACATTGTCTGACATGATATAGGTACATGTAAGTACATTGTCTGACATGATATAGGTACATGTATAGGGATGCAACTCCCAAGAAATCACAAGGGAGGCAACTGCATTATGATTGAAAGTAACTGAATATGAAAGCATATCACCCTGTTAGAAATAATTGACTCTTCAATAGATCATGGCGGTATAAAAGAATTTGCATGTAAACAGACAACCCAGTTTCAGCATGTATCTAATGAGTGGTGTTATGCTGTATGTCAATATGAATGGTGTTGAAATCATTAGTGCAAGAAATGAATTGAGCAATTTTGTCTACGTTTTGAGATGCTCATGTGAAAATTCACAACTACATACATAGATATCATTCACAATGCTGAACTGAACAAACTATACAGGTTTTGGCCCATTTTAAGTTTGGCCCCAAGAGGTTTCGACCATTTGAGGATTTGGCCCCAAGTGATGCATATTTGTCTTCATAAATATTGAGGAAAAGACATTAAATCTTTAATATTTTGTTGTATTTTGTCCTTGATTGTATTTTATATTTAAACAAGTCAGTGTCATCATGAAGGTTAATGTTTCATGTTGAAAATTCACCGTACAAACATTTGAGGTATCTTAAATATTTTGTTTTGCTCTTGAGTAATGATGAAAAATTCTTAGACTTGATATAACAATGTGTGTGTATCGATTTCTTGAGTAATGATGAAATTTTTTTAGACTTGATATAACAATGTGTGTGTAGCGATTTCTTGAGTAATGATGATTTTTTTTTAGACTTGATATAACAATGTGTGTCAATTCCTCAAAGAATTATTCTAACAGTACTTGTTGTAAACCTAATGGATAGATAGCTGGATAGTGTGATAGATAGATGGATAGTGTGATGGATAGATAGATGGATAGTGTGATGGTAAGAAAGATAAATAAATAGTGTGATGGTAAGAAAAATATATATGATCAGAGTAGAAATATTTGCACAAATTTAAGGATGTGCTGTATACAAAAATTGTTTCTCAAAGTTCATTAAGTTTGTGATATTTCTAATAACCATACAAATATTGTTAGCCAAGCTATTTAGCATGATTAAAAAGAGTAAAGTTCAGTTTTACTCAACACTCAAATAAATGTATATGTAACATTACTTGAAAATGCATTTGGGGTTGTTTGTTGTTTGTTTATTTAAACTATATTATTTTCCAAAGTTTGCAGAAACATGGATTTCAACATTCACTTACAGTAATAAATTTACTATTGAGTATCTAGCGACAAAAAAGGATTGCTTATATATAAAGCCATCTCCTCAAGTAGGTACATATATATGCAGTTACCAAAAGACTAGTTTTGTGACTATCATGATGTTTATTGTTAAAGAGAAATTTTGTAAAAATGCAAAGAAGTTTAAATGCATATAGATTGGTGAAAAAATTTTAAAAGTATGCAGTAAATAATATTCAGTTTATAACAAAATAAATTTGCCATAAATTTGTCATCAATATATGAATATACAATTAAATCATTTCAAATTTAGTAAGGTTTGCTTTGTTGGATAAATGAGTACAAATTCCTTTGAACATGCCACTTTTTATGTGAAGGTAATGTCGGAAAGACAGGTATAATCTGCCCACAATGTGAGCAGGGACGACACCAGTTTCAGAAGAAAGGTCATGTGCATGCCTAATTCTGTAGAGCTTCTTTGACTCACTGTTAGTAAATGAAGGTGATTAAATTTGTCTGATGTATCATTTTTATATGGTGAAGCATATTATGCTATGACTCGGTCTCTCCATCCATCCATCTGTCTGTCCATCTGTCCATTAACACTTCCTTTTTCACATGATGAAAGAAAGAAGAATTAGAGAGAAGGCTAATTTAAGTTGTTATAACTTGTGCCCAATCCCATTGTATCATATTGTGACAATAAAACATGTTTAAAACAAAAAAAAATTATTTGGGAGTCAAAAGGTCAAAGGTCAAGGTCACTAGCATAAAGAAGAAAAGTTGTTTGAGCACAATAACATTAGTTCTAAGGTCACTTTAACTGAAAGAAGACAAAAGGGTTCTGCACAGTAGCATAAGTTCTATATTACAGACCTGGACCAAACTTTGTGGATATGTTGTACTTAGGGTTAGGAAGAAGCCTCTTGATATTAGGGTCAAAAGGTCAAAGGTTAGGATCACTGACTGACAGAAGAAAAATAATTTCTTCGCAAAAATATCAGTTCTTGACCGTATGCCTTCTGCAGAGTTTGTGGATTACTACATGTTGCATAAGAAAGAAGCCTATTGATATTGATCTCAGAAGGTTACACTTAACCATGACTGAGAGAAGAAATATAGTTTTGCAAAATAACTTTAGTTTTAGATCTCATAATGTGACCAGAATTTGGAGAGGGCTTGCACTTAAGGCATGTAAGAAGCCAATTAAATTTAGGGTCAAAGGTCAAGGTCAATGTGACTCAACAAAAATGGGTGTTGCTTTAAAGTAATTTCCTTGACCAAACTTTGTGAATGGCTTCCATTTAGGGTAATAAAGAAACCTATAGATTCTGTGATCTGAAGGTCAGAACTCATGATCATAGTATGTCTAATAAGAAAATAATGGTTCTGGACAGTAAGTTTAGTTCAAGGCTGCATTCCTTGACCAAAAGACCATGCTATTGAGACTTGTTGGTCAGTCATCTCCAGAGTCAACCATACCAAGCTAGTGCCTACATAGATGACTATTAAACATGGTTCTGGCATATAATGTGCCATTCATGGTATTAGTTGGATAAGCCCTGTATAATATACAAGAGTTTTATAATTACAGCTCTCCCCCATTATAATATGCCTTGTTATAATGTGATTCTGGATATAACATGGTACTACTATGGACCCCATGACCAAAATCATACCAATATATAACAATAATGGATGAAAGAAAACAAGGTGAAACTTAGTCTTATATCTTCATTTCCTTTTCAAAACACCATTATTTAAAAAGATTTGATAGTCCCCGCTATACCATGGTTCTGTATATTACGCTATTCTCAATATATTGTGGTTTCATAGATATCATGGTTCTCATTATAATGCGGTTTGGTACATAACGTGGTCGGTGGTAATGGAACCCAACTGCTGTATTATACCGAGGGAGAGCTGTATCATGTTGTATATGTATCAAATTAATACTTGCAGATTTTAAATGAGCAGGAAAAAACCCCAACAAAAGCTAGCAATTCATTGAAATATAAAATCTTTCTTAGGCTAAAACATGTAAAATATGATTTTTATATCCCTGACATAAGATTATGTTATGATGTTCATGCATTCCTCTGTTACCAATTTTGTTTTTGCACAATAACTTGAGTTCTCCATCATCTAATGTTACTAAATTTTGTGGATTGTCGTCACATGGGGTAGGGAAGAAGTCTATTGGTTTAGGGGTCAAAAGACTAAAATGCAAGGTCACTACTTGAAAGAAGAAATGTGGCTTCAGCACAGTAACATTTGTTCTACATTACAGACCTGGACCTAACTTTGTTGATGGCCTGCACTTGTGGTAAGGAAGATGCTTATCCATTTGGGGTCAAAAGTTCAAAGGTCAAGGTCACTGACTGACAGAAGAAAAATTGTTTTTGCACAAAACTCAGTTTTTGACTGTGTACCTTCACTAAAGTTTGTGGACAACTTACACATTGGGTAAGAAAGAAGTCTGTTGATTTTAGGTCCAAGGACAAAAGTCACTTTGACTGAAAGAAGAAAATGGTGTTTGCATGATAACTTTTTTTTTAGACCACATACATTGACCAAAGTTCGTGGAGGGCTTCAGCTTATGTATGGAAGAGACCAATTGATTTTGGGGTGAAAAGGTCAAAGGTCAGGATCAATTGTGCCTCAAAGAGAAATGGATTTTGCAGAATAATTTTTGTTCTAGAGCTGAGAGTGTAAAGAAAATTTGTTTCAGACACAGGCCCAGGGCAAGTGGTTTTAAAAAATCACTTGCCCTGACTCAGACTCCACTTGCCCCAAAGGGCCATATATTTCTGCTATTATTTTAAAATTGCTGTACTTCAAATTAAAAAGAAAAGAAATATAATATTGCTTTAAATGTACTCCTTTTCTGTGTTTATTTTCCTCTCAAAATAGTGTACTTCAGAAAAAAAAAATATTTTGATATTGTTTTCTACAATTTTGATTTTATTTTATTTCATTAACAGTGTTGTTTTCTCCAGGATCTGATGTAAACCAGTACTCAGTACTAAATATTTTGTGCTTTGCAGTGTATTCAAACAACATTTGTGTCTTTGTTTACTCAAATTTTGATTACATTTCACTTCAAGGAGTGTTGTCCTCCAGATCCTAATGACAACTAATTACTCCAGCAATGTCCTCCTTACTGACTCGATCAGCAGAGTTGATGTTTGAAAGCATTTGAAGTCTGTCCAGATTTTAACAGTTTCTCTTGACTTTTATAATTTTGATATTGTTCATGAGACTGAACCCTTGTTCACATTTTGCTGACAAGTAACATGATTTCCAGCAATTTCACAATTTCTGCATATTCAGGTGTGGAATTCTTAATAATTGTTGCATGCACCTCTGACCTTGGAATCTCTGACTTTTTTTGTCTTCAGCTTTTCCTTCAGGCTGATGTATTGGCTGTGTATTTCATCATTATATGTAAGGGAGAGTATTTAGGGGACTTGGAGTATTATTTTTCTGAATGTTGCATAAATCTCCACATGTTGCTAGGTCAAAGTTGAAAACATGGAGAATCATGGTTGTTTTTTTAAAAAAATGTAATCAGTAAAAACAATACATTCATGTTTGTAATTAGTTCATGTCATAGTACAAATGTGTCACAGTTACAGAAAACCCCACTATATATCAGTAGAATTAGTGGTTACCAGCTTGTTGAATAAAATTGATTAGAAAAAAATATCTTTGTTTCTTTAAGATCATATATATTGTCTTGGATGTTTCTCTCAGATGCTAATCCCCTAGCTTAGATTAATTGTGAAACAATTATATAGGAACCACTTGATAAAACCAATTTCAACCAAACTTGGCACAGAGCATCCTGGCTTAAAGGCCCATCAGGTTTGTGCAAAGGATAGCGATCTACTGTCAGATATGGCTGCTGTTACTAAAAATAGAAAACCTTTAAACAACTTCGTCTCTAAAGCCACTTAACAGATTTTGATCAAATATGGCAGAAAGCATTCTGACATGAAGCCCTTTCAAGTTTATACAACTGATTCCCTTGCTGGGGAGGGAGATGCCGAAAAATTTTTTTGTCATCCTGTAACTGGGGAGGATCGGATAATAGGACTAACCCTACTATTTGTCCTCCAGGGGAATTAGATCGTTGATTCCTTCTTAACTGCCTTGGAGGAAAGTGTTGGGCTGCCTCTTTTTTGCTGTATGAGGCCAGAGGTGATGGAGCAGATCCATGATCTGTCATGTCCCCCATACCTTGAAACCAGGGCATGGACATCCATGATGCCATGGAAGGGAAAGACGACTTACTACCACTCCCTTCCCCAGATGGGTGAGCAAAGCCTGACTCCCTATCCCCATAGGGATTGGACAGTATCAGAGAAAGGGTGGGTATTGACCCGATCCCTATCCACAGACCAACAATCAAAACCCGGTGTCCAAAGAGCATTGCGATGACTGGCATGCCTTGTGCCCAGCTTGCCCAGTGACTGGTGACCCATCCGGCAACAAAGATCTGACAGATGAACTCACCTCAGATATGTCCGAAGGAGATCTCTGCTCTTTCCTATTGGGAAGGTGCAACACACTTATATTGATCACTGGTACTCTATTTACCTTGAGACGGTGCTGCTTATCCCTGTGTGAAGGAACCACTCACTCTCATTGAAAGGGTACTGCTAATCCCAGTTGGGAAGGCGCACTCGCTATCCTTGAGAGGGTGCTGCTCATCCCTGTCGGTAAGGTGCACTTGCTTTCAGGTCTTTTTCCTTCCTTGGGAGGGGTTAAGGATCTGTCCCTCACTGGCAGTGATGGCATTGAATCCAGCATCAGGGATCCTTGGCCTTTTGGCCATCTCCGAACCACAGAAGTTGCCCTTGGTTCCTGCTTTGCAGAAGTAGACTTCCCTAACACTGGAAGTGATACAGACCCCTTCTGGGAATGGAAGGGGTTGTCCTGAGATGAGGAGGATGAAGATGGGCCTTCCTTCCTCCCCTGATAAGTGGGACAACTTGCTGCCAAGTCCCACAAATCATCTGACTCAAGGCAACAAATTGGACATCCATCCATGCATGCACAACCAGTACATGATAGGAAGGTGGGGTGAGTGTCCCACAGGGCCTTCTTATGCCCACACTCACCCACACCTTGTGACATATTATGTTGCTGAAAGAGAATAAAATACAAAACAAAACAACCAGAACTAAAAAAGGGTAGACAATACTTACCATGACACCGGTACCAGGAAGGAGAACAATTAACAGAAGTACTGTTTCAGTGAGCACAGCACAAACCCTTTGCAAGAAAAAGGCAAAAATACACTTCATTAATACAAGGACTGGGGAGAAAATGAACTCAGTCAATGCAAAAAGAGCAATGATATACTGAAAATACATTTAGCAACAACACAAGGGTTAATTTCATTGGAGCATCCGGACAAGAAAAATGAGTGAGAGTATTCTGTATGTTGGTTATGGAGTCAGACTGGGATCATGCTCTTTTCAATTCTGGGCCTCCAATTACTTAGCATCCCAGTAAAGGAAAGCAGTGTAATAGTAGTATGTAAGTAATACATAATTAAAATTAGTTTTACACTCCAAAATACAACATTTTTCATCTTCTAAAAAAAATCTTCCTGACCAATTTGAACCAAATTTGGCAGAGAGTGTCTGAGGATAAAGATATTTAAAATTTGTACAAAAAATGATGCCAATCCACCATCAAGTATGGCAACTGTTACTAAAAACAGTTAAACCTTGAAATGACTTCTCCAAAACTGCTGAATAAAATTTAACCACACTTGACAGAAAATGTTCTCTCATGAAGAACTTACAAGTTTTTACCAATGATTCTGATCTGCCATCAAATATTGCCACAGTTACTAAAAATAGAAAAAGCCTTTAAATGACTTCTAATCAAAAATTGATGAACAGAATTTGGTCAAATTTGACAATGCATCCTGACATGGAGACCAATTTACCATAAAATATGGCCACCATTACTTAAAATGGAAAAAGCCTTTAAATTACTTTCTACCCAAAACCACTGAATAGAATTTGACCAAACTTCATAGAAAGCATTCTTGCCTGAAGACCTGTCAGATTTATACAAATGGTTCCAATCAGCCATAAAATATGACCAATGTTACTAAAAACAGAAAAACCTTTAAACAAATTCTTCTCCAAAACCATTTAATAGACATTGACCAAACTTGATAGAAAGCATCCTAGCATGATGCTGATCCACCATCAAATATGGACACAGGGTGTATGTCTCATGTGATGGACTATCATAGCAGTTAGGTCTGTTATTTTCCACATTTAGGTCTACTTATGTTCCCTATTATAGGGATTTATAGGGACTTTGTAACAGATATAATTTAAGGTCTATTGAAAATGAATATAATTTTCTACTTGTGTTCCCTATTATAGGGATTTATTGGGACTTTGTAATAGATGTAATTTAAGGTCTATTGAAAATGAATATCATTTTCTACTTGTGTTCCCTGTTATAGGGATTTATTGGGACTTTGTAACTGTTGTAATTTAGGGTCTATTGAAAATTGATATTAGTTTCTACTTGTGTTCCCTGTTATAGGGATTTATAGAGACTTTGTAACTGTTGTAATTTAAGGTCTATTGAAAATTGATATCAGTTTCTACTTGTGTTCCCTGTTATAGGGATTTATAGGGACTTTGTAACTGTTGTAATTTAAGGTCTATTGAAAATTGATATCAATTTCTACTTGTGTTCCCTGTTATAGGGATTTATAGGGACTTTGTAACTGTTGTAATTTAAGGTCTATTGAAAATTGATATCAGTTTCTACTTTTGTTCCCTGTTATAGGGATTTATAGGGACTTTGTAACTGTTGTAATTTAAGGTCTATTGAAAATTGATATAAGTTTCTACTTGTGTTCCCTGTTATAGGGATTTAAAACAAAAGTATCTACCAAGATTATGCTGTGCATGACCAAAGAGAGGAAGTTCAACCAAATTAAGTCAGAAAAATCTAGGCTAATATATTTTTATAATTAGATTGTCCTTTGTAAATATACTTGGTTGATGGAATATAAGTTATTATGTAGATAATCTGTATTATTCTTTTTACTTTGTCCTCTCTATAGCAATGATTTATTTTAACATCCTCACAGTCACATCTGTAAATTGCATAGTACAATTTAATACTGAACAAAGTTTCAGTTCTTTCCTATTTATATTGTGAGACGACCTTTAGACATCTAATGAATAAATAAAATCAAAAAGAATCAAGGGATAAATTCATTCTGATGGTTAGGCATTAAACTCCTAATCCCTTCCACAAGGCCAAGAATTAGAATGAGTGTCACATGTATCATAAAAACATGTATCATAAAAACAAACACATTAAGCCAGTTCTTCACCCAAACACATTCCCGCCAACTTCAAATGGACTGTTGAAAGCAATATTTACAGCTAATATCTCATACATTGAACAGAATGACAAAAAAGAAAGGCATACCTTTTAGTTGAATACTTCATTATGACTTATCTTGTTAAAACAGTAGTTTTGGAGGCCCATAAATGCAATAACTAGCTTTATCATTTGCAAAAATCCACTGACAACAATCAACCTACCGGTAGATATAGTTTTGTTTTGCACATCCTGATTGGTCATGTCCAGACACACCTGGAAATTTAAATGTGACTGTTGTACAGCTTACTGGTACTAGCACTATTGGATGTGTGTCCAGGAATGATCATGTTCACATATCAGAGATGGTTTCAATACTCTGCAGTTAAAAAGAAATGGACTTATCTTGGATTGCTATCAATTCTTTTTGGTCAGTAGAGTGTCATTCCATTCAAGGGACTCTTGTGTTTTGAGGGATCTGGTTTAGCTGAATTAATATATTCAATATGAGCAGTTCATACAAGCAAGTACAGTATGTCTGTTATATGTTAATCACAGTTACAAGTGCATATATATGACAATCCATTCCACAAGTTCCTGTGATTACTCTTTAAAAGTTAAAAAGAGAGGACTTGACACTGTTCTATTCGTCTTCAAAAGAGGAAAAATATAGATAAAATGCCATCCTACAATGTATTGAGTAAATACAATTTCAGTTTGACACAAGCCCTTCTTTTCACGTGGTTTTTGATCATTAATAAAGATGCCAAAATGCAAGTGAATTAATCTGGCCACAGGGTTAGACAAATGTACTGCAAATAGCACAAAATGTAATTATAAAAAATAAAATTATTTATTACTATATTAAGCAGGAGTTCATATGCCTGTTGCGAGTTTAGAAAACAAAAAATGACATTTTCTTCCTTTCTCAAATATGGCTGACAACACAACTTGCCAAAGTGAATGATGGTCCTTGTACAATGTACCGGTAGGCTACCAATTTGTAAGTAAAGCTTTTCAGAAGAGTCGGGTAGGTACGCAGCTCTTGGTATTTTGTAAATATTCAATTGTGTAAAAAAAAATATCTCTGTAAAAGTTTTCCTTACAGCCATTACTGATGATTGAAATCAAGTGTTTAATAAAAGAGATAGTATTTTTTTTATACTTCTGGGGCTTGAAGGAGTCAGCTGTTATTTCCAGTATTGCTACAGTTTTGTTTTCTTTCAGGACAGTACTGTAAACAGATTTTGAGGACATCTTTATTTTCGAGTCTTACACGTACAGAAGAAAACATTGACACTGTGTTTCTCTTAGGATTACAGAACTTGGCATTATATGAAGTCCCATAAGTCCTAATGTTATTTTTATGACACTTTTACAAAAGCGGGGAGTCACATGTAGATTCTCAAATATTTCTGAGAGTCAGGGATTCTCCATATATGGTCTGTGAGAAACTATGACATTACAAGTAATGGAAGATACTGGAATGAAGTATTGTTTAAATATTGTAAGAATTATGATACTAGTAAACCAGCATTGTCCTTGTACAATATCATATTAATACCAGAAATTAAAATGATACTGGTCGTCTACTATTGTTTAATATTTGTAATTATTTTCACTTTTTGAACAATACTGGTTGCAATGCTGGTTGAGTTTTATTCAGCCAGCATTAGCAGCAATACTAGTGCATCCAGTATTGTGACAGTATACTTCAACAGATTCATTGATTAAATTATTCCTCTTTTCTGTAAAGCAGGGCTGTCAATATCTACTTGATTTTATCACCAGTTGGTGTGTTTATTATTTCTGGTGGTTAATTTGTTACCACCACTAGTGATTGTAGAAAAGGTTCCTGCTGATTGGGGAGGGCATAAACAATTCTCATTTTAATTAGCAGGCTAAATGGCTGTGTTATTGTAACAATTTGATAATAACTGTTACATTGCTGCAAAAGTGGACAGCCACATTTTAAAAGTAGAGACATTTTAAGCTGGCAGCCACCTGATAATAAGGAAAGTCCCACTTTCAAAGTACAGCTCTCCGTCTTGATAATATGCTTTGTTATAATGCATTTCCAGATATAACGTATTACCACTATGGATTCCATGAGCAAAATCATACTAGTGTAGGACAATATGGGTTGAAAGAAGACAAGGTGAATTTTAATATTGTATCTTTATTTCCTTTTCAAAACACCGTTATGTAACAAATTTTGATAGTGCCCACTATACTGCAGTTCACTATATTACACTATTCTCATTGTATCATGCTTCTGTACATACACGATTCTCACTAGAACACAGTTTGGTACATACATGTGGTCTGTGGTTATGGACCCCAACTACTGTGTTATAACAAGGCAGAACCATACAAGGGTTTTTAGGCTGGCTGCCACTTGATAATGAAAATAGCCACACTTTCAGAGTAGAGGGATTTTTTGCTGGCAGGCACCTGATAATAAGGACAGCCCCACTTTCAAAGTAGAGGGTTTTCAAGTTGGCTGCCATTTGATAATGAGAACACTGCAAAAATACCATAATGCATGTCTAACACTACTACCTAATTATAAAGTCAACTTTGTGATAAACATTTTTGGCAATATAGGAAGCTTGACAATATATTGCAGTCTGGAATTTCCATGGGGGACAGACAGACATAATGAGTGTGAGTTAATCTAAAGTCAGAGGGTTAGATATGTTCAAACCTGACCAGTTATTTAGCATTAGTGTAGAGGTGTCATCATAATGAGCAGTATACCAGTATGAATCAATCAATGCATACATATGTTCTAATCTTAACCAAGCTGGCGCTACCACAAAAGTAAAGAGCATTGCATTAAGTTTACAATCCATGAAATTATGGGTGGGGTAACAACTGATGTGTGGAGATGGGATACAGGGAAATTGTAGAAGTGGGACTTGATAAACAATGGCATGTTAGGGTATGCAGATTTGGCAGCTGAGCATAGGATTCTATATTTAAAAAAATATATGACACAGAAAATATAAATATGATTTATGGGTTTTGATATAACCTAAAACTTCTAAATTAAGAGGACCTTAAAAGTTAGCCTACCTCAAACATAAGCTGTCGAATTTTTATGATATTTTGTTCTTGAAAGTAAACAATCTCAAAATAAGAAAACTAATGTGTTTAATGCATGTCTTATATGCAATCTGATTCAAATCAAGATCTGCATACTGTAAGTCGATCTGACAGACACCGGTAAAGGTTAATGTTCTGGTCACTTTTGAAATTCCCAGTCCACTTATTTTTAGTAACCTATATTATAAAGTGTTGCATTTCACATTTCATGTTAGGGAAAGTTATCATTAGAAACATTATGTTCCAAATGATGTTTGTTCACTTTTATAAATGTGAAAGCTGTAATTTCATTGGTGAATCAAAAGGTCAACAGAACATGACCTTGTATTATTGTCCATCAGATCTCCATTATGTCAAGAGATCTCAATTTTAATCAGACTGATCTTGTATGTATATAAACACTGCAAAGAGAGAAAATATTTTCATAGGAGAAACACAGATATTCAGAATTATATGTTAGCATCTAGTTGTAAATCAGGTATGGATTAACACAGAATTAACATGTTCTTTATGGATTATGCATGAACAAGTATGGATTTAAATCTCCTCCGCATCCATGTAAATCATACATATATATATATATATATATATATATATATATATAATATACATTAGTAATTTTAAGTAATTTTACAAAGAAACCATTTTCCCACTGTACATGGACATTTTTGCTCAAAGATACACCTACCTTGACAGCAAGTCATTCTTGAAAATAAGCTGAACAGAAATGACTAACACTTATCTTTAAGTTTCTTAGGGTAATTATATCTGGGTACATTGACTAACACTTATCTGTCAGTTTTTTAGGGTAATTATATCTGGGTACATTGACTAACACTTATCTGTCAGTTTTTTTGGGTAATTATATCTGGGTACATTGACTAACACTTATCTGGCAGTTTTTTTGGGTAATTATATCTGGGTACATTGACTAACACTTATCTGTCAGTTTTTTAGGGTAATTATATCTGGGTACATTGACTAACACTTATCTAAGTTTTTTAGGGTAATTATATCTGGGTACATTGACTAACACTTATCTGTCAGTTTTTTAGGGTAATTATATCTGGGTACATTGACTAACACTTATCTGTCATTTTTTTAGGGTAATTATATCTGGGTGCATTGACTAACACTTATCTGTCAGTTTTTTAGGGTAATTATATCTGGGTACATTGACTAACACTTATCTGTCAGTTTTTTAGGGTAATTATATCTGGGTACATTGACTAACACTTATCTGTCAGTTTTTTAGGGTAATTATATCTGGGTACATTATCTAACACTTATCTGTAACTTTTTTAGGGTAATTATATCTGGGTACATTGACTAACACTTATCTGTCAGTTTTTTAGGGTAATTATATCTGGGCACATTGACTAACAGTTATCTGTCAGTTTTTTAGGGTAATTATATCTGGGTACATTGACTTGCTGATAAGATATTCATTATACAGTATACCTGTTCATATCAATGGCCAGTGAATTTTATAAAACAGTAAAAAGCACATAGAATATATAATTATTTGTGCCAATCGGTACTTTGCAGTATATGAATGGGAGTTTGTTATAAGCATGTTTCTGTGTCACATTCTTGCTTATAACATTTTTTGTGGTTCTCTAATTTCAGAAATGCAAGTGTATATGTGTGTGCATGTATGTATGTATCTATGTATGTATGTATATATATATATATATATATATATATATATATATATATATATATATATATATATATATATATATATATAGAGACTTAGCTGATTTTGCTTTTCTTTTCAAATTCAGAGCAGCAATTGTTGTGGTCCAACAGAAACGCTTCCAGATTCATGGAATGCTTCGCCAGAGTTGTATGTGATTATGTACCAGTCTTCAAAAAGCGGTGGAATCTACATCTTCAAAGCAATTACAATGGATAATGTCCTACTGGCACACCTGTGGGTAAGCCCCAAAATGAACAGTTGATATTATGCAGCCTCCATGTTCTTCCAGATCTGTTTATTTCATAGTTTAAATCAAAATAAATTTTTCATTTACATCAAACATTTTGAAGGAAAAAAAGAACTTGAAAAGATTTTCAGTTAAAAAATTGAACTCTCCTAATTTTTGCAAATGAATTTGTTTCTCTCTACCAAAAGTGAATGATTGATACTGATCACTGAAGATACCATAGATTGTTTCAAAAGACTTTATGGTTTTTAATACCATATAATTATACTTGCTTATAAGTTGAGTCAAACTGCAAAAACAACACACCCCCTGATCTGCCATCGCATAATGCACTGGTAGATCAGGTCTATGTTGTTTGTTATACTGATTTCTCCTAACAAACTGCAGAGACCCAGATCTGCTGACGCATTATGCGATAGAAGATCTGGGTCTTTCAAGTTTGCAGTTTGTATCGTGTAATAAGTGAGTATATGTGGTAATTAAATCCCATGCAATCACTGTAAGCTATATTTTGTGTCTTCCTCCCATGAGAAACATATGGCAGTAATTTGTTTCATGAAAAGGTAATAATTTCTAGAAGACTGTCTGCAAGATGCATGGTATATATAGATTATGCAAGATGCATGGTATATATAGATTATGCAAGATGCATGGTATATATAGATTATGCAAGATGCATGGTATATATAGATTATGCAAGATGCATGGTATATATAGATTATGCAAGATGCATGGTATATATAGATTATGCAAGATGCATGGTATATATAGATTATGGTGTTGCTGCTGTTGGATATTGTGCATGGGACCAAAGTACAATCTTGCAAGCCCAATGTACTTCTGACTAGGCCACAATACAAATGCTATAATTTTTTTATTATATACAACTGTATGTTAAATGATAAATTGTATTTAAAATACTTTTCATAAAATTTAAATAAAATACATGTTCGAAACAAAATCTCATTTGAATCATTTTTATGTCTGAGTCCTGCATAAATTCATAATATGACATGACCTTGTTCGACTTACTGTTTCATTATGAAAGACTTGCTGTGACATCATCTTGCATAATAGCAAATGTATTGGGTGTTACATGCATGTCACAATAAGTGCTTGAAAGTGTCCAGTAAGTGAAATTGTACTTTGTTATGTATGATGTTTATATAATATTATAAATATTTTAGGAAATTATAAATGTTTCTTCACTTTAATATTTGCTTAAATCTTAATGTTTATCAGGAAAAACATGTTTAACTAGTGTCCTTGAATTAGGTTGTTTTGATCAATATGTTTTCTCAATTTGAAGGTCAAGGTTGATTTTTGTTTACAAGTAAAATTCCATTAAGATGACTCATATTCTAGAACATTCTGTCATGTGACCAATCTTTATATATACCATGTTTGGTGGACATTTTTTCAGTTTTGACATTACCATCAGTCTTGTAAAGAGCTATTACAGTTGTGAAAATTCATTCCAAATTCTAAGAGAGGAATTATTTTAAATATTCTTTGGATTATAACAGTGCTCATAAACTTTTGGATTTGGGATTTTTAATTGATGATTTTGGAATTTATGTGAACTTATTCAGAGATTTTGGAATACTTCATTTTGACATCAGCACATCAAAGATTACTAGTTACTAGTACATCAGGACTTTGGAGACCATTAGCACATCATAACATTCAAGGACACAGCCGTGAATTCGGAACATTCTATATTTAGGACTTGTGATTAGAACAATCATTCTTATTGGATTATTAGGATTTCAAAACACATTACTGTAAGTGACTTTTTGATTTTTCATTTTAATTATCTAGTAATAAATTGCTTGTTGATTTTTACTTGATTTGTTGGTTTCACTTTCTTTCTGTTACATTTTTCTTAGACCATAGAGTCGTAACAGAAATTGGGGGTCGTTCCGGGATCTGAATTTCTTTAAAGCATATTAGAGATATTAAATTTATCTTTGAAATTCATATTGATTTTGTTTCGGAGAATTTTTTTTTGTCTTTGGCAAAGATTTTTAATAGAGAATTTTTTTTGTGTGAAACCAACAAGCATTTACAATGGCATCTAATGTTCAGAATTTCATTTCAAAACCTACCCAGGAGGGGTTAGAGTGCATGAGAAAGGATGAGTTGCTCGAGCTTGCCAGAAAATACAGTCTATCTGAGGCAAAAGTATCATTGACAAAACAGGAGATAAAGATCATTTTGATTCAGTATTTAGTAGGAAAGGGAATTTTTGAAAATAGTGCTTTAAGTTTGAAGAGAAAGCCTGTATCTGGTTCTGACAGGAAATTAAGGGAATTAGAGTTAAAGAACCAGATGGATTTAGAGTTAGCAAAGCTTCAGATTCAGAGAGAGAGAGAAAAAGAAGAGAGGCAGATGGAGAGAGAGAAAGAAGAGAGGCAGATACAGATGGAGAGAGAGAAAGAAGAGAGGCAGATACAGATGGAGAGAGAGAAAGAAGAGAGGCAGATACAGATGGAGAGAGAGAGAAAGAAGAGAGGCAGATACAAATTCAGAAAGAAGAGAGGCAGATGGAGAGGGAGAGAGAGAAAGAGGAGAGACAGATGCAGATGCAAAGAGAAGAAAGGGAAATGCAATTTAAATGAAGAGAATTAGAACTGGCAAACAGAGCACACTCCACTCCTTTAAAAACAAGTTCTTTTTTTGATGTTACTAGATATATTAGGTTAGTACCCCCTTTTCAGGAAAAAGAAGTAGATAAATACTTTCTTCATTTCGAGAAAATAGCTGAAAACTTGAAATGGCCCAGAGAGCATTGGACTTTGTTATTACAAAGTGTACTAATTGGCAAAGCTCGTGAAGTCTACATTTCACTGTCAGTACAACAAAGCATTGATTATGATGTGGTTAAGGAGTACATCTTGAAAGCTTATGAGTTGGTACCAGAGGCATATCGACAAAGGTTTAGGAATTGTAGAAAAGAAACTGGACAAACTCATGTCGAATTTGCAAGGGATAAAGAACAACTATTTGATAGATGGTGCTCAGCCAAGAAAGTTGATCAAGCTTATGATAACCTCAGACAGCTCGTATTAATTGAAGAGTTCAAGAGGTGCATCCATAGTGATGTTAAAACCTATCTTGACGAGCAGAATGTGGAAACTTTGGAAAATGCTGCTCGTATGGCTGATGATTATTCCTTGACTCACAAAATTTCATTTGGCAATAAGTCGTCCTCTCAGCAGTTTTCTGGTAAAAAACCATTTCAATCTCATTCGAGTACTTCCAAATTTCACAACAGCACAACTGTTAGGAATCAAACATCTGATAAGACTGATCAGAAATCCTTATCTCTTCCTACGTGCACTTATTGTAAAAAGAAAGGGCACGTTATTTCTGATTGCTTCAAGTTGAAAAATAAGCAACAGAGTAAAGACAGAGCTTTTCCAAATGCTCTTATTTCTACGAGGTCAAGGTCACGGTCTTGTATTGAAAGCAATACATTTGTTGGGCCAAACAAATCCCAGTCTGATTCTATTCTAGAGGCTTATGAACCATTCATGTCAGAAGGTTCTATATCACTTATTGGTGATTCTGCCAAGCCTATCCCAATTAAAATATTAAGGGACACTGGAGCTTCTCAGAGTCTTTTATTATCAGGTACTTTGCCTTTGTCTGAGGAGTCTTCTTCAAGTGAAAGTGTTCTTGTTCAGGGAGTTGAGTGCGGCTTTGTAAATGTTCCTCTTCATTGTGTAAATTTGGCATCAGACTTAGTTTCTGGACCTGTGACTGTTGGGGCAGTGACTTCTTTACCCATAGAGGGTGTTCATTTATTACTAGGCAATGACCTAGCTGGAGATAAGGTTGTGGTTAATCCACTTGTAACTGACAAGCCTTGTTTGGATCAGAAAGTTGATCCTGTCAAAACTGAAATCCCTGATTTGTACCCTGCTTGTGCAGTTACTAGAGCTATGGCAAAAAGAGCTCTTGAGAGTGATGTTGATCAGGATATTATTCCTTTAGCTGACACATGTATTGGTCAGTCTTTTGATGAGGTCACTTTTTCCTCAGGTATTGATCAATCAAATGGTATTGATCACAGTGATCCTCTTTTGGCAACTCATTCTCTTTGTTCTAATCAGGATGACAAACGACAATCCCTTGTCGTTGAACAGGAGCAAGATCCCGAGATATCTTGTTTGTTTCAGAGGGCCTTTAGTGAAACTGAAGCCACACAAGTTCCAGTGTGTTACTTTGTGAAAAATGGGGTCCTTATGAGGAAATGGAGACCACCTGATGTACCCACTGGTGACGAGTGGTCAGTGAGCTATCAAATTGTTGTTCCTAAGTCATATAGACAGGAAATTCTTAATTTAGCCCATGAAACTCCTTTGGCTGGTCATTTAGGAGTCCGTAAGACTTATCACAAGATCTTGAATCATTTTTATTGGCCGAAACTCAAAAGTGATGTTTCTAAATACTGCAGATCTTGTCACACTTGTCAAATGGTAGGAAAACCCAATCAGAAGATACCTAAGGCTCATCTGCAACCTATTCCTACATTTGATGAACCATTTAGTAGAATAATGGTAGACTGTGTTGGTCCTTTGCCTAAAACCAAGTTAGGGAACCAATACTTGTTGACCATCATGTGTACATCTACAAGATTTCCAGAGGCAATTCCTCTGAGAAATATAAAAACTAAAACTATTGTGAAAGCTTTGGTGAAGTTTTTTACACTTGTTGGCCTTCCCAAATCTGTCCAGTCGGATCAAGGGTCAAATTTTATGTCTGGAATTTTCCAGCAAGTTATGCATGAACTAGGCATACAACAGTTTAAATCTTCTGCCTATCACCCTGAAAGTCAAGGTGCTTTGGAAAGATTTCATCAAACTTTGAAGAATATGATTCGATCATATTGCTTTGATACGGAAAAGGATTGGGATGAGGGTGTTCATTTGTTGTTGTTTGCTGTTAGGGAATCAGTTCAAGAGTCGTTGGGTTTTAGTCCCTTTGAACTAGTTTTTGGTCATACTGTCCGTGGACCATTGAAATTATTGAAAGAGAAACTTCTTTCAAATGAAGATTCAAAGATTAATCTTCTTGATTATGTTTCTGATTTCAAATACAAGTTGTCAAAGGCATGTGAAGTAGCAAGAACTAATCTTCACAATACCCAGTCAAAAATGAAATTAAGGTATGACAGAAATTCACAGGAAAGGAGTTTTAAACCTGGTGACAAAGTTCTGGCTCTCTTTCCCATACCTCAGAATCCTCTTCAGGCTAAATTTTATGGTCCTTATACCGTTGAAAAGAAAGTAAATGACTTAAATTATATCATTAACACTCCTGGGAGACGGAAACAGAAACAACTTTGTCATATAAATATGTTAAAGGAATATTTTGACAGAGATAGCCCAGCTAATTATTCTGTTAATTTAGTTGTACCTGTCCCACACAGTGAAGATATCAACGATGGAGTACGATCAGACTATAGTGACTCTGGTATAACCAATCTTCGGAATTCAGAAATATTGAACAACCTAGACCAGAAACTTTCACATCTACAACAACAGGAAAGAAATGAACTAAAACAGCTATTACATGACTATGAGCACTTGTTTCCTGATGTTCCAACACGAACAAGTAAAATTTATCATGACGTTGACATTGTAGATTCTGCGCCTGTGAAACAGCATCCTTATAGGATGAATCCTCTCAAACAGAACTATCTGAAGAAAGAAATTCAGTATTTACTGGAGAATGATTTCATAGAACCAAGTAAAAGTAACTGGAGTTCACCATGTATTCTTGTTCCCAAGCCAGATAATACATTCCGTATGTGTACTGACTATAGAAAAGTCAACAGTGTCACCAAAACTGATTCATTTCCAATCCCAAGAATGGACGATTGCATTGATAAAATTGGAAATGCGGAATATGTCACCAAGTTTGACCTTTTAAAAGGATTCTGGCAAATTCCACTGACGGAAAGGGGAAAAGACAATATGATTGCAGATGCACTCTCACGTGCCTAGAAATGTAATATTGCTTGATGTAATTAAGTCCAGTATCATAAAACATGTTCTTATGTAATTTTGGTTATTGTAGTATTAGATGTATATTCAAAAGAAAGCTTTATTATATAAATCTTTCTTTTTCTTTATGAGGGGAGGTGTTATGTATGATGTTTATATAATATTATAAATATTTTAGGAAATTATATATATAAATGTTTCTTCACTTTAATATTTGCTTAAATCTTAATGTTTATCAGGAAAAACATGTTTAACTAGTGTCCTTGAATTAGGTTGTTTTGATCAATATGTTTTCTCAATTTGAAGGTCAAGGTTGATTTTTGTTTACAAGTAAAATTCCATTAAGATGACTCATATTCTAGAACATTCTGTCATGTGACCAATCTTTATATATACCATGTTTGGTGGACATTTTTTCAGTTTTGACATTACCATCAGTCTTGTAAAGAGCTATTACAGTTGTGAAAATTCATTCCAAATTCTAAGAGAGGAATTATTTTAAATATTCATTGGATTATAACAGTGCTCATAAACTTTTGGATTTGGGATTTTTAATTGATGATTTTGGAATTTATGTGAACTTATTCAGAGATTTTGGAATACTTCATTTTGACATCAGCACATCAAAGATTACTAGTACATCAGGACTTTGGAGACCATTAGCACATCATAACATTCAAGGACACAGCCGTGAATTCGGAACATTCTATATTTAGGACTTGTGATTAGAACAATCATTCTTATTGGATTATTAGGATTTCAAAACACATTACTGTAAGTGACTTTTTGATTTTTCATTTTAATTATCTAGTAATAAATTGCTTGTTGATTTTTACTTGATTTGTTGGTTTCACTTTCTTTCTGTTACATTTTTCTTAGACCATAGAGTCGTAACAACTTGATCATCCCACTCAATTCATGGGCACACACTGGTATACATTATTGCTTTGTTACCCAATCTTATGTTATGTCACAATTTACTTTTCGTCAGGATAGCAATACTTTCAAAGAGTTGACTCAAAATATGGCAGATATCTTTAAGGGGAGGTAAATCCAGAGCTTTCAGTGCATTTCAAGCAATTGTAGTCTTAGATACCCAACCCCATTCTAAGACTGTGCATCATGCAGACCCTCAGTGGCTATATCTGGTTCCTCATATTTCTGAGAAAAAAATTGAATCCTGTTTCTTTTCCTTAGAAAAAACTTGCTACCTGGTAAGAGTACAGTGCATTTTTATATTAAAAAAATGTAGAAGACATTAAACCAGAAGATATAGTAATAATTTTTAGGCATAAGATTTATATTAATAAAGTTTTATGAATGTAATGATTTTCAACTCACTAATGGACTTCATAATTTCTCACCTGGACTTTCAGATTTCTTGTGCACCACTAATTTTTTAAAACAGGGGATATTGGACTTTATTGTACAAGTCCTACTGTATACACATTCACTTATAAGTTGAGTCCAACTGCAAACTGCACAGACCCAGATCTGCTGTCACATAATGCAACAGCAGATCTGGATCTATGCAGTTTGTTAGGAGTAATCAGTAGAACAAACAACATAGACCATGATCTTGCGGTGCATTATGCAACGGCAGATGAGGGTCTATGTTGTTTGCAAGTGGACTCGATTTATACGCGAGTATATACAGTACATAAAGCTCTGTAAATATGATAGAAACAAATCATTTGTCAGTGGATAGAAATTCAATGCTGTTGTTGCTGTGGCTCTTTTTTTCAGAGATCTGGAGAGGATCATGTGGAAAATATGAACATAAATATTGAAGATTATGCTTCTAAAGACCTGTCTTCCTACAGTTGGTAATTACTCCTGCTCACATTTTATCACATTTGTTTCATTATAATGTTATAATATTAGGTCATCAATACTGTATGCTACATTATGGCAAAACATAACACTGGCACTAAGCAGAATAAATTACCGTATATACTCGTTTATAGGCATATACTAACTGCAAACTGCATAGACACAGATCTGCCGGTGCATAATGCGCCGGCAGATCTTGGTCAATGCAGTTTGTAGGTACTAATCAGTAGAACAAACAACCTAGACCCTGATCTACTGGCACATAATGTGACAGCAGATCAGGGTCTATGTTGTTTGCATTTGGACTTGGCTTATACACGAGTGTATACAGAATCAAGTTTATCCATGAATAATGTGCATCCAACTGCAAACAGTGTTGATCCAGACCAGCCTACCCATAATGCATTGCTAGTGTTGTTTCTTTAAGGAAGTCCACTTGTGAAATGTATTTAACTTTTTTTTATATTTTTATATAGCTATGGGTCAGAGCAATCCAAAATCACTTCAATCTATCCCAAGTAAGGGTCATTACATAGAAAAGCATGGAAAAATACCCTGTCATTAATTGTCCAGAAAATAATAGCTGAAAGAGTATTTAACAAATCATCAAATTTGCATAGATTGGAGATCACGGAATCACCTTATCAAATACATTTACACAAAGGAAAGTACCGTGTTTACTCATGTATAATCTGATACCAACTACAAACTGCATAGACCCAGATCTGCTGTCGCATAATGCACCAGCACATCTGGGTATATGCAGTTGTAAGGACTAATCAGTAGAACAAACAACATAGACCCTGATCTGCCGGCGCATTATGCGATTGCAGATCAGGGTTGATGTTGTTTGCATTTGAACCTAGCTTATATGCGAGTATATACGGTATATGTTAGTGAGTGAATTTGTTCAGTATGACACAATTATTGAGATCAGTTTTCTGCAATGGAAAGCCAGTGTGATTGATTTATGGCAGATCATAATCAATAAAGACTTTCCAAAGTCTTGTATACTTTGTGTTGACTTTATCATTTTCTTTCACTAGACTGTTATTGCAATTATTATAAATATTGTAAATATTTCTTCTTCAGTATTTATTAAGAGACAGAAGCCACAACCATGTCATTTTACGTACCGTCTCAACTAGAGTTCATAGCACTATGATACATCTTTAAAAAAAGTGACATGTTGATGACATCATAATGTAATGGTAATGTCATTTCGAACTGCGCAGTAAGCATTGATTTTACAGAAGCTGACTGCTGAAAGGATTTACATTACATTATTACATCATAAATATGACTTGTTATCTCAGTATGTCATTGTGCTATGAATTCTGGAAGAGATTTTACTAAGATGATGTGATAGTGACTTCTGTCTCATATTAAATAGTGAAAAAAGTTTTCATACAATTTTAATAATCGTAAGAACATTGCTGTGAAAGATAATGATAAAGACAATAAATAGTATATGACACAGCAGTAAATCACTAGCAATTTATGACCTGCATAAATTGGCTTCGCAAGCTTTCAGTGTCGAAATTCCAATGTGAGCTTAATAATTGTAGCATAATGAAAAAATTCACTCACCAGCATACACTTTTCTTGACGTACCTGATTAAAGGACTTTGTGATGATCGTTAACCTGTGCAAATTTGATGAATTGTTAGCTAACCTGATCCTTCATTTGCCATGCATTATCCGTCTCCTGTATTGTTCATTCACAATGTCGTGCATCATCCATCTTGCATTGTCCATTCACAATGCCATGCATTATCCATCCTGTATTGTCCATTCACAATTGCCATTTACAACTTCTCAAAAAACTCTCAACAGAATTTGAACAAGTTTGACAAATGATACAGACCTACAGTCAGATATGGCTGCTGTTACTAAAAATAGAAAAGTTTTAAATGACTTCTTTGGAAAAATCACTGAACAGAATTTGAACAAATTTGAAATAAGGTATCCTGGCATGAAGGTCTTTCAGATTTTTTCAAATGATGCGGATCTACCATCAAATATGGCTGCTATTACTAAAAGTAGCAAAACCTTTAAATGACTTCTCTATAACTACTCAACAGAATTTGACCAAATTTGAAAGAAAGCATCTTGGCATAAAGGTCTCTCAAATTTGTTCAAATGATGCTGATCTATCATCAAATATGTCATCAAATATGGCCAATGGTACTGAAATATAAAAACCTTTAAGTGACTTGTCAAAAACTGCTCAACAGAATTTGACCAAATTTGACAGCATCCTTGCATAGATGGTTTTCAGAGTTTTACAAGTAGTGCTGATCTGCCATCTGATGTAGCCACCATTACTACTAATGATTTAAAAAAAAAAAAACTTCTTAAAAAAAAACACCTAACAGAATTTGACCAAATTCGACAGAAAACATTCTGGCATAAAGACCTTTCAAGTTTTGTACAAATGATGTTGATCGAGTCAAATATGGCAATCGGCACTAAAATTTATTTTAAAAAATCTTTAAATGACTTTCTCTCAGCAACTGTTCATCAGAATTTGATCAGATTGGACAAAAAACATTCTGGCATGAAGGGCTTTCAGATTTACACAAATTATGCTGATTAGCCATTAAATATGGCTACCATTGCTAAAAGTTGCAAATCCTTAGACTTACATCTCAAAAACCACTCACAGAATTGACCAAATTTGACAGAAAGCATCTTGGCATGAAGTTTGTACAGATAATGCCAATCTGCCATCAAATATTGCTGCTTCTACTAAAAAGAAAAAACCTTTTAATAACTTTTTCTAAAAAACTGCTTAATAGAATTTGACCAAATGTGATGGAATTGAAGGCTTTTCACATTGACATAAATTATGCAAATTCACAACTAAATTTGGTGGCTGTTACTAAAATATGAAAACATTTACAAAACTTTATCGCAAAAAACTGCTTAGCAGAAATTTGACCAGCTTTGATAGACAGCATCCTGGCATAGAGGCCTTTCAGTATTTGACAAATGATATTGAACTGCCTTCAAATATGGATGAAGATATAAAGACTGGAGAAACCTTGAAAGAATTATTTTCATAACATATGCAATCAACAACATTGGAAGAAATTTCTGCTGAAAGCATCCCGCTGACAGTGATTTTTGTCCATCTGCTCTTACATTTGGCTTTTAGACAGATGTCAGCCAGGTGAGCAGTCTCAGGCCCACTTGGGCCTCTTTTTAAATACTCATTCAGCTATTATTTTGTAGAGATTTGGTGACAAGGCACTATTTCCTTTACTTTTCTATGTAATACCCATACAAGATGATTGATATTTAACTAAGTGTAACAGTTTAAAAATAATGCACATCAGCATCAATCTGATTCAATTAAGATATCTGACATAACAGAGATCTGACAGGCACCAGTATGAATTCATGTTCTGGTGACTGTAGGACTTCCTTGTACAGTTATTTTTAGCAGCCTATTAGGCAAAGGGTTGCATTTGGTGTTAAGGAGTTATCATTAATAGAGATATGTTCAGCATGATGTTTTTCACTTTCAGAAAAAGGTCAACATGACCTTGCATTGGTACCCATCAGATCTACTTACTATAAGCAGAGATTGATTTTATACAGATCAACATTAACCTATACATTTTTATGTGGTTTTGGCTTGCTTGGATCCTTAACTATGTGAAAACATCCATTTTTAAAAAAGTTTAATATTCCAACATATCACAAGCAATCATTGTTAAGTTGTGTATGGAATTAACATTGTTGACCCTGATCTGCTGAATGTACAGTAAAACCTGTCTTGAGAGACCACCCCTTCTGCAAACAAAAAGTGGTCTCTCAAGACAGGCAGTCTCTCATAATAGGTTTGTGCAAAGGACCAATTTCCAAGTTTGAAATTCAACACTGTTTAAGAAGGAAAGTACCTACAATTGCTGTACATGTATTGTGTTCTTTATTCATAGTTCCTGATAAAATATTGTATGCATCTATCTGAAATTAATTTCATATAGCAATATAGATATACATCTATCATAAAACATTCATATTTATTTTTGAAGATCACATGTATATGTATTAGCATATAAATTGCAAAATTAACTAAGGTAATATTTATATATCCTGTCCATAAGTTAACTTCACTCCTTTCAATTATATTAATTCTTTCCACTAGTGTTAGAATTTTTCACAGTTTTGTTGGAGGTTCTGGCATTGTTATCAAGGTATTAATGTTTTCAGTGGTCAATTGTAATAATGACTAGTGGCTTTTTTCAGGCTTTGGGTAAATATGGAACATATAATTTGAATGAATGAAACAAAAAAACATAATTAATTCATCCAGAAAGATGACAACATGAATGGATTAATTCTATAAACAAAGAGTGTGACTCCCTGCACTAAGGTAAACAGATGATGGCTTGGTGTGTGGGTTGTAATTACTGTAACATAAAAAAATGCAACAAACAACACAACTCTTTAACAATGACAATCAAAGATGAAGACAAAGACCTCATTCACCCCAGGTACCCCTGCTACATTGAAGCTCTGTAAAAAGTTTTCTCATTATGACATTAACTGTGTTGTACAGGTTTTCACAAAAGATAAAGAAACAATACAAACCTTTGAACTGACTATGTATGTCCATGACTCTTCCCTTTTGAAGAAAAAATGGTTAATCACAATGGGTATTCACATGACTTTGGCACTAAAATGGCACTACGTTGGCAGTTAGTGACATGTACTTTAGTCTGGTTTACCATCTAACATAAATTACACTACCTGCATGTCCTGTAAAATTTAGGAAACTGGTAGCCAGCTTAATTTTTTTTCTTCTCTTTTGTTTAGAACAGTCTTCACTTTTTAAGTGGCCATAGTTACAAAGGATTAAATAAAGGTCAGATGGTGTTTGTCTCTGTTTTTGTGATATGGTCGTTTATAGCAGTGTTCTTTCAAACAATCTGCACTTTGCCTGCGGACCGTCATAAGCGCTCATGTTCACAAAGGTTTAAATCAAGGTCAGTGGTGTTTATTTGTTTTTGCAATGTGGTCATTCATATCAGTGTCAAATGCATATTTTGCCTTAAGATTGCGTTCACTGGTCGCCTTGTGCAGGTGGTTGCTCACAACAGTGTATTTATGTAACAGAATTGATCCATGCATTACGATTGTGGTAATAATTGACAGGTGGTCACTCATAGCAGAGGTCGCTCAAGACAAGTTTTACTGTACTATGCAGTGACAGAACTGAATCTACGATATTCACAAATTGGTGTACTTTATACATGAGAAAATTTGGTACTTATGACATCATTGCTGTACTAAGCAAAATAAAATCATGTACAGTTATGACACCATGATTAGCAGAATCACGTGACCATCCAAAGCTCTCTACTGGGCAGGGTCCATTCAAGAACTGAACATTTATAAATGGGAAATTGTTTATTCTAGAATAGACTAAGCAGGATCAGTGCTAACAAAATTGGATGGCCCAGTGCTTGGGGCACCTCAGAATATACATTGGGCTCCTCCCATGTTCTGAGTGAGTTGCCCGTTGAACTTGTCCCAAAGAAAAAGAGTTATTTAAGTTGCCTGACAAAAACTGTGAGTGTGCTGACAAAATGCAGTATTTTAATTTTTAAGTTCTTGAAAGACACTGGTAAATTATTAATATTGAACTTCCTTATGGGATTCCATTTGTAGGTCCCTTACCATTATGAAGATTGTCTTGTATCAGTTGGTTAGCATGCCGGACTCATGACCGAAAGGTGTTAGTTCAAATCCTACCATCGGACCAGCCTGGGTCATCTACTGTAGTGTGTCGTTGGGCAAGACACTTTACCCCAATTGTCTCGGCACTAAACAGCCTACTTGTGTTGCTGTACCGTAAAGCACCAAACCTCAATCAAATATTTTTCTGTTCTCTGTATTTCATTGGTTACTTATAATTAACACTAATTTGTCATTCAGGGTAATGCATCACTGGTTAAATATATTGATTGGTACATATGTGATTGTTTTACGGTTAAGCTTAGCTAGGAGATTAGTGACTTATAAAAGCATCCAAAGCAATGTTTTTTGCCTTAAAGGAACAGTGTGATCTTTATAATCAATATGATAATCATTTTTTGGTAATCTGTATTGTTTTTATCTCAGTGTCATCTTTTTAATCAATATGATAATCATTTCTTGGTAATCTGTATTGTTTTTATCTCAGTGTGATCTTTATGATCAATATGATAATCATTTCTTGGTAATCTGTATTGTTTTTATCTCAGTGTGATCTTTTTAATCAATATGATAATCATTTCTTGGTAATCTGTATTATGGAAGTATTCTATAGCATGATAATTTCATTTTCAAATACTTTATCATGATCTATCTCTGATATTTTTTTCCCAATGTACCCAAAGTTTTTGCTATAGGATTTTTAAGATGCTCCAACCCTGTTTCTTTATGTGTAGGTATCAGTCATGTCAGTTCAACAAGAACCGGTAGCTATGTTCCACAATCTGATCAAAATTTAGATATCAGATATAATGGAGATCTGACAGACATCGACACAAGGTCATATTCTGTTGACCTTTTGATTCACCAATCAAATTGCAGCTTTCACATTTATGAAAGTGAAAAATTTAATTTAGAATATATTGATTCTAATGATAACTCTCCCTAACATGAAATGCAACACTTATTCTGATACGTTACTAAATATAAGTGGACCGGGAAGTTCAAAGGTCAGCAGATCATGAACCTCTATCGGTGCATGTTATATCTACTTTATTATAAGCAGATCTCGATTTTAATCAGATGTGTTCCATGGACCAACCCTTGCTTATGCCCCACAGTGAGATGTCAGTCTTTACAGTTTTAGACGCATACAATGAACAACACAGTCAGTTGATGTAGTGTGTATCTTAGATTAGTGCTTCATCGCAAAGTTAACAATATTTCAACCACAGATATATCTCTTTCAGCCCTTAACTAGATTTCCCTTCTCTTTTGTCAGTGCTCTCAAGAATGTTGATGAGCTATGTAGCAGATTTGAGACAGAAGTGATAGATCAATTGAAGCCAGCAGGAAATCATGGAAAGGGAAGTCCTAGCAAGGGGAAATCCAAGAAAAGCCCAACTAAGGAGGAAGACCACTCAAAGAGCACTGAAGATGACCCATTGAGAGAGCCTCTTAGGCAGAGGCCAAGACACTCACCACCTGATAGGTATGGTAACAATGAAAATTTGAATCAAACTTTATTAAACTTGTATGCACCCTCCAACAGATCTTAGGTATGCAGAAGTTCATTTGAAAATCTTGGTCAAGTTTTTCTGTTAATGTTTTTTTATATGGTCATATGTCCAAATCCTGAAGGGATAGCTATCATACCAGGACTTTAGAATCAGGGAGCTCTGCTTTTTCATATCCATGCACCCCTACTCTCTCTCTGACCCTCATGCAAGGTCAAGGTCATTTGAAAATCTTGGTTAAGTTTTTGGTACAAGTTTTTTTGTAAAGCCATAGATCCCAAGCCATAGGTCCCAAACCATGGAAGGGATAACTATCATACATGGACTGGAAAATTAAGAAGCTCTGCGCTTTCATTTCTCTGTTTAATACATTACCTATTATGCAATCGCATTAACAATAGAAAATAACATCTTCCCTACCTCTGAATCCCCCCCGATGAAAAATGTATTTCCATCTATGTATCATATAGATGAATGGAAGTAACTACAGATTACCTCCCCTTGCTCCCGTTAAGTCGCCACATGTATCCCAGATATTTACCACTTTAAGCTTGAGCAAAACCTACAACAGGATGCTTGCATTTACGGGAAGAGGTAGGAGGTATTGATGGTAATGTGATTGGGTAAGTATTCTTTGAGCAACATAATTTACTAAAAAAATTCCATTTTCTGTTGAATACATTACTTGATCACATTAACACAAAGAGAATGGGTAAGAGGAGGAGGAAATGCTTGAGCATCCAACCTGTACCCATGTCACCCTGTAGAAGCATGATGACTGCTCTATTGAAAGGATAAACGTCTGCTAACATGAAGGCAGCACAACCAAAGATGATTTGTTTATACTCCAGCACCTGGCTATTGCCTTACCTGCAAAAGTTTACTGGTGAATCCAGCAAAATCTATGAGTCTATGCTTGAACTGGGGTTGTGCTTTCATGAACCTGGCATGGCAACCATCTGAACAGCTACCAGTGGCCCAGCAAGATTCAGCTCTCTCTCCTTTGTGAGGTCATGTCTTGTGAATGTAAGTTGGAGAAAGTATACTGGGCATGACAGCCAACTGACTCCACTATGTCTTGAATTGAAACATTATGTTCAAAGGCATGGCTCATTGAAATCACTAGTATTTTATTTTTTGAGCCAAGATCTTCATGAGTTGTACATCGATCTAATAACCCACTATCGCCAAGAGGCCAGCGATTGTGGGGTTATATCTTGATTTCCCATCTTAATCGGTAGGAAGAGCCTCTTATGGGCACTGCGGACCCTCTCCATGTTCCTCAGATAGCATCTGTGAGTGTGAACCAGGTTATGCAGCTTCGCCTCTCTCAACAGTTTGATTGATGAGAGCGGGAGAAAATGATTGCCTCTAGATGGTGACCTGTTCTTATTGACAAAACCATGTTGTGTAATTAGTACAACTGAGCTGTTGGAACAAAACTGTATGCAGCTCAGATCCATGGACAGTGCATGCAGCTCACTCACCCTGCATGCTGAAGCTGGTGCTATCAGGAAGTAAGTCTTGTATGATAACAGTTTCAATGAGAGGATGAAGCATGGGCAAGTTGAACTACGTCAAGACCCAGGAGAGGGGAACATGGTGGGCGAGTGGGACCTGGATAGGTCAAGATTGGACAAGTTGGACAGATCCTTGTAGTGGCCAACATCTTTTCCATGATGTCGGAACATGTCTGAAATCATGGTACAGTATCCCTTGATTGTGACAAGGGCTAACTTTTTGTCACCAAAGGGGAAAAGGAAAAAGCTAGCCAACTGGGGGATAAAAGCTAAGAGTGGTGTGGCATCATTAAAAATGTGCTACTATCCCTTATACACCGTCAAAATGGAGGGCCTTCTAGCTGTCAAAATCTTCTCCACAATTGAAGTGCAGAACTCCTTTTTATGCAAGACATGGAGGAGGAATTTCACTGGACACAGATGGAATACTGATGACCTCAGGTGCTTGATCAGCATGGGGGTCACTATGATTTTACAGATCAAGCATATTGCTGACATCAGAGAGTGAGCAAACAGAACTCTTTTGTAAGTCCTGCCCCTCATCTTCTGGATTAGTTTCAATATTATAACCGCTGGGGGAAAATCATAGGCTCACATCCCCTCCCAGCTGATTGACATGGCATGAGTCTGGGAATGGAGAGATGAATGTGGGCATTTTGTTGTTTTCCTTGTCGCAAATAAGTCTAGCATCAGACAGCCCCATAGAGCATAAACATGATGAAAGATGTATGGATGGAGAGTCCGTTCTATATGAAACAGTTGGCCTCACCTTGATAATTAATTGTCCAGGATGTTGAGCCTGCCCATGTTGTGTTGGACTTGTATGCATATATGGTAGTGGTCACACAAATTGAGGAACTCCCATACCGTAATGCAGAGCTCTGGTGATTTCCTTCCAGCTTGTTTTGAAGAGGTAGTTCGCCATGACAACATTATCAAAACCATCTTCCCTTGGATGTGCTCACTCCAAGTGTGGGAGGTGTGGAGAATGGCCTTCATTTACGTGGGAGGTGTGGAGAATGGCCTTCATTTACGTGGGAGGTGTGGAGAATGGCCTTCATTTACAGGAAACTGATGTGAAGAGCCTTCTCTAGTACCATCCAATTGCCACCGACAGTTGAGAAGCACTGTGGCATGTGTGCCACTCAACCCAAGAAACTGGCATCTGTACAGACATATAAAAGTATATACATATACACCCTTGCTACATCTCAAACATGCTCTAGGTCCAAGCAACAGTATGGATTGAGTATCATATCACCTACTCTCTCTGGAGTGGGCTGACAGGGTCAACTTTGTACATATATGTACATTATTTGTACATTCTTGGTTAAGGTTTTGCATTCAACTCAGTTTAGCTCAGTTTTTTTGCACTCTTTATATGTACTTTTATATTTAGAACCATCAAAGCTGGTGAGGAGATGCATCTTGACAATTACTACACCCTCATTACAAAAGTAGTTCACTGTAATCCATATTTTATGCTTCATTGACTTGGTTACATTTTGTTGTTTATTTTTCAAGCTCAGTTTATGCTAGAATTATTAAACTAGATGATTATATGCATTTCTATTAGTACCACACTCTTGCAACACTCACTGCCTTTAGTTCAGATTTTGCATTTAGCTCATGACCCAGTATGCATACTATTATACCTAGAATTATTAAACGTGGTGAGGGTCTGCATCTTGATGAGTACTACATCATAATAAAAGAGTAGGTTACTGTGACACATATTTCATGCTTCACTGACTTGGGTTCAATTCTTTAAGTTTATTTCTCAAGCAGTTTTCATGCTAGAATTCTTAATCTAGATGAGTGTGTGCCTCTCTATTAGTACCACACCCATACAACAGGAGAAGGCCACTGTGACCTACATTTCACATTTTACTAGCTTAGGTTAAGTTTTTGCATTTAGGTTATGACCACATAGGTTTCTTACTCCCTGTATACATACTATTATACCTATAATATTGAAACTTAGTGTTGAGATACATCTTGATGAGTGCTACACCCTCATCACAAAACTAGGTCATTATGACCCATATTTCACACTTCATTGACTTGGATTCAATTTTATGTTTTAGGTTTATTTCTCAAGCACTGTTCATGCTAGAATTATCAACTAGATGATTGTATGCATCTCTGTAAGTACCACACCATTACATCAAAAGGTCTTTGTGACCCACATTTCATATTTTACTGTCTTGGGTTAAGTTTTTGTGTTCAGCTCTTGACCACATAGGTTTCTTGCATCCTGTATACATACTGTTATACCTGGATCCATGAAACTTGGTGAGAGGATGCAAACCTTTCAATGACTTAAAACCTGCTGAATTTTGATGAATTTGACATGAAGCATCCTGGCATGCAGATCAGCCATCAGATATGGCTGCTATCAGTGAAAAAAGATAAATCCATCTATCGTCCCTCAGCAGTTGCTATTTTCAACATCTTCACAAAAGCTGCCAGACCAATTTCAACCAAACTTGGCAAAGAGCATCCTTTCATAAATGCCTTTCAAATTTGTACAAATGATGCCATTTAACCATCAACATTGGCCACTGTTACTAAAAACAGAAAAACATTTAAATGACTTCTTCTTAAAAAACCACTGAACAGAATTTAAAAAACTTTTTAAAATAAAGAATCCTGGCCTGAAGATCTTTAAATTTGTCGCTCACCTGGCCATAAGATCTGGTTAGCTAAGGGTATGGCCATGTGTCAGTTGTCCAATATCTGTCATCCATCCATCAACATTTACTTATTACCATTCTGCATGTAGTATTTTGATTTTATTTTGATAAAACTTGGAATATACTTTTTTGTCATTATCTTGGATGAGTTTTGAGTTTGAGCAAGATCTATGCATGTTAATGAGGTGATCTTGCATCTGATTAGCTGAGCTTATTACAGTAGGACCCCGCTATATGGTCGGGGTCCACAAAACGAGATCGTGCTATAACCAACCTAGACAAAACCAAGTCATTTAGCTGAATAAAATGATGCATGCACCAAAAAAATGGGGGGGGGGGGGGGGGGTAAATTGTGGGCTCAAAACAACGTGCTTCATTGGCATAGTTACCATCTTAAATCAATGCATATTAAACGAGAAATGCACATGCTGTGAAAACAGAGATTGCACATATAATATTTTACTTTTTTCAGAGAACCATGCATTGGTACATTTATATGTACATGTCTATTGTATAGCATGAATAGTTAAAGGCTCAACACGTGTACTCACCATCCGATCTCATGGCATGCATAGGAGTGAGTCCATAATAATTCCATTGAAAATATGCACACAGAAGTATAATATCATTGTCTGATAAAGTTCTGAAATCCTACATCATCGTCTAGTCATTGTAAATCGTCGTCGTCTAGTCATCGTAAATCACGTCCGACTCAGATTCCTCAACTTTACTGTTATATGCGGGTGCTTATGCAGAGAATGAGCTTGGGCTCTTGCCAGTAACACTTTGATCATAAAGTCAGAAATCTATTAAAGGATGCAAATAGACATGTGTCAATTGTGCGGCAAGATCACAGGGAGTTCAAATAACCACCCTCTATTACTTGGCACTGAAAGTATCAAACTTGCGGCTTGATCAAAGGGTTGTCACGTGGGAAAACAAAGAGTGTGGTGCCTTTACTAGCTAAGGGATTAAGGTCAAAGTATATGCACAGGAAGTTGTAGAACTCTACTTGGCACTGAACAAGTATTAGAATCGCGACTGGATCAAAAGGATTGTCAGCTTGAAAACAAAGTGAGTGCCTTTACAAGCCAAAGGCTTATCGGCCCATGTGCACTGGCAGATAACTTGGGAAATATCACTTGGGAATTAAATCTGACTTGTGGAAACACCGGACTTTATCCTGTCCATGGCTTCAAGCTTCTCTTTAACAGTAAAAGCTTTACGTTTCCATGTACTGTTATCCATTGTAAATAACTACTAATTAACTCTGACACCTATTTGTTTGAACGACTACAGCAAGAATAATTGTTAATCAACAATGGGGTCATTTTTATAGGGAATGTACAATATTATTCTCTGGTCAATTGATTGCGTGGCGATTGTCTAACAACACTGCCAAGCCACGTGTGTGCGTTGGCGGCTTTCGTTTTTTTGACGTTTTATAAATCATTGCCACATGGTTTGAACAACCTTTAGCTTTGAGATTGACTTTGATGATTGTCAATGACTTAAATTAATTGATTTATAAATTCAGGTGCGAATCTTTTATCAACCACCGCATTGTTTGGTGCTTGGCTGTGTATGCAGTTGAATGAGCAAACATATGTCGGCTATTGTTTGAACAATGATTGTACACAGAATCTATTGAAGACAAACACAAAGAAGACTTAATGAGTTTATTGTTCATGTATCAGTAGTAATAAGATTAACACTTATCAGCTTTAAAATGAGCTGACATCTTTCAAAAAAAAACTAAGATCAAAGTGCAGTAATTGACTACTGACACATTTGAAATGAACATTCACAAATAGAAATGTTCAGCATCTTTATTCATATAATGAAAGATGCAATCATAAGACACTTTTTCTTCAAGAATACAATACAGCTTGCCAAATTATCAAATCAAACTCTTGTTTATTTTGGCACAAAACTTTGCAGTAGTTCAGGAAATTGGTAAAATTATTGTAAAATTTCGGTAGCCAAGCCACGATCGTATTATATCCGAATTCATACACGATCTCTTCCCCAAAATGGTAATTAATTTTTTGCACATTATTTTTCGTACTTTGAAGAAAATTTTTTTTTTTTTTTTCATGTATGGAAAAATAGATGAAATTTCTGGAGCCATGCCACGATCGTGTTATATCCGAATTCGTGATATAATGAAGCGTGCTATAGCGGGATCCTACTGTACCACTCTAGAAGCCATATTTATGATTTGATTTTACTGAAACTTGGAATATATGCTTATATCGTCAATATCTTGGACAAGTTATCTTGCATCAGATTGGCTGAGCTTGTTACCACTCTGGACTGATCTGATTTTGATCAAACTTGTTATACATACTTATATCATCAAGATCCCAGACAACTGGGTATGTAAGCTTCTCTAATCAAGATCTCAGATGAGTTTTATTATGAGTGAGATCCACATATAATAATAATGTGATCTTGCATCTTAATGACCCTGCTTGTTAGTACTTTAGAGACCATTTTCTGATCAGATTTTGAGCAAATTTGGCATGTAAGCTTATATAGTGAAGATCTTGGATGAGTTCGATTATGAGTGACATCCATGCATATTAATGAGGTCATCTTGTAACTAATTGCTTGAGCTTGTGAACACTCTAGAGGCAATATTTCTCATCAGATTTTGATCAGATTTGGTATGTAAGCTTGTATCATCAAGATCTTGAGATGAGTTGGATTATAAATGAGATCCCTACTTATTAATGAGGAACTAGGCTGTTCAAATGGTGGGAATTGACATACTCTACCTTCTGGTCATGAGTCCAATGCCCTAACCATTGAACCACCACAGCTCACATGGGTGGGGATCACAATGGTTTCCAAGTTATGACTTATGGTGCGAGGCCCCTTGAGGTGAGGACAGACTCAGTAACCCATGCCATCTAAGTGCATGCCATGACAGCCATCTTGAAAATCTTGTTATCACTACTCCACCTGAATGGATGGTAATATAGACCTGGGGTTTTCACCAAAAAACTTTTTAATGATCTCTAGTTGGTCCTAAATAAAAATAGTGCCAATTACATCCAATATGGTTGCCACAGTGGCCAATTTGAAAATCTTGTTGTTGCTCAAGAATATCAGAGGTTGTTTCAATACTCAGCAGCTAAAGTGAAGAAACGTTCTTATCTTGGATTTCTGGAAATTCTTTTCAGCCAGTAGAGTGTCAGTCCCTTCAAGGGACTCTTGATTTTATACATATTTTGAACTTTTGGGACTTTTTTTTTAGGAAAACCTTGTTGGTATGATTAAACAAAAACAACTTAAGGTAGACAAATGAAATTTACCATATATACTCGCGTATAAATCGATACCCACTGCAAACTGCATAGACCCAGATCTGCCATCGCATAATGCGCTGGCAGATCTGGGTCTATGCAGTTTGTAAGGACTAATCAGTAGAACAAACAACATAGACCTTGATCTGCTGGCACATTATGCGATGGCAGATCAGGGTCTATGTTGTTTGCATTTGGATCCGGCTTGTACGTGAGTATATACAGTAATAGGCCTTTTTGTATGTTTATGTAGAATCCTTGATTAAATTTTCATGCTATTATAGTAATTTTTAGAAAAATGTATTAGTTTTTGAACTTCTCTGGACTTGGTCTGAAGTATTGTAATGTGTGTTTTAAGAAAGCATTATCCATGGATAAGCCAATCCCTCACTTTTCATCAGCTGTTCATGGCAGGTCCTGGGATTATCAGGACTCAAAAATTCTACTCATCCGCTCTTATTTATGAGTGATGGCTGAGGAAGGGCAAGTCACTTTTCAAGATCCAATTGGACAAGCAGCATTTTAAGCAGTTTTGGTATTGTTTACAGTGTTTGATGAGTGAAATTGATACAGGACAAGTTAAAGTTCCAAGTCACTTGCCCTGCAGGACAATAGCTAACTGAAATTTATTTTAACTCAGTCTGTTTTTGGAGGAATACTCTATATATGGTATACCTTGATTTTTAGTACTTTTGAATATGAATGAATGCATTATTTAAATCTTTGTTCTTTAATCCATACTGACCAATCACTTCATTGCTTTTACTCCAGTAGGAAAGAAAACATACCACCATAACAATTATTATTTTTATTATTATTATTTTTTTGTTTATTATTGATTTCTGTAATTTTCAGTGCTGACCTTCGTGATCCTTTCTCATTAGGTCGCAGTGATCTTGACCCCCTAGGTTATGGTGGCGGAGGAATGATATTTGACCCCTTGAGGTCAGGTAGACCCAGAATTGATATGGATCCAAGTTCTGGACTGCCCCAGAGACTTCCAAGGTAGAAAATTACATTTGTAAAAAAAAAAAAGATAATAAGAAAGAAAGAAATTTTTTTATGGATCTTTTAAAACACAGTTAGGCAGGCTGAAGCACTTTTATAGGCAAAAGTTTTAGCAACTAGTATGATTCACTTTTAAAGACAAAAGTTTTATCATATTATGTTGTTAACCCTTTATTGCACAATTATACCTATCTTCACCACGCTCTTTAATGCATAGTCACACCTTTTGATGGCATGCCCTTTACTGTGCAATAATGCCGTTTGATGGTAGGCCCTTTACTGTGCAATCATGCCTTTTGATGGCATGCCCTATATTACTGTGCAATCATGCCTTTTGATGGTAGGCCCTTTACTGTGCAATCATGCTTTTTTATGGCAGGGCCTTTACTGTGCAATCATGCTTTTGATGGCAGGGCCTTTACTATGCAATCATGCTTTTGATGGCAGGGCCTTTACTGTGCAATCATGCCTTTTGATGGTAGGCCCTTTACTGTGCAATCACGCCTTTTGATGGCATGCCCTATATTACTGTGCAATCATGCCTTTTGATGGTAGGCCCTTTACTGTGCAATCATGCTTTTTTATGGCAGGGCCTTTACTGTGCAATCATGCTTTTTATGGCAGGGTCTTTACTGTGCAATCATGCTTTTGATGGCAGGGCCTTTACTATGCAATCATGCCTTTTGATGGCATGCCCTTTACTGTGCAATCATGCCTTTTGATGGTAGGCCCTTTACTATGCAATCATGCTTTTTGATGGCAGGGCCTTTACTGTGCAATCATGCTTTTGATGGTAGGCCCTTTACTGTGCAATCATGCCTTTTGATGGTAGGCCCTTTACTGTGCAATCATGCTTTTTTATGGCAGGGCCTTTACTGTGCAATCATGCCTTTTGATGGTAGGCCCTTTACTGTGCAATCATGCTTTTTTATGGCAGGGCCTTTACTGTGCAATCATGCTTTTGATGGCAGGGCCTTTACTATGCAATCATGCCTTTTGATGGCATGCCCTTTACTGTGCAATCATGCCTTTTGATGGTAGGCCCTTTACTGTGCAATCATGCCTTTTGATGGCATGCCCTTTACTGTGCAATCATGCCTTTTGATAGTAGGCCTTTTACTGTACAATCAAGCCTTTTGATGGTAGCCCCTTTACTGTGCAATCATGCCTTTTGATGGCATGCCCTTTACTGTGCAATCATGCTTTTTTATGGCAGGGCCTTTACTGTGCAATCATGCTTTTGATGGCAGGGCCTTTAATGTGCAATCATGCCTTTTGATGGTAGGCCCTTTACTGTGCAATCATGCTTTTTTATGGCAGGGCCTTTACTGTGCAATCATGCTTTTGATGGCAGGGCCTTTACTGTGCAATCATGCCTTTTGATGGCAGGGCCTTTACTGTGCAATCATGCCTTTGATGGCAGGGCCTTTACTTGTCAATTACACCTTTCAATGCCAGGCTCTTTACTTGGCAATTACAACTTTCTTTGCCAGGCTCTTTACTGCTCAATAACGTTTTTTGATGCCAGGTCCTCTATGGCACAATTACACCTCTTGATGCCTTTCACAACAAGGCTGATTAAGATACTACCAAAATAAAGTTTTTACATCCCTAATTATCATTTTTACTGCTGACAGAATGAAACTAAAAAGTAAATAGGAAGTAAATTTTGATTTTTTTGCATGATTAAAACAACTGCACAGTTCAATGTACATTGATTCATTTGATATATCAGAATGTCTGCCTTTTGTAAATATGCTTTGTAACCAACGATAGTGACACAATATCATTTGCAAAATATCACAGTTTAAAGATTTTTGATAGTATAGATGAGAAAATACTATTCTTTGAACCAGTTCTGTTAATTATTATAACATTTTTCCCAAAATAGAGGTAGTTGGGAGCAAATTTGGAACTTTGGCATGAGCTAAAAATACTGTACTCACATATAAAAATACTGTACTCACATATAAAAATACTGTACTCACATATAAAAATACTGTACTCACATATAAAAATACTGTACTCACATATAAAAATACTGTACTCACATATAAAAATACTGTACTCACATATGTTCAGTGTTTAAGTTAATTTCCACAATTTCAGTATGCAGATATGACCATTAACCAATGATTTCTGAAAAAAATATGGAATTTTGATGTGTCAGAAAAAGTTTTGTAAACATTGTAAAGATCAAGCAGTATGAAAATATACAATGAAGTCGCTTGAATGTTCGTCTATATTAGAAACAAGCAAAAAACCTTTAGTCACTTGGCACTGAAAATTCTGCTCAACTTTTCATGATTAAATAAATCAGCACACAGAGTACATTGGTAAATCCTGTACATGAAATAAATCAACACACAGAGTACATTGGGAAATCCTGTACATGAAATAAATCAACACACAGAGTACATTGGGAAATCCTGTACATGAAATAAATCAACACACAGAGTACATTGGGAAATCCTGTACATGAAATAAATCAACACACAGAGTACATTGGGAAACCCTGTACATGAAATAAATCACACACAGAGTAATCCTGTACATGAAATAAATCAACACACAGAGTGATCCTGTACATGAAATAAATCAACGCACAAAGTACATTGGGAAATCCTGTACATGAAATAAATCAATGCACAAAGTACATTGGGAAATCCTGTACATGAAAAAAATCAATGCACAAAGTACATTGGGAAATCCTGTACATGAAATAAATCAACACACAAAGTACATTGGGAAATCCTGTACATGAAATAAATCAATGCACAAAGTACATTGGGAATCCTGTACATGAAATAAATCAACACACAAAGTACATTGGGAAATCCTGTATATGAAATAAATCAACACACAAAGTACATTGGGAATCCTGTACATGAAAAAAATCAACACACGAAGTACATTGGGAATCCTGTACATGAAATAAATCAACACACAAAGTACATTGGGAAATCCTGTACATGAAATAAATCAACACACAAAGTACATTGGGAAATCCTGTACATGAAATAAATCAACACACAAAGTACATTGGGAAATCCTGTACATGAAATAAATCAACACACAAAGTACATTGGGAAATCCTGTACATGAAATAAAACATTCAAGAAGTGTTTCAGAATCAACATATTTTTTCTTTTCTGTTTTTGTATGAATTTCTAATATGGCCCTAGAACCAAGAATATATTTATCATATTTAAAAAAGCCCACAAAAACAACTTCTATTGCACATATCATTTTCATGGGAAATATGCATGCATGTATCAGCCCTGAAATTTAAGGATACTGACTGGTTAATTAAAGAATCATTTTTGAACAGTCATCTATTAACAGCCATTTGTAAAACGTCCATGTTAATTAAGCCATCTATTAATTGCGATGATTGAAGCAAACTATAGCATTTTTAATGAGACAAGAAAGGAATCGCATGACCATGTATCAACAATGTCAACTTAGTGTTCTGTAACAGACTTTTATTCATGTAATTTTTTACACATTTTTCACATCCGCCTGGTAAGAGGGTACAGAATACTTTGCATTTAATTTTCCACTCAGATAGGGAGAAAATTATGTTCTTATTTGTTTTAAAATATGGTTTAGATTTATTTCATTTTTTTAATCTTTATTATTGCTAATATTATAAAATGTAGCAAATACTAATGATAAGGTGATATATTAATTTTATGTCATTTGCACTGGATCTTTATTATCATTGTATATTTTATTTTTCAATGCCAACTGAATTATCTATTAAAGTAGTGGAAATTACAAATTTTCTCTTTGTACTGCAAAACTAAACAGAAAAATCTAAAAGTGTAAACAAAGTTATCCCTGTTACCACTGTTTTTTGGTATCTTTGAAACAAGCTCATTGTTTTGCATTTTAATTTATTGTTCTGGATATGCAGATTCTTCTGTGTTGTAAATGTAAATATATTCACTTTTAAATTTCTTTTTATACAAGACACTTTAGTCGATTCATGTGAAAATTGAAATTGTTTAATTTCATACCCCAATTTCAAAATATAAAACCCAAACAATGGGCTGTTTAACAATACTTCAGAACACTCGGTTGCTCTTGTTTGGAATAACATTCCTCAAGATATGAAATCAACCCCAACACAAGTATCTCTCCCTTCCACAACAGGTGTATTACTTGGACACAATCCTAAATATTATTACCTGCTTATTTAAGTAAGATACACCAACCTCCATATCAATGCACTCACCAGTGTAGCATTTTAAATGAATAGTTGTTAGTATTATGCATGTGTGTGTGTACATGAATATTCTTTCTTATGAGTTAAGTACCCACCCAGACTAGCCCAGGTCATCTGCCATGGTGTGTCCTTGGAAAAGGAAATTTCCTTGGCATGATATAGCCAATAATGTGTTAAAAGTGCTGTTAAAACCAACAACAAAATAAATCTTTCTTAGTAGCTGGTATCTATATATATAAATGATGTCTATGAGGTAATTATTATTTTAACTAATTGGGTCACCATTTGAAAATAAATTATTATTATTAATTATTATTATTATTAATCAAATAAATGAAAGTTTTACTGAAAAATTACTTTCATTAACAGAAGTTTCAGATATAAGATATAAGTTTATTTTTTAAGTTGTTTGTAATTAAATCGCCAATTGTTTTTTTAAATGTATTTTTTTCTTCTTCAAATTTAGGGATTGATTTTGTATTACATGATGAATTTATAAATTGCATATTACAACATTATATTTCATTTTATACTAAATCTGCTATTTAAAACATGTACATTGTGGAAATATTCTTTTTTCACTTAATAAAACTGGATAGAATATTTGTACAGTTCAACAAAATAGTCGGCCCTTGTGATCATTGAAAAATGTTTTATGCACAATCCACATTAAACAGAATCTCCAGAATGGAATTTTTTATTCAGGAGCCCTTGAAACACATGTACAGAATTTTATACTTTTTTATATTGCTCTAGATTAAGTTTTGTTTATTGCCATTGTTGTTATTGTTGTTAATAATGTATTACTGTGTTTTGAGAATGCCCCTTGGGGATAATTATTTTTTTAGAAAGATGAAACAAGAAACACTTTAACTTGGTTGAACATCTTAAGAACTATGGTTTGCTGATGTAATTAGGTCTATTTTGAATTCTGAATTATGTAATTTGGGCTATTTTGAATTCTAAATTATTTAATTAGGTCTCTTTTGAATTATAAATCTTGTTGAAATGTATGGTTTTAGAACATTAGAATTAAGCAATGAATGTATTGTTGCCTAAGTTTTGGTAGTAAGAAACAAACTACTGTATATACAAAAAATAGGCATTTGATGTAGAGATACTTGCAATATGAACACTTGGCATACACCATTATGTACAGTAACTGAATGGTCAGAGTTAAATCAAAATGGCCATATTCATTGTTGGCAACACGTCTACTTTTCACATTTATGTTGCCTGACAGTAATACATGGTTTTTCTGCGCGTAAGTAAAAGTAAAAACATGCATACCAACTAATTTGACAAATGTTTGCTTGGTTTGTATTGTTTTCTGTCCAAGGGGGGAAACCAAGAATCGATATGATACTTGGGCAGTCATGGCTGCTACAGTTCGAACACTGCCCAATAGAACTTTTGGAGATAGAAACACTGTCTCCAAGCCGCTTATAAAAAGCCACGGAAGCAATAAATCTGAGGGCAACAAAGATTTGTAAAAGTGTGTGTGTTTGTAAGGGGGGGTTGGCCTTGCTTTCTTTTGTGGGTCTTTGTAGTTTGGGTAACAGTAAATTACTTATAAATAGGATGGTTGGGGGGGGGTCTGAATCTAAACCTTGTTGACACTTCTTCCTCTGACAGGAATGCCAGAAAATTTTTGAAATTGGCGAGTACTCTGGGTGGCAATATTATATTCAGACAGATGTCTCAGAAAATGTCTGTGCCTGGCCACAGCTGCCATGTTTATTTAATTTACAGTTTATTTCAAACTTGACTCAGTACTTTTTAACTTTAAATCACATTTAGAGTCCAAAAGTTTACTCAAAAATTTTGAAGATCCTTTAGTGAAGAAAATAACCCAAACCCAATATCTAGACCTAGTTTGGAGTTAAAACTCATACTTGACTCAACATCATATACTTATGAGATCTCAGGGCCAGGTCTGGAGATCATGAAACTCTGTGCTTGAGTCTGAGATTGAGTTTTCAATATCAGCCAGTCAAAAACAAGCTTTCAAAACTAAGGTTATTTCTGATTGGTTGAAACAAAATCTCAAGCTCAAAAAACTCAAGCCCAAAAGTTTTACGATTTCCAAGTTAGATGTTTGACTTCCAAGCACTGGCAGTAAGAAATTTTAGTCGAGTCTTAATATTTTATTTTTTTATATCAACATGGAGCTATGCACCATATTCCTGACATTTTTCAGCAGAAAGCTAAAAATCACCAAATCAGAGTACATCATTGAAATACAGCAAACAGTGAATTAATTTATTTCCATGAATACCATTTTTTTAGGTTTTGTGAAAAATAACATTTTCATTTGTACTTAAGTTTGTGGATTGGTAAATAAAGTGCTGTTGTTTCCATGGAAGGATAATTTTTCACATGGTCTTTACATTGTGGTTTGTAGCCAACAAAACATCCAAGAAAATTGGTAGAATGTAAAAAAAAATGTGAATGAACAGTAAATATAGGAATCAAAATTTACACAATTCTGAAAGTTATATTATTTTAATTTTACTCTGATTAGGTGGTTTTCAAATATTTAGGCTTTGAGCTTGATTTTGAATTTTTTTATCCCAAAAGATTCAAGAATATGGGGGCAGTTATTTTGTCCACTAAGTAGTCTGTTTTTTATTTTATTAATGTTACCACTATTTTTCAGAGGTTCTGTACCCCGAGGTGCTAGATTTGATCCCTTTGGGCCACCAGGGACAAGACCAGGGTAAGTGTGACCACACACCATCCCCCTGTGGGTTCAGGAATGTAGAATGGATGTGATGCATCCTCATACAGGTCATAAGAGGTGACTAACGGAGGTACACTGTTTGTTGTGGGATGCATCATGTGATAGTATTCCAGCTAAAATAAGGTCTAGGAATTTTTTAACGATTGTGGTAACAGAAAAGTTTTAACTGTGTATTTTAGGGATCATACCCTCGTTTGCCTATATCTTTGTTTTGTATGCCTTTTGGGCGTGTTCATGAAACACCTTTATCTTTTATATTTTGTTCTCATGGCAGATATTAACTTTTGGTTTGAAAGGTCTGTCTTCCTGGGGATTTTAGCAAGATGTTTGACTTTGCCATTTTTGCTAACTAGCTTTTTGCTCAGCACTATATAGTCAGGATTGTGCTGATGTGCCATTAAACCCTATATGTGCATATACATACATAGCAACATTATAAATAATGGTTGTATAGTAGGTGGGACACCTCAGTTCATGACATTTACATATTTTCTCAATTGTTCGTATGATTTTTTTTTATTAAAAAAAAAGTATATCAATTTTTGAGACAATATTTTGAGTGTAGTATGTTTTTATTAGCTTATCTGGCCATAAATCCAATGGTCTGACATCCATTGTGCCTCATCCACCATCCATTGTAAATTCATCAACAGTTGCTTGTTAGTTCTGATCTAGTTTTAATCAAACCTGGAATATGGACTTGTGTTTTCCAGATCTTAGATGAATTTAATAATGATTCATACCCATGCATAATAATGAGGGGATCATGCATCAGATTGGACTAGCTTGTTAACAGTCTGGAACCATATTTCTGATTTTGATCAAATTTGGATTATGGACTTGTGTTTTCCAGATCTTAGATGAGTTTAATAATGATTCATACCCATGCATAATAATGATGGGATCATGCATCTGATTTGGGCTAGCTTGTTAACAGTCTGGAACCCTATTTCTGATTTTGATCAAACTTGGAATATGGGTTTATATTATGAAATTTCAGATGATTTCATTATAGAGTAAGATCCATACTTATTAATGAGGCGATCTTTCATCAGATTTTCTGAACCTGTAACCACTCAGGTTTCATATTTTTGACCCAGTTTTGTACAGACTTGGAATATAGGCTTATATCATTAAGATCTTGGATGAATTGAATAATGAGAGAGAGCCATGTATATTAGTGAGGTGTTCTTGAGCAAGATATGAACAAGATCCATCCATATCAATGAAGTGATCTTGCATTTGATCTGATTGGTTGAGTTTGTTACCACTCTAGAGGCCATATTTTTGATCCAAATTTGACCAAACATGGAATATGAGTTAATATCATCAAGATCTCAACCAATTTTAATATATAGTGAGATCCACATGTATTAATGAAGTGAGTGTACTCAGCTTGTTTCCACTCAAGAGGTCATATTTTTTACCTGGGTTTGAGCAAACTTGGAAAATAGGCTTGGACAGATGGATAATGTGCAAGATCCTTGCATATTAATGAGGAGGTCTTGCATCAGATTGGTTGAGCTTCTTACCACTCAAGAGACTACATTTCTAACCCTATTTTGATCAAATTGGTTAATGGGCTAATACTATGATGAGTTTTATTATGAGCAAGACCTATGCATATTAATGAAATGATCATGAATTCGATTGGCTGAGTTTGTTCTTGCTCTAAAGACTATATTTTTGATAGGATTTTGATTAAACTTGGTAAATAGGCTTATATCATCAGGGTTTGAAATGAGTATTAATATGTGTGAGATCTACATATATTAGTGAGATGATCTTGCATCGGGTTTGTTGAGCTTGTCTACGTTCTGAAGACTGTTTTTGAGCAAACTTCTTAAGTGGTCTATGCAGATGTTGAGTGAGTTTAATTATGAGCAAGATTCATACATTTTTACAAGGTAATATTGTGTCAGGTTTGCTGAGCTCCTTACCAATCTTGAGACCAACTTTCGATCAGATTTCGCTTAGACCTGGTAAATAAGGATTTAACACAATGGTCTTAGACATGTTCTATAATAAGTGAGATCTGCAAGTTACTGCTCTAGAATCCATATTTTTCTTCTGATTTTGATAGATTTTGGTAAATATATTAATAGGTCTAGAATGATTTCAGATATGAGCAAGATCTGCGCATATCTATTATGCCTTGTCTTTGGATATTTTGTTATCAGATTATTGTAAAGTAGGTAAAATTAACATGATATGTAGGTTGGGAGATAGTTTACATAGCGATGTGTTCTTACAGTATTGCATAAGCCTGCTTTATTTGTGTAAGTCAGCTGAGTGGTATTAGTCCCACTTAATCATGAACTGACTGCCAATACAGTAGGATTTTTAGTTTGGTGCTACTTAATGCTATCTTTACTGAATGCGGCCCTGAAAAAGTAAGTCTTCAGGATATACAGCCTCACAAAAATTGAGATTGGGAGATTAATATAATCATTTCCATTTGTGTGAATGGGTAGGATAGTAAAATCCAACCTGAGTGGATACAATTTGACCCCTAGGATTTGATTTTTCTATCCAAACCACACAAACATGGAGAAGACTATTTTTCTCACACAGCACAAACCATGTTTTTATATATATGTGTGCATCTCAGGGGGCATTAATTTCACTTGACATGTAGTGAAGTGAATATTTGTGGCAATTTCTGTAATTACCATTTTGTACATGAACTTGTCTCTTTCAAAGTATGTTGTTAGAGGCTGTAAGTGACAACATTTCTCACACAAGACCTTTTGACTGTATAAAGACCTCATGAAATCTGCACATAGCTTTATCTAGAAAATGCTTCTCAGGGCTCAGGAAAATGTTTCCCAAGCACTCATCCCTGGGACGAGTGAGATGCAAGATTTACTCGTCCATGTCTTCATTATACTCAACACAGTACACTTCTTCACTACAATGCTTATGCTTTTACTAAAGAACCACAGGTGCTTAATGCAACCTTGACACTAAAATGGGCCAAAACCATCAAAATAGTATGTTCTAATACATGGTTCCTTAGATAAATATAATGAGAGACAAGATTTGTTCCTTGAGAAATTGCAGTTGCGCACATAACCCTTGATTTCTTAGTGGTATTCACGTTTACAGTTATCTAGATGTCATAATTTTCCTGTCACATCTTTATGAGTTAGATATGGCAGAAGTTATGAGACGGAGAATGTCAAAATTTTATGATTTTCATCTGGTCAGACATTATTATGCTTGGCCCAGATCACAAGCTGCTTTATTAATACATTGTCACGCAAAAGTAAAGACGCCAGGAGATATTTATATAAGTATGTAATTACTTTTCATAAGAAAAATGTCTGTAACTTGCATTTGAAAGAAGAATTCCAAGCGTCTCATTTTTTGTACTAAAAATGATCCAGTTTGGTCAAACTTCCAATCTAGAGAACTTGTTCAAAAGAATTGGAACATTTCTAGGTACTTACCCTAACTAGATTTCGACCAATTGACTGTTGTCTCAGCACTATCTTCTTTACAAATAGATTACAGCAAGCATTGTGTGAAAGTTAATGGGAATTGGCAGAGACACTTAAAATATTAATTTCAAATGTAAGTTGGCAACATTTTACTTGTGAAAAATAATTACATGCTTATAGAAATATCTGGTGGCATCTTCCCTTTGGCAGGACAATGTATCAATAAAGCTTCAGTCTTGAAAATACTGGTGACCTGCAGCAATGGTAACATTGCCTGACCAGATGAAAAATCACACAAATTTCAACATTCTCTGTCTCCTAACTTCTTAGAGGTCTGACTCATAAAGATGTGCTAGCTCATTGAAAGAGAATCTATCTCCACATCGAAATGACGCCTAAATTACTGAAAAGTGTAACTGTAAATGCAAACACCGTTAAGAAATTGACGGCTGAGTGTGAAACTGCAACGTAATATGTTCATAATATTTACCCATTTTAGTATCAAGCTTACATCAGGTACCTGTATTAAAAGAAATGAAGTCGTTTCCATTGCAACATGTTCTAGACTCACAATAAGTAGGCAAATTAGTCATAGGTTATTAATAATTGATGCATGCCAAATGTTAAGTGATGTTTAACTTTTGGCACTTGTTAAGGGTAGAAAATGCACTAAGATTTATTCTCAAGGTGTGAATCTGCATCTACTCAGCCCAGCCAATTTTTACCTGGTCAGGACGAGTGGATGAGTGGTTTTTCTGAGCCCTACTTCTTCCATATGACCCAAGACCTTGCCATCAAATTGTGGCCAGATAGGAGAGAATTTAGTAACGGTTTATTATGTATTATTACCTTTGAATTTTCCTTTCTTTTTTGTGTTCATTCAGGCCAGATCCAGACCATGAAAGACCACCAGATTATGATGATATGTTCATGTGATGGATGAGGGGTCAATAAGTTGGAGAACCAGCCTCAGAAATGAAATTGCTCCTTGGTTAATGATTAAGTTCTTCTATACCAACGAAATAAACCAGGAGGCTAAGGCTTGAGCAAACTATTTTTGCAGAGACAGTGTAATTGAAGAAACACCAACTCCATCCATTTGTCACTGAATTAGTAGACATTGGCCAAGCTAGATATGGGGAAAATACACACAGTTTTAAATTTTAGGACTAACAGCTGCCCAGTTGAGGGCTTAAGAGGGATTAATTTAGCTTTTGTCACTCGTTTTTTTTGGTATCTTTTTAAATACACTATCTGCGAGAGCTGCTTTTATATGAAGACGTGATACTTTTGTCACAAAATGTGTATTACAAGTAAAGGAGTTTACATATTAGAATATATCAGTGCACTTATAAAACCATCAAAAACATAATCATGGTTAATAGAATCTATGTTGCTTAGAAAATCTGTAGTCAGGCATTTTATAATGCCAATTTGAAGTGTGGTTTTCCTGTTAATGTGTCACAGCCATGTTTTCTCTACCAGTGGTGTCATGTTGTATGGATAATTTTAAATCGAGTCACAAACACCCAGAATGATTCAAAATATTATGTACCTTATCTTGCAGATTTTTATTAATCATGTCCAAAAGGTACACTTAAACATGTCCAAAAGTTACACTTAAACATATCCAAAAGTTACACTTAAACACGTCCAGAAGTTACACTTAAACATATCCAAAAGTTACACTTAAACATGTCCAAAAGTTAAATGTGTCCAAAAGTTATACTTAAACATATCCAAAAGTTACACTTAAACATGTCCAAAAGTTATACTACATGTTCAACAGCTGATGAAATTTCACTTTTTTACCCTACTTCGACAAGTGAGCAGTATATAGTGTTCAGTTTCTCTGCCTGCTACACTACTGCACCTGTTACTTGCACAGTGAATCTGGATGCTTTTAGAACACCAAAACTTGACTTTAAACTCCTTTCCCAGAGTTAGTAAAAATTGCTTCAAAATTTTGTATGGGATCTAACTCGGATATATTTTTACCTATTGCCAGAAAACTTGCACTAGGGTTGCATCTTGGGATGAAGGTAAGAGAGCACCAACATTGGATTGTTATGGGCTACTTTCCAGGATTTATTCCATTATTCTTTTTGTCTATAAACTTGCACTGGGATTATATCTTGGCAAGAACATGTGTCAAACACTAAAACTTGATCTCTGTGACCTACTTTTTTACCATTGTATCTTTAGATTTTTAACCTAATTGCCTTTAAACTTGCACTGTTTATGACTTGTACCACAGAAGCAGGAGTACAATGTGGAATCCTGCTCATAATGCTCATAAACAACTCTAGCATTAGAGACTAATTTATGCTTGAAAAGGTTATTAACATCATTAAGTAGAGAGGCAATGTCAAACAACAGAACCATAATAGTGGTAGTTGTTTGCATTAAAAATTGAGGCCATAGATGCTATAGCTGTCTAATGCTTTTTAGACATTATATGAGTATATGTTCACATTGTAGGACTGGTCAGTGTCTGAAAATAGTGATAGCAGTGAAGTAGTTTAAATAAAAAATGAAGAAAAATTGGCTGAATATTTTGTGAACAGTTTCATAAACTGCTACACACTACCAAATAGATACGGGCTACACAGCGCTTACAGGTAGACCAGAATGCTATGTACTACCAAATAGATACGGGCTACACAGCGCTTACAGGTAGACCAGAATGCTATGTACTACCAAATAGATACGGGCTACACAGCGCTTACAGGTAGACCAGAATGCTATGTACTACCAAATAGATACGGGCTACACAGCGCTTACAGGTAGACCAGAATGCTATGTACTACAACTGGGAATCTTAATTTGTTTGACATTTCACATGCACTGTGAAGACTTAACACATTCATTCACTGAATCAGGAGATAGGGTTATTTAATTACCACTTTAAAATGTGACTTCTACGGAAACAGACAAGCGACTTTTTGTGAACAACCTGAAATGCACGCACTAGCTTGTGTTGTCAGTGGGGGAACTGTGCACAGTATGCATATTAGTCAATGATAGTACCAATAAAACTTGCTTTTTGTTCTGCAACATTGTTTTAATGGTGTGTATATTTCCACCAAGTATGGTTGACTACCTCTAACACCTATGTACGCTTTCATTAAAAAGTTTTGTTATGTTTACCACAAACTTGTGTGTCAAAATCTTGACAGAATCACCACAGAAAGGACAATTTATGTGTGTCCTGATCATTATCTTCACATAAAGGATGTGCAAACTTTTTGTATAATAGTAATAGTCAGATACCAAATAAAGAATCAGTTGTCTTTATACCGATTGTATATGTAGAAAATACAAATAATCATTTCAGAAAAGTCTTGTATGTTCAACACATGTGTGTTTAGGTGTCATTTATATTACACGAAGTCATCTGACATTGAGTGTAGTATTTAACAGCCCCAATTTTAGCCCAGCAATTAATTATGGGTGGAAGTTTGATAATTGTACAATTAATAATTCATAATTTCAGATCCTGCTTGGGAAAGGTGTCATTTATATTATACAAAGCTGTCTGACTTGAAGCATCATATTTAACAGCCCCAATTGTAACCCAGCAGTTAACAGTGAAAGTTTGATAATTGATAATTGTATGTAAAAACTGAATTAAATGTATTGCTGAAATTAATAATAATGTGGGAAAATGTCATGATTCCAAAACTAATCTCTCTATCTTACTCTTTATTTTCGTCAAGGATCTGTAGTGCCCCTAAGATCTGAAATTGTCAGTCAATTTCTGGGGAAGGGGCTGGGTGTGGGTGACTAGTCCGCAAGTCCAACCCTGCCTTGAATTCATCTGTTGCTGTTGTCATCTGTTGTTGGCAATTCTGCACACAGGTCTATCTCTCTCTCTCTCTCTCTCTCTCTCTCTCTCTCTCTCTCTCTCTCTCAAAGGAATGTAAGGATTCAATAAATTATATTTTCATTTGACTTTTAGCTGATAATAAAATCAATATTTTCTTATATTAAATTTTCATGACGTTGAGAATGTGTATACCAACTAATTTATCCCCCTACTTTAATCGTTCTCTTTCACTATTTGTTCCCTCCTCTCTTCTATTCTGATGGTTTAATTGGACAACTTTTTCTGATCATGGTTAATATAAAATAATGAAGTTAACTTTTAGCTATAATTTAGTATCCTTAAGCACATTTTTAAGTGACTGCTCACAACTTACTATTTCTCGCTCTCTCCTAGGTGTGATTTAATCCTACGTTGTTTTTGTTTTTATAAATATCAGTGTAAATATATTAATTTATCAATGCATCTGCTTCAGGCAGATATACATGTGAAGAGAACCAGTTTTTACCAAGACATGCTTATGAAGAAAACCATGTTTTACTAAGAGAATTTGATAATGCATTTTTTCAATTGTGGCTGCATATGAAATTTCCTCATCCAATAAACTATTGTTCATATTGTTTTTTGCAGAAAATATTGCATATAATGTGAAAATATATTTACATGTTTTCAGCAGTTGTGAAGTTTAGCTGATAATGAAATCACTAATTCAGGCTATTCTATTTTTTGTGATGTTGAGATGGTGAGGAAATACTCATACTGCTACATCCACAAACGACACACCTCCATCCCATGCTGAATAATGCATGCAAAAAGAAAACAATACAGAGAAACTTCACACTCGACAATAGTAGAACAATGGTGATATGCAATGCAGGGTTCCCCCAGTGATGTCACATGGACTCAAGTCATGGAAACAACTGAAGTTGAACATGGCTTAGGGGGAATATTTACATTTAAATTATATCTTAGACTGATACATTGAAGGACTCGCAGTACTAATTATATGGAAAAATGGAAACCAGTCTAGAAATGAGTAAACATAAAATAAGAGTATATACGTGTTTAAAGGGCTATGATTGGTTGATAATGAAAAGTAAAATTTTAGTAAAAAGAATCTTTTGAGAGTATCCGGTATATCCTATTTGTAACTGAAAAAAATAGAGACAAATTTCTATTGATAAAGTTTCAGTCTTTTTACAGACTTGACTTAGGAACCATCAGTACTAAAAGTAGAACCTGATTCTTTAAGTGCAGAATTGGAAAAAAGTGTTTCAAACACATGTTGATAAAAAAAATGCTGTAGCTCATATGGTTTGCTCCACACAGAATCTTGCAGCAAGAATGGGTCTATACTGAGAGATATAGGTTTGATCATGAACATTTAGAATCATAAAAGTTATTGAATTTTTAATAAGATAGTATTTCCATAGGTTTGCAGTCGGAGTTAAATCAGTACCATGAGTTCTATAGAGATCAGTAACCTTACAGTGGTTCTACATATGCATGTACAATGAAGTTACTATAATTCTGGCTCTATCTGTGGACGACAAGCAAAGTGAATACTGTTTGTCTATCTCTGAATGATATTCAGTGGAAAATTAAATACATTTTCAGATAGGGGCCCCAGGTGGCTGAGTAGTCGAAGGCGCTAACATTTACAGATCACTCACACATCTCACCTCTGTCTGTGTGGTTTCGAGTCTCGGGCTCGGCTAACGTGGGTATGTGAGAAAGCTTGCCAGTAGCTTCCCATGGGTCAGTGGTTCTTCCCGCGTTTTGCCCGGGTTCTTCCTCCACCAAATATACTGGCCGCCATGTATAGTCTTTCATGTGCTGAAAAATGGCGTTAAACCCACAATAACAATAACAACATTTTCAGATATGCTAACTGTTGCCATGGGGGTGGGGGTGGGAAGTAGAGTATGTGGATTTTACTATGTTGGGTGGGTTTTTTTGCACATTGGTTAATATCTATGCAACCAAATATATAAATTTTAGACAGTTTACCATTACAAGGATAATTATGGTCACCATTTGATATTTCCTAACAATAGTTTTAAATGTTATGCTTCAGATATGATCACTTGGGTCTCTAGTACCATACTTAATACAGATGACCCCTCATGATTTTGTGTTGTACTAATTTCATTCAGTGAATGTTTTGGAACTTATTATTTTGGATTTAGTTTGGCTTATGCTGCCTTACTTTAGTTTTAATTTATATGTGTTCTGGAGGAATTTTAAGTAATTTCTGACATTTAAATTTCCTGTTTTGAAGTAATTTATACACATAGAGATAGTCACATTGATCTTTGATTTATTTAATGCTTAATATAGCAATGATGATAATATATTTTAATCTTAAATTGAAGAGAGATAAATGGTAATAGCAAACAAAATAACTCTTGATTAGACTGATTTATTTGAATATTTTTTCTGATTTTCTGAAATAAAACTCAGATCAAAATGTTGCCCTAAACACACCATTGCTGATGTTGGTATACATAGGCTTCAAATATATTTTAATATTCACCAGAGTAATGTTTAACAAGCAGAACTATGCACACTGTTTCATTATGCACTCCACTACAATACAAAGTCTGTCAAGTAATCAAGGGTGGATACAGGACTTGTGGTAGTAATTATGTGGAAATATCGAACCAGTCTAGAAATGGGTGAACATAAAATGGAGTATTTACAGGTTTAGAGGGCTATGATTGGTTGATAATGAAAATGTAATTATTTTAGGAAAAAGAATCTTTTGAGAGCTTATCCTATTTGTAACTGGAAAGAACAGAGATAATGTTCTATTGATGTAATTTCAGTCTTTTACAGACTTGATTTGAGAACAATCGGTGCTGAAAGTAGCTCCTGATTCTATGGGTTTTGAATTGGAAACATGTTTCAAACACATGTGGATGAAAAAAATGCCCTGGCTCATATGGTTTTATACACACAGAAGCTTGCATCAAGGATGGGTCTATACTGAGAGATATAGATTTGATCATGAGTATTTAGAAATTTAAAGTTGTTGAATTTTTAATATGATGGTGTTTCCAATGGTTTACTATGTGAGTTGAATAAGTACCATGAGTCCTGAGTTCTTGTACATAGAATATAGTTTCTCAATGTGAAAAAGCACGAAAATAACAAGAAACCAGTCAATTAGAGTGTAAATAGTGAAAAATGGTGGCAGAGATGAAGAGAAAAGAAAGATGCGGTTAATTTGTGAGAAAAACTAATGTTTATGGCTACTGTTTTGCCAAAATGTTGAAGGAATTGAAAGCATTGGAATTGGGGGAATGGATACTCCAATTTTATTCTCATTGGACCTTAATTGTTACTGTATTGAGGTATGTATAGGCTAATAGGAAGATGCATTATAATTGTATCAAAGTTTGTTTATTTTCATGAAATGCATTATCCATTCCTGATGGGCTGCCTAGATTCCGAAAAATTGACACTAGGATTCCTGATAAACATGCTTATTTGTCAGCATCTCTGCTTTGTATTTATTAATTTCACCCTTGTCAAGTAATATTGTAAAGTTATGAAAATTTGACTACAGCAATTATGTTGAGTTGAAAACCACATGTATATCCATCCACATGGATTAACCTCAGTGTTAAAGTTTTTTACTTTCCTTTTGTTTCAATACAGTTCTGTCCCACCCTCTTCAGATTTTGAATATCACCTTATCTTATTTCTTGTATAATCCTGCATGGTTCATACAACCTTTAAAATACTTGAATGCTTTTAAAAGGTTGGTTTTATCTTTGAAAAGTCATTGATATTGTTGGAAAAACTTGAATTTTGGCAAAAACTGCTTTAATTTATCAGAGGGAATACAAAACATTAAAACTAAATAAAAAATCACTTTAGATTAAGAATGCTTGTTAGTTACATATTGTCCAAAAATAATGAATACATAAATAAAATGGTGGATCAAATTATATACAACATCAGCAGCCACAAAGTAATATATGGAGAAAGTTAAATTTCCGTAAGACAAAATACTCTTGAAAATTTTTGAAAATCCTTCAAAACTACTTGAAAAAGAAAACAACCTCCAGGGCTGTACTAACCATGATCTGGTTCATGGGTCATTCCATGGAGTAAGGATTTTTTTCCCGTGTTTTTTTCCCACATTGATAGAAGAGTAAGCTTGAGATTTAACTTTGATCTTAATTTTTTTGTATGCTGCTTATTCTCCAGTAATGTGGTAAGTTTCTCAAGTACATTTGGCCAGAGTTATGCTGTTATTTGGATACATATTGATGTGTACATCACCAATTTACCAAACATTGGTCAATGTTACCTACATTTCCAGCATATCTGACTTTGATTAAGTTTTCATTTATCAGTTTCTTATATACTATTGGCTTGGGAGGCATGCATTTTACATTGTAGATATATCTTGTTTGAAAAAATATAAAATCGTGAAAAGTAGGTCAGTTTGATCCAACATTTCATGCTTCAGTGATTTTAAGTTTTGTGTTTTGGTCAGTTTCTTGGGTAATAATGGCCAGAGTCATGGTGGGTACATCACCTTTCCACCAAAGTAGATCACTTTGACCTTTATTTCATGCTTTGACTTCTGTCAGTGTCAAATCCACTGTTGGTCAAAGTGTCATGCAACTTAGTGCAAATATGCACTTGGGTGAGTTCAACACCATTGTGTCCAGAGTAGGTCACTTTGACCTGTATTTAATGCTTCAGTGATTTTCATTACATGTATAAGCATCAGTGGTTGCCCATTGGAAAAATTGATGGAACCTAATATAATGTGAATCTCTCCCAGCTAAAAAAAAATGCCCTCATTGTCAAAACTTAGAGGTGGGTTTGACATGTAGGCCATTACCAGCTTCTTATATTTGAAAACTAATCTACCAACAGGATTGACAGCCATATTGTCTTGGTATCTGTGATCAAAATCTTCACTTTGAATGCAGGTTAACCTATTGCCATTTGTCATCAAAAAATGATATATGTCAATACAGTTTGAATGCTGACCAACGCTATTGATGGTAATGTGTGATGCACTCTGACGCGTAGGTGACTATCACTGTATTCAAAAGGTAATAACTTTGACATTTTGCAACCATTTTTAATGACCTTATCAGTATGTACTCAAATTGTATACTAGCATTTATGGGAGTGATTGTCAGAAGAAAAAGCCTTTAATTTTAGATAATGTTCTAAGTTAATAACTGTGCCTAGTTATCTCTGCTCTTGAAATAGGCCATTTACTGAATGTGTTCATTTTAATATTCTTGTAGCACATTTAAGATTATATTCCATTTGTGCTTATTTGCCTTTTGAACTTTATAAATATAATAAATATTAGTGCATACATTTAATAACTGTTTAAATTTAAATGAGTTTAATTTCAAGTGTTCCACATTATGAATTAGAAGAGTTATGGCCCCAGATTGTCAACTAGAAAAGTTATGGCCCCAGATTGTCAATTAGAAGAGTTATGGCCCCAGATTGACCACTTATCTAATTTTGATTACCACAGCATAACTTCACTCACAAAGTCTGCATTTCAGCCATCGTTATCATGCACCTTAATATTGATGAGTCTTTGAATGAGTTGAATTCTGGCATTCCATGTCATCATTTAGAGAGTTATGGCCCCTGAATACCCATCTTCTCCCAATTTTGGTTTTCCAACAGATGTTCTTCTGTTTAAGGCCCTGATGAGCAAATTGTAGAGAGTGATGACATCTGCAATGCACCATCGCTACTATGGTTTTATTTGCTTGGCGTAAAACTAGTTTGTAAATGTTCTTAATTTATTCGCTGGCTTGAAGAAAATAAAAGTTCGTATTCTGTAAGGTTTCATCCTTTTTCCTTTATTTAACAGATCCAGTGTAATTTTTATTGTCACGATTGCTCTGGTTGGAACCTCGTGTTTATTTCACCATGTAGCCAACAATTGCAGATTAGAAATTTACCAAGATACTTAGATCGTGATAGTAAAGTTAGTAGTTGCTTCCCTTTCCTTAATTTATACATGTTACTCAGTTTGGCTAATGTAATGCATGACAAATAAACAATGATAATAAGGTAAAATTTTAAAATACTGATGCTGGGAATATTGAATCAACAACTTTGGTCAAAAATTAAAAATCAGTATAATTATAACATGGAATGCCAATATCTCGGTGGATATTGGAATTACATGTGGAAGTTGGAGGCATTAACAAGTACCTATGTAACTTGCACTGAATAGCTTGTGTAGTGATTAATATATACAGCCATATGCACCAATGTGGGATAGGGAAATCCCACCCGAGGGTAAATATTTTGATCCCAAGGATGGAAGTTCCCTATCTCACACAATACATGTATATATTATTTCCCTCTCGTTCCTGTATTAATGCAGTATAATCATGATGATAGATATACTACAATGTGCTGCAAATAAAATGGTTATTACATGTATCATAAGCCAGATCGTACATGGTTTTCTCACATGGGCAAACTATATCATACCTATATTAGACTGAGGAAAAGATGCGTCTCGCATAGGAACGAGAGAAAATTGATTAAATTCTAGAAATCTACCTTGATGCGGAGGTCAGAAGTCTTTTATTTGGCATCTAGGTAATACACACACACATTGGATCCACAGTAGTTTAGCTGGTAGAGCTTTGGACTCGTAATCCATGGGTCGCGGGTTCAGTACCCGCTCAGGCCAGCCCTGGTCGCCTGCCTCGGCGTGCCCATGGGAAAGGAATTAAACTACCATTTCATCGGCATAAAATAGCCAGTAATGTGTTAAAAGTTATGTTGAAACCAAAGAAAACATAATAACATAATATTACACAGACAGAGAGAGAGAGAGATGAGGGAGGGGGGATTCCCGATCATAAATGCGAAACTTTACAAAGGTTTGACAGATGTAGGGTCGGGAAGAGGGATTGATGAACAAAAGTAACACCGTATTCCTCTTCCACATTGGCAGAGTCGGTTACCTTGATGCGTGTCCCTAGACAAGTCAATTTTCTCAAAATGCATCGGCATTAAATAACTGTGTTGCGGTGTTGCAAAATACAAATACACTGGAAGGCCCATGTGCACTGTTTTTCTGTATATGCTTATTTTCAGTTATGCGCATGTTGTCAATATTTTACGGTATGTACTGGAATTTGATATGTCACTATATCTATAAATAGAGAGGAATCTTTTGTTCTGTGAATGAATAATGAAAAACTCCATATGTTGGTAGTGATCAGAAAGACAAACATACAACCGAAACCGCATCGATTCATACGGGGGCCCCGGGTGGCCGAGTGATCTAAGGCGCTCGCCTTTACAGATCACTCACACATCTCACCTCTGTCCCCGTGAGTTCGAGTCTCGGCTCGACCAATGTGGGTATGTGAGAAAACTTGTCAGTAGCTTCCCGTGGGTCGGTGGTTCTTCCCGGGTTCTTCTCCCACCAAATATACTGGCCGCCATGTATAGCCTATTATGTGCTTAAAAATGTCGTTTAAACCCCACAAAACCAAACTAAACTTGATTCGTACATCCTAGTCAATGTTTACAAACATTTCTAAATATGGACACGGTGTACAATAACCTAAACAATGCTCTTCAGTCAAAACGAGTAGAAACTCAACTTGTCGCCCAATCTACCCATTAGGCTTACTGAACAGCTGACAGCTATTTTATAATGTGCATACCATACCTCGCTTAACTTGTGATTGTTTTATTTGTTGCATGTTTTGCACCTCTTATTATGACAGGATTGTGTTTGTAAGACATGTCTTTGTAGAATATATCTGATAATTTCAGTAAAACATCCCTAGTATTGTCGTGATATTGTTTCATGTTGTTACATGTATGTACCTGATGAAAAAAACAAAACAAAAAACGTCAATGCAATCGGACATACTGACTGGAGATGTACATGGGACGCATTTGTAGGATTTACAATGACAGAAACTATGCAGTGGCTTACAAATTTTAAACGGTGTTTCTTGAAATAAAAATGTTACTAATCAAAGTTTCTCTTAATAACGATGCTGTTCAAAGGTAAATAATATAGTTTAAGAATTTTTTTTCAGCATTATCAGTAAATCAACCTGATGTGTAATGTTGTGAAATGTACGCTACAACTTATTATCGTCAACTTCTGCTCTTTCCAAGCGATGGCACATTCGATATTACAATCATACACACTTTTAGAAAAGAATTAACGGAGCAAATCCCTACTAAACAATCCTCTTTTGCAGAGATGTGGAAATATGTCATTTATTTTGAACATGTAGTTTCATTCTCAATGAGAACTACCTGCATGTTCATTTACAAGTTTACCTATTCTGTAACCGTTCACAGGCAGTAATCTAAACTAGCCGTTACACTTGTAAACGTTACAGCCATAGGGACTATATGACCATGCACGATAGCTATTACCAATCAGAAATAGTATATAATAAACTTGTATTATATAGCTTCCACTCTTTCAAAAGAAAAGGAATTCCTGCTTTAATCTTCGAGTTTCAGCCAGGCACAAGAGCAAGAAAACAACAACAAAAAAAAAAACAAAACAAAAAAAAAAAAAAAAAAAAAAAAAAAAACAAACAAAAAAAACAAAAAAAAAACAACACAAGAATGAAAGTTTTTATTGTCCGTAAACTATATGGAAAGTTTATTTTAAAAAAGACGTGGTCAGTTCATGGAATCTAGAATAATCCAGAAAGATTAATAATATTTTTATACTTGCACTTGTTTTATTAGATACAGTAAAATTAAATAAGTTTTAGTACCTAACAAAAATAGGAAATGATACAAACATAAATAATTTTCAACCAGCATGATGAGGTGAGTCAATGAAAAGCGACTAAATTTTGATCTAGACAAGACTTCTGTATCATAACGATACTAACAGTATAATTATTTGTCCTCATTAAATTGATTTATGATGTTTTATGATGGATGGATGGAGAAAGGGAGGTAGAGATTGGGAAATGAAAAGACATATGAGAGAGAAGACATATACAGATTGATTAAAACGACATGGAAAAATATATTTGCAGAGAGAGAGAGAGAGAGAGACACGGAAGACAGCAAGTATGTAGGTAGCACTAAATCTTTTTCTGCAGTTATTAAGGTTGGTGTTCCAAAAGGGTCAGTGTTGGGTCCATTATTAAGGTTGGTGTTCCAAAAGGGTCAGTGTTGGGTCCATTGTTACTTTCAATCGGCATTAACTATGACCTCCCATGTTACTACAGACATGTTTGCAGATGACAACACTACATATTTCTTCTCCATCCTTAATACCATCATAACCAAGTTAAACAAAGATATTAAGGGTCTGTAACTATGGTGATATAATAACAAAATGCTTCTTTATCAGAGTAGAACTAAGTTCGTGCTAATAACCATAGCTCAGAAATTGGCTTACATGGACCAGAAGCATCTGGACTTCAATCTTAAGAATACAACCATTGAAAATGTTTCAAATCATAAACGTTTTGGCATTCATGTTGACAGTTTTCTTCAGTGGGGTGTACAGGTTAATAAACTACGCAAATTGCTTTCTTCTAAGATGGCACTGCTCGCCAAAACTTAAGAAATACCTCCCTCCTGACGTCAGAATCCTATATTTTAATGCATATATGTAACCAATGCTAGATTATTGCCTTAATGTATGGGGATATTGCTCCAGATAACAACTTGACAGAATTTAAAAATATTCAAAAATAGCACGAATTCTTCAAGATAAACCTACGGATTTATCTTCTAAAGCCCTGTTAAAAATAAGTTGAATGGAAATTGACAAAAGAACTGATTACTTTAAAGCTGTGTAAATACATAAAGTCAGTGGTGGCGCGAGGGGGGTGGGTGTCATTTGCTCCCGGGCACCAGCCGAAGGGGGGCGCCGTCGGGAGCTTTTTTTTTCTTGTTTCTAGCTAAAAGTTTCATAGTATTTCACCTCACCTTAGTGTAACGGGAGCTTAGATGGGAGGGGGGGGGGAGAGGGTGATGGGTGTTGGCAACTGACATAAAAAGTGTTCTCTGTGACAAGGTAGGAGCGCCATTAGAGTTAAAGAACAATGCTTTCGGGCACCACAGTAGGGGAACCACTAAAGAACATTCCCACCGGGCGATGCTATTGCATCGGACCCTCGCGCCTCTACTGCATAAAGTTCTAAATGGAACTGCATCACAATATATACAAGACATGTTTAGCCAGATGTATGTATGATGTATGTGCGTGTGTAAACAACTCACAACGAACAGTGCAAAGCTAGTTTTTTAACTAACCTTAACACTTCCGACTCTCAACTAGTCTTTGTCGATGAATAAAAAACAAAACAGAGACAAAGAAGACAAACAATAACGAAACAAATAATTTTATCATTCACGTTCGCACCAACAAGGCACACATCTAAACTTTTCAAGGACCATTTCCATAAGAAAGGTAATCATATGAAGTTTTGAAACTTCAGCGCATTGGTATGTGTTTATTGTTTGTCTTTTTTTTGTTTATGTTTTGTAATTGTCTTCGACAAAGACTCAATAAGAGCCGAAAGCTCTCAGCCTAGTTAAAACTATTTCGGCACTGATGGTCGTCAGTTTTTACGTTTATCCTAATCAGTCCCGGACATAACACGATTCCTTACTGAATCAAGTGCACTTGATAGAACTGTTATTCGCCATATGGTATATAACTAACCATGGACGTCTGTTCCTTATACACCAATATCCCACACGAGGAAGGCATCACAGCCTCCAAGGAAACATGGGACAGTCGACCTGATCCTTCCCCGCCTACATACTATTTGGTCAAACTTATAACACATGTTCTTAAGTATAACAACGTTGTATTCAACAACCAAGACTTCCTACAAATTAATGAAACTGCAATGGGCACTAAAATGGCATCTTCGGATGCCAATATTTTCATGGAAAGACTCGAGCCAAAAGCTCCTCAATGAGGCACCCAATAGACCCCTAAGCTAGTGTAGATTCATTGTCGATATAGAATCAAAATGGATCGAAACGGGCGACAATTTCAAAATATTTCTGGAATTCGCCAATAACTTCCATCCTACGATTAAATTTACGTCAGAGTCGTCAAGCAGTCCAACATCTCTTTGGATACCCAATCTATCCTCCTTGAGGGAAACATAGAAACTGATCTGTATTCTAAACGAACTGATTCTCACCAGTATCTACTCCCAACCAACTGCCACCCCCAGAACGTAATAATAAATCTTCCTTACGGCATGTGAATTCGGACTAAACGCATATGATCTAATCCGGCTACCTTTGAAAACAGACTCGGATAGCTCAAGGAGCACCATAGAAGGAGCGGATACAGAAAAAGCTACATTGAGGAGGCAAGTAACAAAACTAGACTCCTCGATAGAGGAGCCCTCCTGAAATATTAAACTAAGAAAACCAACAAACGCGTCCCTTTCGTGGGTACTTTCCACCCCGATGCCCCAAACTTACAACATATCACCCGGAAGCATTCGCACCGGATTGAATCATCCGAACGTCTGAAGTTTATATTTCAAGAAGTTCCTATGGTTGCGTACCTTAGAGCTAACAATATGAAGGACCATTTCCGATAGGTGCCAAGGTAACTTCAAAGAAGACCACATATTCAGGCACATGTTGCTGCAAAGACAAGCGTTGACTAATTTGCAAACATATACCCGAGACCAAATCGTTCAGAAGTTTAACGCCAGGAGTTAGCTGTACTATCCATCAGAAGTTAGGATGTTGAACCAAAAATATAATGTATCTTCTAACATGCACGATCTGTGCCACTTAGTATGTTGGCAAAACAGTTGATATAAATAAAAACGAATGAATAACCACAGCCCATTCGCAACAAAATCAACGCGAAACTCGCCAGCCACTTCAACTCGACTGGGCATTCAGTTGAGTCCCTTGAGATGCTACCGATTGAATCTAACCTGTGGTGGACCGATATAGAACGCTTCTTTCTGTTATTTTTTGTTTGTATATTACCCCGTCATTCAAACATGTAGGAGCCAAGAATTTCTCTTGGTTGTGTGTGCGTGTGTGTGTACATTGTTTCTTCCCTGACGAAGAGCTTGTTTAGCTGGAAACGTTGGGAAACTATTTTGTATTGGCACCGTTATCATATTCGTGGTGTAGAGAAAATATGCTTTGTTCCAAAGAGATAAAATAATTGGCTTTTCAAATTTGTGGTTTTTAGAAACCACGAAATACGAGAAATAATATCACGATATACTCTACCATATAGGCATTAATACTGATATGTTCAAGGTATGCACCACCAGTTAGGCATTAATACTGATACGTTCGTGGTATGTTTCACCAATTAGGCATTAATGCTGATACGTTCGTGGTATGTTCCACCAATTACGCATTAATGTTGATATATTCACGGTATTCCCCACCAGTTAGGCATTAATGCTTATATATTATTGGTATGCATCACCAATTAGACATCAATGCTGATATATTACGGTGTGCACCACCAGTTAGACATTCATGATGATATATTCACGGCACGCTAAGCCAGTTCGGCATTAATACTTATATAGTCACGATTTGCACCTCCAATTCGGCATTAATGCATATATATTAATGGTATGCTCCATCAATTAGGCTTTGATGCTGATATATTCACGGTATGCTAAAACAATTATGCATTAATGCGAATATTGCACAAGAGACAATTTAATCTGTTATTCTGACTAGTAAAAATGATGAGATATGTAAATAATAGCACAGATTATGCTTCAAACACAAACCAATTTACAGCTTAACAAACTTTGTCATGCATGTAATTCCGTTGTATTAATATCGTTATCGAGAGGTTAACTATGAATTGTATTTCAATAATGTCGCACGAGGAGAAATAAACAAAAGGTTCTGAATATTAACAACATTAATAATACTTCATTTCGTTATAAAAGTACTACGAATTTCCACAGGCATATGTGTTTATTTTGCAGCAAAAATAAGAAAGGGGAACATTTACATAAATAACAACAGCAACATTGAAACAAAATAGCACATCTGGGCATCATAAATAAAATATAGATTTAAACATTTAACGTGCTTAAACATAAATAAAAACAAGTGAAAAATGTTAAACCTAAAGTATGTGAAGAATAAAGGAAAACAACAGATCTTGGTTAAAAAACAAGATAGGAACAGCAACATAGAGAGAAACTGCTTAAAAGTAAATTGATTTGTAATTATTGTATTTATTGTGTTTCATAATATGTTTAAATCCCCTCATGAATGTATTAAATATTTACTAAGCATGCGTGTTTAGTTTATGTTCCATCAGGTAACTGTATACACATACCACATGATTATGTCATCTAAAACAACTGCACTATTATCTGCGACATTTCCTGTCGTCTTTAACAATCAATGAGTGACTGCTAATGTAGGACGATAGTATATCAAATACAATTACTAGTGTGTCAATTCATCAATATACTCATATTCTTTAAATTGCTGTAAACTGTAAAACACAAAATCTGAATTCAATTTTATCCAAATACCTTAAATGAAAGGAATGGTATTAAATTCTAGGTTTCAATAATATACAAAAATGATTGGAAAAAATTAAGTAACATAAAAACCAAACTACAACATTTAAATAAGGAGAAAGTACAGATATTATGAACTGTCTTTAACATCAAACCTTCTCTCTTACTTTCTCAAGTTTGTATCTATTGATAGTACATGATTATAATGTATTTCGCCTCCCGTTATTCGGCTAACATTAGGTCAGATATACACGCAGAAGGAGAAACAAACACACACACACACACACACACACACACACACACACACACACACACACACACACACACACAACTTCAATCCTTCAATAAAATTCACGGCAGAACTCTCCAACTCAAACCACTTTTTTTCTGGACACAACAACCAGACTGGTAGAAAACAAACTCCTCACAGACATCTACTCAAAACCAACTAATAAACACCAGTATCTTCTCCCATCCAGCTGTCATCCAATGCATTGCTTTTGGAACATCCCGTATAGCCAGTCCCCGAGGATACGCAGAATTCGCTCCGACGATGAAACTTTCTAAAAAGGACTAAAGAGTTCTCTGAACATTTGATGAACCGAGGCTACGACAAAGACCTGATAGCGAAAGCAACACAAAAGGCTAAACAAACAAACCACAATGACCTAATAAAATATAGAGAAAAAGAAAAGGTTGATCGGATATCACTGGTCCTGACCTACCATCCAGACAACCACAAAGTAAGTAAAATCATTGAGAAACACTGGCCCATCGTGGAATCCCCTGACACTCTAAAGGTAATATTCCCGAACAAAACAGTAGTAGCCTACCGTAGACCGAAAAACCTCAAAGACATCCAGTTCAGAGCGAAGCTAACACCAATCACAAGCCAAGACCATCCTGAAAAATCTGGTCCTGTGGTGACAAAAGGTGCAAAACCTGTCAACATAAGATAGAAACCTGCACATTCTCTAGCACAGCGACGAGTGAATAATTGAACATACATGGTCCGAACAGAACCTGCAAAACAGAGAACGTAATTTATCTCATCACATGTAAGATCTGCGGCCTTCAGTATTTCGGAGAAACCGAAAAACTACACAAAAGGACCAATCTTCGCATATCTGATTGGATGACAAAGAAGCTAGACAGAAGTCCAGGCGCAGAACACTTTTCTTCCCCTGGCTACACTTTCAGTGATGTAACACTGACTGCAATTGCTCACAACCCCATATGGAGTTATGAAACCAGGAAAGAAAAGGAATCTTACAGTATACCGCCTTAGAACACTGAAACAAAGCGGCTTAAACCAAGAAGACTAGAAAAAAGGACAATCACACGCAAGTAAAATCATCATCTGTTTACAGTCACCACTTTTTAAATTAAATAATTCATTCATTTTGCTCATTACACACTCATTCACCTATAATTACTTTTGTTTTTGCACTTCTTCCTGTTGCTATTATTAATATGGTCATTACTCTAATTACAAAAACAAATAGAAAAACAGATGGCGGCATAGCTCCTCCCTTTGTAGGTCAATACCAACTAGTTTACCACCATATCAGTCAAGTTGAAGCCAACTAGGAGAAACGTCAAACATTTTCAAGCTTTAATTACAATGGAAATAGTCATGTAAACGTTTGTAACTTCAACGCTTTTTGTGTTTATTGTTTGTCTTGCCTCTGTTTTGTGCTTGAATTTGACAAAAACTAAATGAGAGTCGAAAGAGCTTAGAATAGTTAAAAACTAGTTTTGTACTGTTCGTTGTCAGTTTGTTGCATTTATCTTAATCAATCCCCTACATACGCGATCCCTTGCTTGATCCAGTGCACTTGAAAGGACTGTTATTATCAATATATATATATATATATATATATATATGTGTGTGTGTGTATGTGTGTGTGTGTGTGTGTGTGTGTGTGTGTGTGTGTGTGTGAAAGAATGTATTTATTGTGGTGTTCCCCTCGTCATTAAAGATTACATCTCATTCTATTTTCCTCCAAAAATATATGCTTGTGCTGCAATTTACTGCTGATGACATATTTGTATGTACACTTTAAAACTTAACTTTCCGAAAAGTATTGAATGGCTATTACGATATAGACAAATCTGTTTTGTTGGAAAATTTCTTTCAATATGTTTATGTATTGACTTATTTGTAGTCGGAAGAACGAAAATATGGCAAATGTAAAAAAAAAACCGCTTAAAAAGATATACAAGCCAGCAACAAATACAGTCTGCTTAGTGAAATTTGTTCCAAACACAGTTCTAAAAGACGAAGTTGCGCATGTGCATATATGCTGCTCTATAATATGTTTTCGTTTTCTAAAGTATGGAATAAATCCCACGATTATAAAACAGTTGTATGTAATTGTATGCTATTTTACATTCGTTTGCATTCATCCGCATATGCTTTAGATAGAATTTGGAATATTTAGTTTTGATGCTATATTTCTGGCAAACGGCTCTTTTTAAACAATTTTTTGGGACTATTTTCCTTCATATTACCTGTACACGTTCCATCTAATTTGATTTTAGCCAATATCTTTTTTGAAACCTAAAATACTTCCATTAAGAACGGTATTTGTGTAGAGTGATAATGTCTTTGTTTACAAATGTGTCTATTTTACATGGCATATAGTACAGATGATGGCGCTTAAACAGACTGTATTGAAAAATGTATGTCGGTAACTCGAAACTGTTTTTCTGTTTGAAATGTTTATTCTCACTATAGTTCTGTGATTTGTAATCTCTTACACGGCTTGAATACGTTGGCAGTTTTGAGTCGATGGTCTCCATCATATTTCTTGAGAAAAAAGTTCACAACTGTAGATTGATTACTTGTTAACCTTTTTGCTTGCATTAGTATTTCAAGATTATAATGATCATTGGTACTCCGCAAATATGGACAGTCGGACGAAAACTGGGCATGGAGGAAACAAGGTTCAATCGTGTAATCGGTGTACATGATTCCTAAGCCACATGCAAAACACATAATTTCAGCATCTTCTCCTTTGTAGAAGAATCCACATGTTGCCAGTCTGCAAATGATATCCTCTTTCTCTTTTTTTGCGTCTTTCCAGTATCTTGTTACATCAAAGTTGTCAAATGACTGTTTTCTATGCAAATAAGATTTGAATTTTTCAACAGGTACAAAATATCGACGAACTTTTTGACCAGGATTGTCCTCTCTTGGTAGATACTGTCGAAGAAACCCACAAGTTGGTGAATACCGTGCATGTACCATCAATGGATCATCATCTTTATTCCATGTCGAATAACCAGAACCGCAAAAGAAGCAATGGGTCCAACTGGGCTTTTTATGGAAATAATAGCCAGCTTTTGCCATCATTTCAGCCGATGGACCTACCAACTCTTGCCAAACATCTTGGAATGACTCGACTCTTTTCTCATAATCCACGAATTCTGGCGCCCACGGTCCCTTAAGCTGTTGTCTAAATTCGACTCCTATAGTGTCGTAAGCTTCCTCATAAAGTTTTGTTACAAACTTTTGCTCGCTTGGCTGAAAAGGTCCACTAACTGTGCATACATGCGAAAACGTGGATCTAAGTGACGAAGCATCCAAAACATGCTGACAGAGGCGTCCGAAGGCTTCTATTAATTCGTCTGTAGGTTGCACTAATGTCACGTCAGTATTAATGATGATGCTCACAATAGAATCTACATTGTACAGATTATTACACTGTCGGCATGTCTCAGTTGTTTGGTATTTCTGGTGAACTTTTAGGTGTTTTGAGAATTCTTCCAGGTCCACTTTAAAGTGTTTTCTACGAACGACAAGTGAAAGGCCAAAGATATCACTCTCAAAGTCCTGAAGAGAAAGGCCTCGATTTAAGAGGTGTTTCGACACATCGCCTGTGCTAAGAAGCTGACAAAACTCTAGGGTATCTGATATTATTTCAGTTATCAACATGTCTTTCCAATCGTCAGAATCTTTCTGAATTATTTGTGTATGTCTAAGCTTAAACAACACATTCTTGCAAGACAACTCTCCGTCTGTAATTAATGTAATTATCATTTCTTTTGCATGTGTTGTCAATACCACTGCTGCCATCAATGGACTTTGTGTATCCCTGCAAAATTCTGCAGATATCACGAACAAAACTTTCCTCGATTGTTGTAGAAGAATATCGACATTTTCAAACTCTAGTTGTCCAGGATTTGAATCTTTTTCAAGACAGCAAAATCTAATACTGTTCTCGTCTAGTAAACGCAGCAGTTCCTTTCTTGTCCAATCGTCTTCGTCGTGGTAAACAACAAAAACACAAAACTCATATTGTGTAGAGTGCATAGGTACTAGTTTCGACATTGTCACATATAGAAATACATCTAAACGTTTTCTTCAGGCACAAATACCACTGTCCTCTAGGAGCATTTCACATCCCTCACCATAGCCCACTTGTACTGTTCCTGCAAAAGAGGTTGCTATCACTATGTCATAAAAGTCAATATATCAAAAACAGTTACATGTTTATCCACGTGAATATGAAACTAATGATCGTAGACACCTTGATTAAAACTGTGTCACGCAAGTTATAATTAGGAGTTAAAAGAGATGCATGTAGCTTGAATTTTATATTAAATAGAAAAATAAATAAATAAAAGCTTTCAGCATTTCTGTTCATGAGATGAACTGTACACAAACATTGTTCTTAGTGGTGGGTTTAATTTTCAAATCTTCCTTGATCAGTGTCAAATTAAGTATGATTTGCAAGCCTCATTCTGAAAATTAGGGAACTCGAACAAACGTGATCTCCAGGGATCCAATCAATTATATATATATATATATATATATATATATATATATATATATATATATATATATATATATATATATATATATATATATGTGTGTGTGTGTGTGTGTGTGTGTGTGTGTGTGTGTGTTTAGAGAGAGAAAGAGAGATCATTAGTGTTTGGGCTAGTGAAATAGTAAGGAACGTCATTCTATTAGGTGATATTGCACTCAGTAAATAATGATACTATGTGAAACTTATTCAATTAATACTTTCATATGATACATACATGATGATACAGCATATAAATTTAAGAACGAAGTTTACTTGAAATCTTTTTTTTTTTCTTTACCGCCTACTGATAATATTTCCTAGAATCTCCTCATAACAGTGCAAAGTTGTTTTCATAAAAATTATTTCTAAAATCAAACTAAAAGTATGTACAAGACAGTTGTTGGCATGGCACGGTGCATATGATGTTTTATTTCGAAACATGCACTATAAGATGAAAGTAAGACTGACAGGGTACTTGAATTTTGTGCTGCCTTACACGCAATAACTAATCGTTCAGCTTTGTTCAAGATTAATGCTTTATCCTTTTTTTCTCGCAAGTTTGGCCTTTCGGGGCAAATGTTTAACGCACAACTCTCATTTCACACCATTTACAATTCGTTTTGTTTGCTTACAATGTCTGAATATTTGCAAAAGGTCTATGAAAGCAAGGTTTTTTCTTCTTCCTGTTTTTCTTTCTTGCTTGTATTTATAAGAATTCAACAATGCCAAGCTGCTCGTTTTCATTGCAGTAGGCACAGCTTCATGGTTTGGAATTTAAAACAAATGCCATTCTTTCCGCCTGTATTTAATATGCTGTGGCTAACTTTGTCAACATTATTGATGGCACCTTCTCTTTTGAGGAACAGAATAGGTGTTTTGAAAATGGTTATGTTACCCAACAGCTACCGGTCCTTACCAGGCATAATTTGGGACGTGGACTTTTGATCCTTCTTTTGAAGCCCAAAGCGTGGAGCCAAAATTTATTTTTCTTTAATGCTAAATCACAATGTGAGAAAGTATGTTACCAACTATTTTGTCATTATTCACGAAATGTAGGAGAAGAAAGCATGGTGGATGAACGAAGTAGCAAACGTATGTACAGACAGCGGACAGATGGTCGGACGGACAGATTTGGACAGATGTTTTGACAGCACTATTACAGCTTCCTCAGGAAATAATCGATAATCATGATAAAAATCATAATAGGCATTCCTTACTTTAGAAAAAAACCCCCCCCCCCAAAAAAAAAAAAAAAAAAAAAAAAAAAAAAACAACCAACGTTAGATTCTAAGAATGTATCCGAGTCTAACAGCCAAAGGCCACAAGAACGGTACTGTATGAAGGAAGTGAAAAGATGAAAATATCCTTTTAAGATGTCATTGGCCGGCATACTGGTGGACATCTGATAACTTTAATTAATGTGATGTTGATACTTTAAATAAAATTGCTGAATCTCTGGACAATATTTTAAATCAATGTTTAATAAAGATAGCAGAAAGTAACCTTTTATTGGTGTCTACATAAGTAACTATTATGCCTGGATGAAAATAAGATGAGCAAAAGTCACTCGAATTTTCTATGAGCAGTTACTAGCTGGTCTTCCACACAGAGGAATATAGGATCACCATGGATTCGTGGCTGAAATTGTCTGTTAGTGATTTTGCTTGAAAAGAGCCCCTAGTATACCCTAGTTATATGGGGCACAGTTATAGTGCACTTAGAAATAGATAATAATAAATTCCTCACTACTACTACTAATACTACTACTACAGTCTTTTCTATGAGTGTGCACAATTAGTACAAAAACTAATATCCCTTGTGGCCCTCATTTATTTACATATGTACAGACCAAATACATCAAATGCAGAAGGGAAGTAATTATCACATACATCAAAGGTATTGATGGCGCTCTCCAGTTTCGTACTTTGCATAGGGTTAGATTTTTAAAGAAAAAGAATTAGCCAGGTTTTCCTCACTGGCTGTCCTGGCTATTTAAAAAGGACCTTGTATATCTTAGGTATTGTTAAAAGAACTTTGAATTCCCTTTATTTTGGTGTATGATTGATGGGTGAAATTTGGGTTATAGAGTATACAGCTTGGTCTTACTTAAGATGTGCACCTCTCAAAAAACTGCTAGCTCCGCTTGGTCATTTTCACTTCCTGGACTTCAAAGGTAAATAACAAAAAAAGAGCCGATAACTTTTTTTATTTTTTAGATATTTTGTAATTCATTCATAGTACTTTCAGAGGCTGGTATTGTCTGCTCTAGCAAAATTCGTTTCGCGATTTTAATAACTCCTGAAAATAGTGCACTTTTGACTAATTCAGACTGATTTTTCGAGTACTTTGGAGCGGCCATGTTGTCTGCTGTGTGCTTAGATCATGTCTAGTTTCCACAAGTACAATATGTAAAGAAATTTCAGCCACAGTACATGAAAGTAACATAGAGGTATGCCAACATTCTCTCCATTGTGCATGTTGCAAATGCAAAATACTTCATCTTACAAGTGCCTCTCTCTCAGAAGCATGTATTATCTGAAAGCGCCCCCATTACGGATTGGTGTACACAAAAGCAACATAATATGGATTCGGCACACAAAGCATTGTATATATACAAACATGCATGATTGCAAACGTTTTCTTTCTTTCTTTCTTTCGCGCGCACGTGCACACACACACACATACACACACTCACACACAGGTAAACGCCCAGAGACATTGTATAGACATGTCACGATATAGCTATAATCATGTGATTTTAACTTTCAAACAATGCCCCATGAGGCGAAAGTAACATCGACAATTTACTAAACTCTGTGCTGTTTAGAAAAATCACACCTGCCATGGTAACCAAATCCCTTGGTACATTGACCTTAAAGTAATAAATGGCTGGTCATCTTTAATCAAAACGAAAGACTTTTCTTTTTTTTTTTCTCTCGCAAGTTTGGTCTTTTGGGGCAAATTGTACATGCACAACCCTCACCATTCATTTCACACTATTTATAATTACCCGCCAGAATCTTGGAATTGCACACAGAATGTAAATACCAAATTCAGTTATTACATGCTGGAAAACGTTTCGTCCCTCAATCTCAATATATAAAAGACAAGCTATGGTGCTTGTTACACATATTTACTGATAACTTCAAACAAAAGGATACATACACATACAACTTGATAAGAGGTAGGATTTAATTTTTTTTTGTTTGGTTAAAACAACTCCCCCATATATAGGATTAGGTTGGCAGCATATACAGCACATTTGTTCAGGTGAAATTCCTCCTTTCCGGTGTAATTGTTGAATCGCTTAGTTAGGGTTTCCATTAGATTTCTATTGCTAGTGTATAGCCATTTGTTTTTACGCATTAAGACCTCATGTGACATTTCGTGTAATGAAGATATTAAATAAGAATATTTAACACTTTGAACGAATACACTACTCAACAATACATATGATCATTACAGTACAGGACAAACACAACTCACCTATACCTATGCTGTGGAATAAACACACTACCGTGTTTGTAACCGCTGTCCTTTCTGAACTTCTTACAACAGGATCTCTAAGCAATCAAGTATAAATACTCCTGTTCCTGAGATTGAATATGCTTTCCAGGAAATTCTCACATTGACTTTATACGTTTGTAGCAAAAACCCACACTATCCTTAGATTGTTATATACATTTTGGTGAGTACTGCGTCAGCTATTCTTTATAAAATGCAAATTGATCTAATTCTGATATTTCATTCTGCATGAATGAACATTCATTGAAATTCTATTTGCAAGCGTGTATACAATACAGTAAAGTCTCTGAGGGGTCGATACTTGTCTATTATATATATATATATATATATATATATATATATATATATATATATATATATATATATATATATATAGGTTATTATACAGTGATATGTACATTATGGATTTATTATTATAGTCTTAAGTATGAAATACAGAAAATTATTGATGAAATACTTTTCATATTTATTTAAAACATTCCTATGATTTCACATGTGAAAAATATATCCGTATTGTTTTACATTTGAAAATACAAGATTTCCCATCATGCCATTCTACGCTTGATTGTTTGTGCCAACATAAGTGATATTTACACGAGAGAAAAAAGCAGCAAACAAACAAGCAAGCAATTTTTAAGCTTGAGCAATAAATAAAAACTGCATTACCTCTCAGGCATTTTTTTTCTTTTTTCAAGATATTTAACTCGTAATCGTTTGCTCCTTTACGAAGTTATGTCCCTTTTACTAGCATGACAACAATTTGAAAACCCTGTGTGTGTAGCGTCGCTCAGTCTGACCTACTTTTGCGGTCAGATAGGTAAACAGTTACAAAATATTATAACAAATATTTATTGCAACATATTACTTCGTTTCAAATGAACAGTAGTCACAAATCGCTGATATTTGTATTATCAGCTAATAAATGCGATTGAAACTGAGTTGAACTTACGAAGAGGGGGGGGGGAATGAGTTTAATCTTCGAGACTTCAATTCAGAAGCAAGTCTGGTATATAATATAAGGAAAACATTATTTTCCTACGTTAATACCGATGCATTTCATCGTGTGGTACAGAACTCGTGGTCTCGCCACTTGTCAAAATATCACGAGTTTTTCTGTGTACCACACGATGAAATATATCCGGTATAAACGTAGGAAAAGAAAATCTCCTCAATTTGTTATACTAATGCATTATTTATATTTCAAAACATCCTTTATTTTTCATAATCTGCCAAAGTAGAGGTTTATGTAATTTGTGCATAATTAGGGACTCAACAAAATTATAGTCCAAGTTATCAACCAGTTTGTATCTCTTCTTACAAGGCATGAGCGTCCATATGATATGGAACTTTTTCTGCCCGTGTGTCGTGTTCATCCAATCAGATGCTGTATTCAAAATGGCAGTCTGTTACGATTCGATTGTTTAGAGGATACATAGTGTTGTTTTTGGTAATAAATTGCATTTGTTTCTAGCTGGAATAAACTAAGGAGACTTCAGTCTGTAATACCATGTATGCATTGTTACATACATGAGCGAAAGTGTGGGGAAAACACCCATGCGTGAATCACACCCGGCTGCTCTATGATCTAATTAGTACCCCTTGGACAAAGGAGGTAGTGATACTAATATATATACTAATGTGTATATAAGTCCCTAATACTATAGTTAATTAATGTCACAAGGTATGCGACAATTAAGATGAAAATTGTCAGTATCTTAATATAATGGTACTTATTTCCTCTCTTTAATGTGTCATATCCCTAAACTAACAACGTATAATAATACTTTAATATTAAAATACATCTATTTTGCCATAAAAGTTCAAATTGTGTTATATTCAGTACAAAAAGTTAAAGCAAAAATGTGTCAGATTTTCTAAATATACTATGTTATTTTTTAATTTTATTTTACACAAATATAATATTTACAGGCCTTGTAACAGGATATAAATTCCAGTTGGCTTCATTACAAATTATTCGTCATAAATGCCAGTACCTGGCAATAACCGATATAAATCCAAATATTCGTAAAGGAACAGTCGAGAAGGAAAGTTACCCAAAGAAACTTCTCGCAATTTGGATAGAGAACATCGCTCATGCAGTACATACAATACATTTTGACGGAGACTCTATGGATGTAGATTTTACTTAATAATTTTGCATTGCATTCTTGTTTTCATCTTCATTTCGCGGACATCCCGTGCCGGGGACAAAGGTAAGTTTAAATTGTCATTGTTTTCTGATCACTCCAGTGATAAAGGGTGCAAAACCTGTCAGCATATGATAGAAACCAGCACATTCTCTGTCACAGTGACGAACGAAAGATTGAACATACATGGTCCAAAACAGAACGTGCAAGAAAGAGAATGTACTTTTTCTCTTCACGTGTAAGATCAGCGGCCTTCAGTATGTAGGAGAAAGTTACACAAAAGGATCGATCTTCAAAGATCTGTCTGGATGACAAAGAAACTGGACATAAGTCTAATTGCATACACTTCTCTTCCCCTGACCATACTTTCAGTGATCTAATGCTAACTACAATTACCCACAACCGCAACTAGCGTTGTAAAACCAGGAAAGAAAAGGTATCTTACTGGGTACGTTGCCTTAAAACACGGAAACCAAGCGGCTTCAACCAAAAAGACTCCAAATGGGCATGAAGATGTAAATAAAATCATCATGTTTCTAGCCCCCACTTTTTTTTTACTACATCTACTTCATTTTTCACTCACTCACCGATATATACTACTGTTTTATTATTTTATTTTTTGTAATTTTGTGTGTAATTCTTGTCGGCACAACTATTATTATTATTATTATTATTATTGTAAATACGGAAACAATGAATAATCTACGGTTACACCAATTTACATGAAGAAAATATATGGCGCCGGTGCTCATCTTATGTAGGTCAATACCAACTGGGTTACCATTTTATCATCGGAGTTCAAACCAATTAGACGCGACATCTGACATTTTCAAAAAATATTCCCATTAAACATAATCATGTAAACTTGTATAAATTCAACGCTTTCTTTGTGTGTATTGTATCTCTATTTGTCTCTGTTTTGTAATTGCCTTCAACAAAGATTCAGTGAGAGTCGAAAGTGGTTAGGCTTGTTAAAAACTAGTTTTGCACTCTTCGTTAATCAATTCCTGACACACGCTATCCATTGCTGAATCCAGCGCACTTGAAAAGGCTGTTATTTGCCATATGATTCATGTGTGTGTGTGTGTATTATTCGTTTTCTAAAATCAACGGTTTCGCCAAAATTTCGAGTGGCACAGATCTTGTATATTAAAAGATAGATTACGTTTTTGGCTCGGCATCCTAACTTCTGATTGATAGTGAAGCTAACTCCTGTTGGCGAACTTCTGAAAGATTTGGTCTATGGCACCTGTTTGCAAATTAGGCACCGCTTGTCTCTGCAGCAATATGTGCCTGAATTCGTGGTCTTGTTTGAAGTTACCTTGGTAAGAACCAGATGGTCCTTCAGATTTTTAGGTCTACGGTACGCAACCATAGGAATTTCTTGAAATATGTCCTTCAGACCTTCAGAGGATTCAGTATGGTGCCAATGCTTTCAAATGATCTGTTGTAAGTTGGGGGCATCGGGGTGGAAAGTAAGCACGAAGGGGGCGCGTTTTTTGCTTTTCTTTGTTTTATATTTCAAGAGGGCTTTTCTGTCGAGGAGTATAGTTTTGTTAATAATAATAATAATAATAATAATAATAATAATGACTTAGTACAGCGCTTAATCTTCAAAAACTCTAAGCGCTTTACAATATTCGGTAACACATAAGCATATATATATATATACATATATATATCTATGTATATATATATATATATATATATATATATATATATATATATATATCTATGTATGTATATATATATATATATATATATATATATATATATATATATATATATATAAGATTACAAATACAAACACTGTGAAATTACAAATAAACGCACGCTAAAAATAATTAAAAGTGAAGAGACATTGGACATTATTAAGTCTCAAGTCTGTTCTTGCAGTCTAAATAGGCCAGTTTTTAGAGCACTAAAATGAGATCACGTTGTCATTGTGTTTTAAGTTCAAGAAGCAATTCGTTCCCGGTAACTGGACCCTGGTACGCAAAAGAACGTTGTCCTTAGGACTTGGTTTTGGTAGCTGAATAATGAGAATACTAGTGTAAGAAGAGGAGCGTAAGTATCTAGAAGGGGTGTACACATGGGTGAGGTCAGTCATGTATTTTGGACTGGAGGCAGTCAACGAAATGTAGCATAGAGAACAGATTTTGTGTTTGATTCTGAAGCGAACGGAAAGCCAGTGGAGGATACAGAGCAGGGGGGGGGGGGAGGAGTGATCAGTTCGTGGCATTCTAACGACGATCAGAGCAACTGTAGGTTGTACTTTCTGAAGTTTAGAGCTGATGCGTCTCAGCTCCACATATGCAGCCCTGCATTTGTTCACGACATCTTGGTGTAGTGATAAGCACTGTCGAGAGTGACGCCTAGGTTTCGTACTGATTGTTTGAATTTAATGTTGGTGCTGCTGATACTTATTGTTTGAGGTAAAGGATAGGAATGACAAAGTCTTTGTGTGGTGATCCGAATGGCTTCAGTTTTATCATCATTCTTCTGCAGCTTGTACATGTTATCCATGATTTCACATCGGAAATGCACATCTGTACGCCTTGGATGGTAGCATCAACTTTAGTTGGGTGGCTAGATTTGTATATTTGGGTGTAATCAGAGTAACACTGGTGAGACACCGGATGACGATATATGACACTTGAGAGAGGTTGAGTGTATAGAATGAAGAAATCGGGTCCAAGAACATAACCCTGTGGAACACAAAAACAATGATCAACTGGGCTGGAATGTACGGACATAATTTGTGTCCTTTCGACAAAGTATGATTTGAACCATAGTAAGGCTGTATCGCGAATGCCACATACATGCTGGGGACGGTGAAATAATATATCATGGTCTATTGTGTCGAATGCTGTAGATAAGTAAAGGAGGGTGAGGACTGTAATCTTGCCACTATTCAAAGCAGAGAGAAGGTCGTTAACTACTTTCAGAAGGGCAGTTTCGGTACTGTGGCGAGGAGATATGCAGACTGTAAATGGCTAAAAAGACTATATAAATTCAGATGAGATACCAGTTGGGACAGAACAACTTTTTCTAAGACTTTTAACATGAATGGGAGGTTAGAAAAAGGGCGGTAGTTCTTTTTTTAAATCGTTAGGGTCAAGCGTTGGTTTCTTCAACAGCGGCTTTACAATGGCTGCTTTGAAAAATGATGGGAATTCACCGGATGAGAGAGAAGTATTAATAACATCGGTTAGTGAGGGCAATATTGAATCTAACCATTCAAGCAGCAGTGATATCGGAATCGGACTAAGTTCACATGACTTTGGGGCACTCTTCACCAGGATTGTACATAAGAAATCCGTAGAGACAGGCTCAAATGCTCCTTAAGGTTGCCTTTTAAATTCTGTATCATAACTGTATGGTGTCGATGAATCGATTGAAATTGTGTTGATCTGTAATGGTTTGTACTTTCTCACGGAAGAAATCTGCAAACAGGTCCAGAATGTCGACCGAAGAGGTCGTTGGAAGTGGTATACATTTGTTCCTTGACATTAGCTTGTTAGCAATATCGAAGAGCTCTTTGCAGCTAAAACTTTCAGTGATCTTAGTACCTAAGTAGTCTAATTCCTCGGCATGAAATATGTTTGTGACATTCTTCTTAGCGGTTTCATAGATTTATTTATGAATAGTAAGACCGGACGAAAGCCAAAGCTTCTTAACCTTACGACGTCCTCTTTTAGCAGTGCGAAGCTAGTCCCTATACTATACCACGGAGAACACTTCTGAATGGATACTCTGCACTTGTTTGCTGGGGCATGCTTGTCAAGCAATGAACGCAAGCACTTATCAAGTTGTTCAGCCGTGGGACGTAACAAAGTTGTTAGGTTTACTTCTAGGGTGCCCCTTGAGCTCCCCGAGTCTCTTTTTAAAGGTAGCCGGATTAGAGCATATGCTGGTCCAAACGCACAAGCCGTAAAGAAAATGTTTTATTACGTGCTGGGTGGGTGGGGGGTGGGGTAGCAGCTGGTTGGGAGTAGATCCTGGTGGGAGTCAGTTGGTCTAGAATACATGTTAGTTTCTATGCTTGTGTGTGTGTGTATGTGTTTTCTATTGGCGATCATTCCCCATTAAACTATAAATTTTATTTTCAACCAAAAACAAACTAAACATGTTGGCTTGGTATTTATTTTGACTGGCCACATATTCACACGAAACTAAAATAATATTAGTTTACCGTGATTAAGACAGAAACAAGTCAAACAAAACCAACACTTGTTTTAAATTAGCATGGCCGGTATTTTATAATGATTTAGACAGAAAACGAAACCACTACTTGATTTGAATGGTCTTGCAGAAAATCAGTCACACGAAACCAATATAATAATAGTTTTTGTATTTGGGATCCTATGACCTATAGTACTATGACCAATAGTCCTTATGACCATATGGCTATGACCATACGTCCTATGGCCAAATGCCCTGTGACCATTAGACTCATCACCTATATGTAGTGGTATAATTAAGTTTTACTATACATGTATATAGATTCGCATTCTCATTTGGGAACTGGTACTCAAACATGTGCACTAGAACGATTTGTTGTTGTACCGACACAAGTGATATGTAAAACAATTGTGCGGGTATTCGCTGAAATAACGGATTTACAATGTATTGTTGTCTTTTTCAGATATACCTTTAATGGCTTTGCTATAAAAAATAAAATAGAAGTAAGTAACTCATTCCCAAATGCATCTTCTGCTTGCATGTTTCAGTTGCTCAACTTTTGCTTCACATTTTGCCTTGCATGTTTATTTTTTGCTTTGTATAATTTCGGCTGCTTTTGAAGTATTTAGTTGCGCTTGAAGTATTCATGTTGCTTTGCTGTAGTTTGACGTGTTTTTAATGTACTGAATTTGTCCACTTGTTACATTTAATATCATTATATACTTCGCCTTTTTATGTTAGGGTTAGATTTGACTAGCTCTTTCATAAATAATGATAAAATGAGATGTATATTTAGTGCATCTCTAGTTGGACTATATTACTCTGATGCTTATGACATCATTATATTATTCTTCACATTTGTACAGCTGACAATATTTTAGATGACTAGTACTTTCGCATACAGAGTGTAAATTGTTTAATTCCAGTTTAGATAATAAGCTTAAAAATTTAAGGCTGAAATTATATTGCCTCGGTATTAGCGGGAGGTGTAAAACCTCTTTCAAACATTAATATATAATTTATTGCTTCTGTGGATTCTGTTATGGAGGAGAAACATAGCTGTATCAGACATTGGTAAGAAAACGTGCTAAGAAATTAGAGAAATTTTAAGTGTCGCATGAAGAGAACATATGCTCATAACCTAAACAGCTAGCATAGAACACAATAACCTTTGTTTTATACCACATTCCACCATTTTCATCCTTTGTCTTCCTATAAAGTAGAAAATATCTGCGGGAATGTTTAAATAAGTAAAATAATTTTCACTGTTTTATTATGGTGTTGTTTTTGGGAGGAGGGTTATGGGGGGGGGGGGGGTAGAGGCTTCTTCCTGTGTTTTTTTTTCACCTTCACTTAATAAAAGGATAATATGTGCCTATTCCTTAGTTTGTGTTAAATCTTGATTGACAATAGCCTATATCTGGACAAAAGCTGTTTTCTTTTATATCGTATTTGTTTTTACTTGTGCTTTCTTGTTTTGTTTTTTCCCCGTCCATTTCTTTTACATTTTATTCCTGTGTTAGAGAGAGAGAGAGAGAGAGAGAGAGAGAGAGAGAGAGAGAGAGAGAGAGAGAGAGAGAGAAAGAGAGAGAGAGAGAGATGGCGATATTTCTTTTCTGTATGTATGGATATGACATATTTCTGGTATATATCAAAAAGATGGTTTTGTTGGACAATTTTTTTTTTTACAAGCCATGAGTCATTGACAGTATAGTGTATGGTAAGCAACAGCTATGTATACTTTTACTTGTTAAGGAGTTTACACGTGTTTAAAATAAAAATGGATAACACAAACATTTCAATATTATCTGCAAACTGTTGGAGATTAGGAGACTGGGGAAAGTGTAAGGATGTGTTTGATTACCCTATTAGAAAGTAGTGCAGCAGTATTATATATATATATATATATATATATATATATATATATATATATATATATATATATATATATATATATATATATATATATTGCTTACAGGATACACCGTTTACTGAAGATACAATTTAATATATCAGAGCTCAACGGGATTTTGAATGTTTCTTTATCTGTTACAGGTCCAATTCAAGAGGAGTTTGCATTTTTTTAATAATAATTTTGAATATGATATATAGATTGCAAAAGGGATCCTGATGGCAATTTGATTGCACTCGACATAAAAATAGATGAAAAGTATTTCTCTCTAATTAATATATGTGGGCCAAATAATGATTGTCCAGACCTTTACAATACTATTAATGATATTTTAAGTAGATATGAAACCGATTCAATTATCATTTGTGGCGATTTCAAATTTGTTCAAGATCCTGAATTAGACAGCTTTAATTATAGAAATATAAATAATCCTAATGCAAGAAATGCATTATTGAGTATGAAAAATACCTTTGGTCTTGTAGACCCATTTAGAGAACTAAATCCATATTTAAAGAGATATACGTGGAGAAAGAAACAATTCATAGAAACAAGCTAGATTATATTTTTTCTTGCTGCCGGAGTCTCTTGTGCCAAAAGTAGAAACAATAACACTTGAATCAAGTTATAGATCTTACCACTCTATGATAATATTAAACTTATGCTCAGATGATTTTGTTAGAGGCAAGGGCTTAAGGAAATTTAATAACAGCCTTCTTAAAGATACCAAATATGTAAATGAAATTACAAATTGCATTAAAAAGACAAAATTACAATATGCTTCATTAGATTATGATGGAATATTGTAAATGTATCAAACACATATACAACTAACAATATCAGACTCATTATTTTTAGATACTCTTTTGATGGAAATTTGTGGTAAAACCATTTCATATGCATCATATAAAAAGAAATGTAAATTCAAACAGGAACAAGAACCCATTCAGAAAATGCAGTCTTTAGTACTTCTGTTGAAAATTCTGTTTTAGAGTTATTAGCATCAAAAAGGAAAGAATTCGAAAAAAAAAGTCAAGGTAAACTTCGAGGAAGTATCATCCGGTCAAAAACAAACTAAGTGGAGGAGGGGTAGAAACCAAAAAGATAATTTTGCCACCTGGAAAATAGAAATTATGCGACAAAAACAATCACAAAACTAACTAAGGACAAAAATGAAACTATTACAAATCAATCTGATATTCTTAGAGAATTTCGGGATTTTTATGAGAAACTATACAAAGAGAACAATGAGATAGAGGACAGAGATTTATATGATCTTCAAAATTATAACATTCCTAAGTTAGACCAAAAGATCGGTCTTCAAAATTAGAGAGGAACATTACCCAGAAAGAGGCTTTAGATTGTCTACAAATAATGAAAACATAACAGAAGAGCTGGATTAGATGGTTTCACAGCAGATTTTCTAAAATAAATTTTATGGATTGATATTGGAGAATTTGATATCAAAGCAATTAACCAAGCATATGACACTCGATCTTTTTCAACAGTTTTGTGACAAGGAATTATAACTTGTATATCTAAGGAAGATAAACCAAAACAGTATTTACAGAACTGGCGCCCTATATCATTACTTAATGTCATCTACAAATTAGTATCAGGATGTATTGCCAAAGAATAAAGTCAGTACTGAATGGTGTAATATCTGATGACCAAACTGGTTTTGTTAAAGGAAGATATATTGGAGAAACAAGGATTATTTATGATATAATGCACATCATTGAAGCATTACATCTGTGTGGTATCTTATTATTAATAGATTTTGAAAAAGCTTTTGATTCCATTTTACGGAAATTTATTCATAACGTTCTAACCTTTTATAATTTTGGATCGATGATAAGACAGTGGGCAAAACTTGTTTTTGTAATATCTCTTCAGGAGTGTGTCAGGATGGCTTTATATCTGAATTTTTAAATGTTTTTGAAGGCAGTAGACACGGTGACCCACTATCTCCATATCTTCTTTTAATATGTGCAGAAATGTTGCCAATATTATTTTTCAAATAAACCAACAACAAAAAACCCCAATGAAAACATAACACAAAAAACACATAAAAAACAATAAGAATATTCAAGGTATTAAACTAAAGAAAAAAAATATTTATTATCACAGTTTGCAGATGATACTACTTTGATTCTTGATTGATCTTTCGAATCTCATAAATCTTCCATTGATGTATTAGATTTATTTGCGAGGATCTTAGGCCTGAAACGCAATATTACCAAAACAAAAGCAGCCTGGATAGGAAGAAAGACCTATAGTGCAGAAACCTTTCATTATAGGATAAAACTGCAATTACTCTATTGGGTATAAAGTTCTCAGTCGACTTAAGTAAAATGGTACAGATAAATTTGAAAAGTAATATACACGTGATAAAGACGTTTCTGAGGAATTGGGCAAAACAAACCCTAACATCAATTGGTAAATTATAATTTTCCAAACCTTAGTGATTCCAAAATTAAATCATTTGTTCATCTCCTTGCCCAAACCTCCGCAAAATTGTATTTGCGAAATCAATGAAATGTTTTTCATATTTATTTGCAAGTCACAAGTAAATAGAATTAAGAGAGATTATGTTTCAGAACATCCATCAAACAGGGTTAGCAATGATAGATAGTTAAGAGATTTATATTAGCTCTAAAAATAACTTGGATTCGTAGACTTCTTACAACTAGAAGACAATTTGTTCACTTGTTTGATTACGAAATATGCGAGATCAAAAACATTGCCATATTAGGAGATGAATATACAGGAACATTATCAAACGAGACACAAAATATGTTTTGGCGTGATGTTTTATTGGCTTGGAAACTTTTAATACAAAGAAATATACCTCAATCAGGAGAAGATCATATGACAACGAACTTATGGATGAATAAACTAGTAAGAGTAAACAAACTACCCATCATGTACAAGAAATGGATTGATCATAATATCATATATATATATATATATATATATATATATATATATATATATATATATATATATATATATATATATATATATATATCAGAGACATACTCACAAACCAGAGGAGTCTTCTTGAATTGCTAATCTTTCAAGCAGAGTACGACATCAATACAAAATTTTCTTGCCTTTCAAGGTGTCATTCAGACTTTAAGGTCATTATGTAGAAAGTTCAACCTAAACTTGAATACGGACATGACTGCCAGACCTTTTATCCCTCACTAATTAAACATTATTGATCACAGTAATAAAGGTAAAGATGTTTACAAATTACTTTTTATTTCGAATGTTTCATCAACTGTGAAAATGATGGCAAGAAAATTTCAACTTTACTAGTGACTATTGGCCAAATACATATTCTAAAGTGTTTACAATATTAAAAAAAACCCCTCAAAATTACAATGGTTTAAATATCGTGTTATACATAGAATTCTACAACTGAATATATTTTGGCATAAAATACATGCCAATGATACCGATAAATGTAGCTTTTGTAATAATTAATCAGAAACAATGGCACATTTGTTTTGATAATGTAATGTCGTTAATGGGTTATGGAGTGATTTTCCCACTGGATTCAATATGTACTAAAAATAGCACTTACTCCAAGTTCCAGAATGGTTTTATTTGGAGATACAGATGTAGAGCAAATGTAAATGGCCTTGAAAGCTTCTTTAAAGAATATCATATATCAGAAAAATATATTGCAGTCAAATCGGACAGGAAAGAAATGTCATGAAAATTTGGGAACAGTGCAAACCATTACTTCTATCCAAACAGAGTTGATTTTTGTATTATACTCTATATACACAAAGTTCTAGTTGTGATATAAATTGTAACATAAATATTTGGTTACCATTGACAGAAATAACAATCACTCACTCTTTCTCTCTCTCTCCCGTCTTTATTTATTTATTTTCACAGCACTGAACTAGATGTAATATTTATAATCTATGTTGGTAATTTGCATGTGTAATAATTGTAAGGGAGAAGACTTTAATGTTGTGATAACGTATGGTCCAATCCATTGCCAATTTGTGCAGGAAACAACAAATAATTGGGAAACAATTACGCCATATGACATAAAAACAATATGCGTGTTACACATATTACACTTGACTAGTGAAATATTTCCTTGTACCAACTGAAGAAATATTTCCTTATATCTACCCAAGAAACGTAGATTTATTTCTTATTTTATATGTTTAAAGGCAAAATCCTTCGATTTGGATGGATTTGTTTCTCCATTCTGTATCAATCCAAATAACGGCTGCATTACATCGATAAAAAGAAGTTCATAAATTTAAAAACAATTTCAGGACGGCGACTTTTACAAATTGAGCTTGTACATATAATGCTTCAAATTGTGTATTCTTTCAAGTTAATGTCTGTTTTCATACAAAAATGGAGAGTTTTTTAACACATTTTTTGCGCGGATTGATACAGTTAACATTGCTCGGGTGGGGATACTGTTGAAACATGACAGTACGGTCCAACAGACTTCAGAGCGTAACATCATTAAACAAAAGATTTTAATGATTGTGAGTTTACTTGTAAAGATTTTGTTTTCTATTTTGTTTATTTCTGCATTCAAACGTGAATTTTTATGTTTGCAAGATCGCAGTCTATTTCAGTAACAGGCGCTGCACCTAAATTCAGATTGTCGCTTATTTTCGATTTGCAGTTGACATTAATCAGTGCCTGCTTTCTCCGTCGTTTTCAGACATGATTATGATTGCGATGACAGTTACAATCGCTACTTAAACCAATTTTATTACTATATGTAATCAAGAGTCTTTCTTTAAAATGTGTTATGTTTGTCGTTGAGATTAACAAGTATACGATACTGAATTGGTGATTTTATTCAAATTTTGTACCCATACCAATATTCACACCCAAGGAAAGAAAAACATACATATGATACTAAAATATAGGATCAGATAAATGAGGAGCTTAAAGTTTTAGATAAGCTCGCTAATCATTACTGCGACTATGGAAACTTGTATCAATCTCTATTTTATAATAGTATTATAAAATATTTTAAAGTTACATTGGAAAATATAAATATAGTTTATTTCATGAAGAGCGTTTACAAATAGTGTAAAAATATTCATATAGTATATTTAACGAACAGACAAACCATTTAGTATTAATCAAATTTAAAAAAAGATAGAGTCCAAATCAAATATAAAAAACTTTATAATTTATCTAATATAATATGTAAAAAAGAAAATGAACAATTATCACGAATCAAATTAAAATATTACAAACTTTAAGAAAATTATCTTTATCACACAGTTTAATTATAAATATCAAACCAATAATAAACCTCCAAAAATTAATTGATTTAAGTATGTTACACAATAAGATAAAAATAATTGATGAAATTTGCAATATATAAAAAAATCACCAAAGATTGGAAACAGTCTAATCTTAAAGAGTTAATTTTATCACATAGTATTAGTATAACAAATTACCGGATGAAATTGGTTATTTTATTAATTTATATAGTCTGAACATAATGTTTGCATCAACGAAATATTTTCCTAACGCAACATTACATGTAATTAGTATAACAGGAATATATCCCATACATATAAGTGGTCATCTAAATTTACAAGTTTTTAATACCATTATAAATTGTTTATGGAATAATAACGATGATATATAGAAAAACAAATTGGTGTGATTAAAAATAGAAGAATAAAAATATAGTATAGTAGTATAAATTTAAAAAAAAAAAAAAAAGATAGCATTGACAAAGCTAAATATAAAATTAAAGATAACAATAAATATAAACACAATGTATAATGCAATTAATTTAGATTATTATGGAAAAGAATTAAAAAATATACTACGGGAAATTAAATTACTGAGAAATTTACAAGATTTAAGTTTTGAAATAATAACATAAGAATGATAACACCATTATTATTTTTAGAACATTTAATAGAAAATTGATTTAGGTTCTAAATAAATAAAAAAAATAACCTGATGAAATTTGTAATCTAAAAACGTTAATATATTTAAATTTAGCTTGTAATTCTAAAATAAAAAATAACACCAAAAATTGTGAAGTTAGTTAGTTTAATGTATTTATCTTCAGCATAAAATAATATAAGAAAATTACCAGACGAAATTTCGATTCTAATAAATTTAGAACAGATTGATATTAGTTATAGATCAATACAAAATTTAACAAAATCAGCATGTACATTTATAAACTTAAAAGAGGTTATTAGTGATTAGGTACCCCTAATACAAATTCCAATTGAGACATTGTAGAATACAAATTTGAGTTTTGAGTGCGTTTAAAATATTGTATATATATATATATATATATATATATATATATATATATATATATATATATATATATATATATATATAAAATATTGTATATATATATTAATATATATATATATATATATATATATATATATATATATATATATATATATAAATATATATATATATATATATAAATATATATATATATATATATATATATATATATATATATATATATATATATTAATGGACAGTTTAAATATTAAACGACTTAATAATAATATAGAAATAAATTATTATAAAAAATCCAGATATAAAAGATGATTTATTATTGAAAATAGATAGAGATGTGCAATTTAAAAAAGATGATATAAAAGAACATGACTGTTGTGATAAAAAAATAACAAAACTAAAAATCAATAAATAAAAAGTATTATATTAGACACTGATGGTGGGTATTTTGTTTGAGTTATGCTAGTCATCATGGGTAAAAATTATCATATTAAAATATTCTTAAAATAGTTCTTATGTCCACACAAATAAACAGATAACAGACAATACATATAATATATAACCAAATTGTTTGATTATTAAATTAAAAATAAGGTTAATTTAAACCCAGATTAATGAACAGAAATTAATAAATCAGTTAATAACGCTGCAGATTTATTTGAAAATATGCACCCTAATAAACGAACAATACACTTTTTTATATTTTCAGACATGTTTTAATTATTATAATATCAGCAATAATATTCCTACAAAAAAAACTTATATAAAGTATGATTTCTTATGAAACTGAGCCACAACTTTAACAACTTGTATAATTGTTTTATTTTGATTTTCAGATGTTCTGATAAAGTTTTGCCATCACTACAACATGCAGCAAATCTGTGCAGTTAATCAATATTATAACTAATTTCAAGTACATCAGTTATTTCTAACTGCCGCAACTGTTGTTTGGTTAATATAATATTTTCAGTACTTCTTTTTTATTAATTAATATAATTTTATCGTCCTTTTTATAATTTTTATCATTTAAAATTTTTTTAAAATTATTTTTCTATTATGTAAAACATATGCTTTTTTATGTGAAATATTTGTTCAGACATCTTTATTATATAATTATATAATGTAAATGAGTTACACTATTTTTGAAACATTAACTGATTTTGGTACAAATGCAGAAATTGATGCTACTAAAGTTCCAGGGAGAGATGGACTTCTAAATTTGAAAACTGAGTGAGATAGAGCTGTTGGTTTGAACCCTGGATCCTCTGAAATACAACAGAATTTAAATATGAAGGGTAATACAATTGTAAATTTAGCTGAACCTGACAACATAAGTGATGCTGTAACAAAACAACATTTAGATAGAATCTTTGACAATCTGTTAACAAATTTCATTTAAATTAAAATCCAAAGAGTTGATAGCAAAATTGATATTAATGTTAATACTTTAACAAGAAAAATTGATAATAAAGTTAACAAGTATGACCAACAGATTCATGAATTAGATGAAAGTTTTGTTTCTAAGTCAGCCAGTGTTATGGTTATCGACCTTATTTTAAAAATAGGAGACAGACGCTTAAGATGTATTGGCTGTGATGACATGGTTTCAGGAAAAACGTTTACTCTAAAATTAGGTAACGAGGAAAACATAGTAACATAAACATATTATGGGTAAGAAAAGACAGCCCCAATGTCATTTAATTACATCTGATGGTTTAATGACTAAAACAAATAGTTAACGATTTCTAGATTTGGATCCACTGATGGTTTGACAACAAGATTTTATGCTGGTATAAAGATGGGTAATACATTATATCAAATTTATAAGACTCAGACGCAGATCGTGAGAGAGTCAGTAAAAAATATTTGGACATGAGATCGGTGCAAAATCATCCTCTTAATGAAGACACGTATGTTAAAAAACGGGGCATTTGATAAAAGGGAATTTGGGTATGGATAATAATGCTATAATACACATTAAAGGCCGGTTAATGACGCAGATTGTGTGTATAAGAAAGACATGCAAACAAACAAACAATAAATCATAAATATAAATTTTTATTAGCAAATGAAAAATAATTAATACGCCTAATATGATTCCAGTAAAACTAAAAATTTTTTATAAATTTTTATAAAATTTAATATTTAGGTTTTATAAATATCTCTCCTGGAGATGCAAAATGGTTTACGTTTACAAAGGGTGGATTAGCTGCAATTAAACATCTTAGCTTATTTTTGTTATTTTTTTTTTTTTTTTTGTTATTAGAAAAGAGTCTGGTTCTATAGTGTTATTCACATAGTTTATAAAAGGGCACACACCTGCAAAAATGTTGGGTTCTACGAACCGCCTTATTAGATAAATATAGGAGATTCTGATGTTGGTTGTCATGAAAAATATTACCAGAAATAAAAAATAAAAATATTCCGTAATGTGGTAATGTAATACCATGAATCGCAATGTTTCATTATCAAATTTAATATAACGTAATAATATGAATGATTGACATAGTAGATACCACAGACGTATTACACGATTATTTAACAAGATTGTGTTTATCTTATAGAAAAAGTCATAAGTTATATGGTACTACAAGCAAGGTGGTTATATTATTATCATCAGTTATTGGAGGTTGTGCTAGTCTGAGTTTAATACCGGCTGTATCTATATTTTTAATATAGTAGCGGTTATACTGCATCGGGAATTAATAGCAGTTTAAAGTAGGCTGAGAAAAAAAATCAAAACTAAAATTTGATCACAGCTATATGAAACAATTACTTACATGTAAAGTCAAATTATAATTCTGATAGCAAATATGTGATTAAACATGTTTATGATAAGATTAAAGAATTTCAGACCACATACAATTATGTAGAACCATTAGATAGATACCTTAAATTTTATAAACTAAATGTATACCAGGAAGAAAAAACGGTATTATATATATATATATATATATATATATATATATATATATATATATATGTGTGTGTGTGTGTGTGTGTCTGTGTCTGTGTCTGTGTCTGTGTGTGTGATGGAAATAAAAAATATTATGTTGAAAAATATAAAGAAACCAAGCATATTTTCTGTATGTCATTATCTTTGGAAGCACAGGTCAGGGACAAACAAAGATATTACGAAATCTATTATTTAAACCTTATTTTAATTATGAGAAAATATAATATATACCATTAATAATACCCAGCCTAAATATTAGATTTTGGAAAGACTATGTAGTCAAATTAAAGAAATAACAGGTAAAGGAGAAATCGCATCTGTACTTGATCCAGATGTTTTACCAATTGAGGAAATGGATGAAGATACACAAAATATAATTGTGTTGATGATATTAAAATTGATACTAAAACATGAATAAAATTAGAGAGTAGTTTTCGTTAAGTAGAAACAAAAACTTTAATTATCTATATTAAAGTCAGTCATATTATAACATAACAAATACATTCGCCGTAATACTAAATGTTTCGTTTCATTTAACGGATTTGATAATTAAGACAAAAAACAAATTGCTGATGACCATTGCTCTGGTGATGTCGATAAACAATGTTTTATAAAATTATATTTTGAGGCAACGAAAAAGCCTTTTGGGTTCTTTGTATATGATCAATCAGCCTTTATCCACCTGAAAAATCCCATTGTGGTTTTGACCATTATTATACGAGGAACAATGTTTAATTAGCAGACATTATCTTTGATTACAGCGTTATGTATATGAATTTATAATATGTGTCCATGATTGTAAGTTGTACTATAGTCAGATTTTGGTCATTTTGTCAACAACATGTTTACTCAGCATTTGAGTTTAAGGCCGGTTTTGTTACCAGCTGGACTGTTATTTCCATGTCTTGTTGTGACAAAAGTCGGGTACACATACTAATTTTCAATAAAAATTATTCTTTTTATAAGCTGATGTTAGAATTGTCAGGTACACCTGCTCATGTATATATGGGCTTAGTAAATAAGAGATTATTCGGGTTCTAAAAGTTTTGTTCTAAACATCAGTGTGTAAAGAAGATATTTTAATAATCAGATGTTACAGTTGTCAAAACCAGATATAATTCCATAGAGAGAAATTCTTTATTTAAAATATCATTGGAAATACTAAAGTGCTCATAGATTTTAGTACTTTTTGGGATCTTTGTAAATTCAGAACATTCCGGATTACATCAATGATGTACATAAGGACATTCAAGGCTTGTGGTACAACAGAAAATTCAAGGCTATTGGAATTCATTCGGAACATTCTATATTTTTGGACTTGTGATTAACACACGTAGGATTATTTGGATTTTAATTCACGTTATTGTAAGTGTCTTTTGAATTTACACTTTAATTGCCTAGAAAGAAACTGCTTGTTCATTTCTTTTGATTTTGTTGGTTTCACTTTCTTTCTGTTACATATCTGTAGGCCATAGAGTCGTAACAGAAATTGGGGGCTCGTCCGGTATGTGAATTTCTTTAAATTACAATTTAAATTGACTTTGTTTCGGAATTTCCATTGTCCTTGGTAAAGATACTTATTTCACCCAATTGAAAAATCTTTAGTGAAACCAGCAAGCATTCACAGTGTCATTTAAGGTAGAGAACTTTGTTTCAAGTCCTACCGAGGCAGGGTTAGAGTCTATCAAAAAGGACGAATTGCTTGAGCTTGCCAGACATTATGATTTTTTTCTGAAGCGAAAACGTCTTTGACAAAGCAAGAGATGAAGAATATTTTAATTCCATATTTGGTGGGAAAGGAAATTATTGATAATAGTGCTTTGGGTTTAATTAATAAATCTGTATCTGGTTTTGACAGGAAATTAAGGGAATTACAGATAGAAAGAACCCAGATGGAATTAGAATTAAGAAAGCTTCAGCTTCAGAAAGAAATGATGGGACTAAAAATTCAGAAAGATCAGAACGAGAGGGAAATACCGATGCAGAGAGAGAGAGAGAGAGAGAGAGAGAGAGAGAGAGAGAGAGAGAGAGAGAGAGGGGGGGGGCGAGGGAGAGAGAGGGAAATCTAATATAAATTAAAAGAATTAGAACTGACAAGCGAGCACTCCCCCCTATCTTTACACTGAAGTTCAGGTTTTGATGTTACCAGATATATTAGGTTAGAACCACCTTTTCAGGAAAAGAACTAGATAAATACCTTCTTCACTTTGAGAAAATTGCTGAAAACTTGAAATGGCCAAAAGAGCACTGGACTTTGTTATTATAAAGTGTACTTATTGGCAAAGATCGTGAAGTCTACTCTTCACTGTCATTACAACAAAGCACTGATTATGATGTGGTGTGGTCAAGGAGTATATCTTGAAGGGTTATCAGTTGATACCTGAGGCCTATCGACAAAAGTTTAGGAATTGGAGAAAAGAAACTGGACAAACTCGTGTAGAATTTGCATGGGAAAATGAACAACTATTTGATAGGTGGTGCTCATCCAAGAAGGTTGAACAAGATTACGATGACCTCAGACAGCTCGTATTAATTGAAGCGTTCAAGAGGTGCATCCAAGACCTATCTTGATGAGCAGAAAGTGGAAACTTTGGAAAATGCTGCCCGTATGGCTGATGATTATTCCTTGACTCACACAATTTCATTTGTCAATAAGTCTTCCTGTTAGCAGTTTTCTGCTAAAAAACGTTTAAATCTCAAACGAGTACTTCCAAATTTCAAAACAGCACAACTGTTAGGAATCAAACATCTGATAAGACTGATCAGAAATCAATATTTCTCTTCCTACGTACACATATTGTAAAATGAAAGGGTACGGCATTCTGATTGCTTTATGTGGAAAAATAAGCAACAAAATAAAGACAGAGCTATTCCAAAAGCTCTTATTTCAAAGAGGTCAAGGTCACAGTCTTGTATTGAAAGTAATACAATTATTGGGTCAAACAAGCCCAAGTCTGATTCTATTTGGAGACTTATGAACCATTAATGTCAGAAGGTTCTATATCACTTATTGTTGATTCTGCCAAACCTTTCCCTATTAAAATATTAAGGGACACAGGAGCTTCTCAGTCTTTTGTTATCAGGTACTTTGCAATTGTGTGAGAAGTCTTCTGCTAGTGAAAGTGTACTTATTCAGGGAGTAGAGTGCAGCTATGCAAATGTTCCTCTCCATTGTGTCAATTTGGCATCAGACTTAGTTTGCGGACCTGTGACTGTTTGGGAAGTGACTAAGGTATCCATTTGTTACTAGGTAAAAAATGACCAAACTAGAGATAAAGTCGTGGCTAATCCACTTGTAACTGACAAGCCTTGTTTGGATCAAAAAGTTTATCCTATTGAGATTGAAATCCCTGATTTGTATCCTGCCTGTGCAGTTACCAGCGCTATGCAAAAAGAGCTCTTGAAAATGATGTTGATCAGGATATTATTTCTTTAGCTGACACATTTTTTGGTCAGTCTTTTGATGAGGTCACCTTCTCTCGTGATATTGATCAATCAAAATGTATTGATCACAGAGATCTTAATTTTACAAATAATTTTCTCTATTTTAATCCGGGTGACAAAAGACAATCACTCGTTGTAGAACAGGAAAAAGATCCTGAGATCTTCTATTTTGTTTCAGATGGCTATTAGTGAAACTGAAGGCACACAAGTCCCAGATTGTTATTTTGTAAAACATGGGGTCCATATGAGAAAATGAAGGTACCCGCTGGTGACGAGTGGTTACTGAGCTATGAAATTATCGTTTAGAGGACATATCGACAGGAAATTCTTAGTCTAGCACATACAACTCCTTTGGCTTGTCATTTATGAGTCAGTAAGACTTATCACAAGATCTTGAAATATTTTATTGGCCGAAACTTAAAAGTGATGTTTTTAAATACTGTAGATTTTGTCACACTTGTCAAATGATAGGAAAACCCTAACAGAAGATACCTAAGGCTCATCTGCAACCTATTCCTGCATTTGACAAACCATTTAGTAGAATAATAGTAGACTGTGTTGGTCTAGAACAAGTAGAATAGACTGTGTAAATACCTTAACTAAGACCAAGTCAGGCAACCAATACTTGTTGACCATAATGTGTGCGTCGACAAGATTTCCAGAAGCAATTCCTTTGAGAAATATTAAAACTAAAACCATTGTAAAAGCTTTGGCGATGTTTTGTTTTTATACTTGTTGGCCTTCCCAAATCTGTCTAGTTTGGTCAAGGGTCAAATTTTATGTCTGGAATTTATCAAAAAGTTATGCATGAATTATGCATCCGACAGTTTAAATCTTCTGCCAATCATCCTGAAATTCAAGGAGCTTTTAAAAGATTTCATCAAACTTTGAAGAATATGATTCGGTCAAATTGCTTTGATACAGGAAAGGATTGGAATGAGGGTGTTCATTTGCTGTTGTTTGCTGTTGGAGAATCAGTTCAAGAGTCATTGGGTTTTAGTCTCTTTGAACTGGCTTTTGGTCATACTGTCCGTGGACCATCGAAATTATTAAAAGAGAAACTTCTTTCAAATGAAGATTCAAAAATTAATCTTCTTTACTATTTCTCAGATTTCAAATATAAGTTGTCAAAGGCTTGTGAACCAGCAAAAACTAATCTTCACTCTAATCAGTCAAAAATGAAATTAAGGTATGACAGAAATACACAGGAAAGGAGTTTTCAATCTGGTGAGAAAGTTCTGGCTCTCTTGCCCATACCTCAAAATCCTCTTCGGGCTAAATTATATGGTCCGTATACAGTTGAAAAGAGAGTAAATGATTTAAATAATATCATTAACACTTCTGGAAAGTGGAAACAGAAACAACTATGTCACATAAATATGGTAAAGGAGTATTTTGTCAGAGATAGCCCAGTTAGTTATTGAATTAATTTAGTTGTACATGTCCCACACAGTGAAGATGTAAACGATGGAATACAATCTGACTGTAGTGATTCTGGTTTAACCAACCTTCGGAATTCAGAAACATTAAACAATCTGGACCAGAAACTCTCACATCTCCAACTACAGGAAATAAATGAACTAGAACAGCTATTACATGAGTTTGAGCACTTGTTTCTTGATGTTCCTACACTAACAAGTTAAATCTATCATGACATTGTAGATTCTATGTCTGTGAAACAGCATTCTTACAGGATGAATCCTCTCGAACAGGAACATTTTTAGAACGAAATTCAATATTTACTGGAGAATGATTTTATAGAACTAAGTAAAAGCAACTGGAGTTCACCATGTATTCTTGTGACTAAGTCAGATAATACATTCTGCATGTATAGTGACTATAGAAAAGTCAACAGTGTCATCAAAACGGATTAATTTCTAATGCCAGATGATTGCATTGATAAAATTGGAAATGGGAAATATGTCACCAGCTTTGACCTTTTAAAAGGATTCTGGCAAATTCCGCTCACGGAAAGGGCAAAAAACATTTCAGCATTTGTAACTCCAGATGGGATTTATCAATATAAAGTCATGATTTTTGGAATGAAAAATTCTCCGGCAACATTCCAGCGTCTAACGAATATGATAACATCTGGTCTAGATAATTTGACGCGAACATCGATCACATCATTATCTACAACGACGCATGGGAAGATCACTTGGAAACCATTCGGAAATTCTTCGATCAACTCAGTGATGCAAATCTGATGATTAATTTAAGCAAAAGTGGGCTTTGCAATGCTAGTGTAACATTTTTAGGACATATTGTAGCATAAGGTTAAGTTAAACTTGTAGAAGCTAAGGTCAAGGCTATCTCTGAATTCCCAGTGCCAATTTGTAAAGAGCAACTGATGCGACTTTTAGGTATGACTGGATATTATTGGAAATTTTGTTCAAATTTTTCCATAATTGCCGAACCTTTGACAAATTTGTTGAGTAAGAAATCCAAGTTTCATTGGTTCTACCATTTTCAGGAATCCTTTGATAAATTAATGCTTAAGAATGCACCAGTTCTTTCAGAACCAAATTTCAGCCAATTGTTTAAAATGTCTGTTGATGCAAGTGATGTAGGGGTTGGTGGAGCATTGATTCAAGAAGATAAAAACTGATGTGGATCTTCCAGTGTGCTATATTTCTAAAAATACTAAACAAGCACCAGAAAAATTATTCCACAATTGAATGGAATGTTTAGCTTTGATATTGGCTTTACAACATTTTGAAGTGTATGGTACCTCGGCTCCTTCTCCGGTTATTGTCTTCAGTGATCACAATCCACTAACTTTCATCAACAAAATGAAAGATAAAAATCGGAGATTGTTGAGATGGAGTTTAATACTGCAGGAATATAGCATTGACATTCGACACATCAGGGGAAAAGACAATGTAATCGCAGATGCACAATCACGTGTAGCGAAGTACCATATTGCTTTATTTTGTGTAATTCAGCTGAGTGTCATTTATAAGACATTTTCCTATGTACTTATGATTATGCATATTCAAAAGAAAGCTGTATTGCATAAATCTGTCTTTTTTGATGAGGGAGGTGTTATGTATATTGAATTTATAAAATGTGTCCATGACTATAAGTTGTACTTTAATCAGATTATGGTCATTTTGTAAACAATATGTTTACATAGCATTTGAGTTTAAGGCCAGTTTTGTTAGCAGCTGGACTGTTATTTCCTAATCTTGTTGTGACAAAAGTCAGGAACACAAAGTAAGTTTCCATAACAATTACTCATATTCTAATATTCTGATATGAGAATTGTTAGTAGGTACACCTATATATATATATATATATATATATATATATATATATATATATATATGTATATATATATATATATATATATATACATATATATATATATGTATTGTTATGTATGATGTTTATATAATATTATAAATATTTTAGGAAATTATAAATGTTTCTTGACTTTAATATTTGGTTAAACCTTAATGTTGTTTATTAGGAAAAACATGTTTAACTAGTGTCCTTGAATTAGGTTGTTTAATTAAGATTTGAGTTCAAGGATATTTTTGATAAACACAATATTTACTCAATTTGAGGTCAAGGTTGATTTTGTTTACAAATAAGACTGGAATTACTTTAGGAGTTATGTGTCAAAAAGCACATTGGCCATTTACTATTCTAGAATGTTCTATCATGTGACCAATCTTATATATACCATGTTTAGTGGACAGTTTTGTCAGTTTCGACATTACTGTCAGTCTTTTATAGAGCTATTACAGTTGTGGAATGTCATTCTAAATTCTGAGAAAGGAATTATTTAAAATATTCATTGGATTATAAAAGTGCTCATAGACTTTTGGATTTTGAATTTTTAATTTATGATCTTGGGATTTATGTGAACTTATTCAAAGATATTTTGGAGTACTTCATATTGGCATATCAGTACATTAAAGACTTCTGACACAGCTTACATTAAAGACCATTGATACATCAACCCATTCAGGATACAACATTCATTTGGAACATTCTATATTTAGGACTTGTGATTAGGACACTAATTCTTACTGGATTATTTGGATTTTAATTCACATTACTGTAAGTGACTCTTGATTTTTCATTTTAATTATCTACAAATAAATTGCTTGTTGATTTTTACTTGATTTGTTGGTTTCACTTTATTTCTGTTACGTTTTTTTTAGACCATATATGGGCTTAGTAAATAAGAGATCATTCGGGATCTAAAAGTCTTGTTCTAAACATCGGTGTTTAAAGAAGCTATTTTAATAATCAGGTAATACAGTTGTGAAAACCATATATAATTCAGAGAGAAGAATTATTTATTTAAAATATTCATTGGAAATACTAAAGTGATCATATATTTTAGTACTTTTGGGATTTATGTGAATCCAGAACATTCCGGCCGGATTACATCATTGTGGTACATCAGGACATTCAAGACTTGTGGTAAATCAGGACATTCAAGGCTATTGGAATTCATTCGGAACATTCAATATTTTTGGACTTGTGATTAAAATGCCTAGGATTATTTGGACTTTAATTCACGTTATTGTAAGTGTCTTTTGAATTTTCACTCTAATTGTCTGGAAATAAATTGCATGTTGATTTTATTGTTTCACTTTCTTTCTGTTACATATATTCTGCCATATAGTCGTAACAAAAATATCTTGAAAATGTAAAATAATGTAAAACTGTAAAATAAGATTGTAATTAGCTCCGACGAAACCTAACATGAAATCATAAGAGATAATGCAAAAAATTAGTTAATACATTAAATTGAATTATTACGATAATGTAAGATAATGTAATATTATATAAGATAATAGTATATATGAGAACGTTTGCAAAAGTTGAAAATATAAAAAAATGAAAATACATTTTTGATAAATGGTTAGAAAAGAGAGAAAGTTTAAAAACGGCGGCTGCTGGATGAAAAATTAGGTAAACACCAATAATTTCAGGAAATGGTGGCCAAAATATTTGCACAACCAGTTATAGAAAAAACATGAAAACAACAGGAAAATATAGATCAAAAACAAAATCAACTGATAGAAAAATTAGAAGAAAAACACAACCAGCTAATAGCTGCATTACCGCAAATAGGTTATGCTAAATTACAAACAATAATGCCACAAATAATGCAAGATACCCAAGCTATTCCGCGAGCCAGAACAAACTCTCTCCTCCAGTAGATAGGCCTTGCGGAAGATGATATTAAAATTTATGCTAATAACAACTAACATAATTATTTAATTTAAGCATTCCAGAATTAGAAGAGTTATACGCGGGGTTATCGAATGAAAATATTAGACTGGGAAGAATAGTATCAGGTGGATAAAGAAAGAAAAAAGAAGAACAAGTGCAAGAAAATAGAACAAAAATAAACCTTATTTAAACAACACAAAGATAAAATTAATTCTGTTAAAAGATACATAAAGCACATTCTGCCTGAGCCAGCAATAAGAGCAAAAGCAAAAGGTAGATTGGATATACCAAAATATAAGAAAGGAAAAGGATTAGAAATAGAATATGATCGTGATCCAAAAGTTAAAATAATTTCAAAATTATAATTAACACCTAAAATATATTTTGATAAATTATACATTGACCCTACAAAATTACTACAAATACATCTTGATGCATATTATGACAATGAAAGAGTATTCTCAAGAAAGATGTATGATCTGAGTGACTTAATAACAAAACGATATGATACCAAGAAAAATTATAGTAACAAATCAGTTAATACTTTTGAAAAATTAATTGAGTTAGCTGGATATCCACGTAATGAAAAAAAAAAAATCAAAAAAGTTTGTGATAATATCAAGTAATACAAAAATCCCAATGATTTAGTCAAATAATTACAATTACTTTATGCTGGGAAGCAGAATATAAAACAAAACAAAAACTATTGACAATGAGATTGTAGAAATACTTGATGAATTGTATAATAAAAAAGGTAATTATTAAATCTGAATACAAAACATTTGAAAGTAATATAGAATAAAATATTATAGATATTGTATTTGAAGCAACATTATTCTTTGTTAGTGCAAATGCAACTTATGGAACATCAAAAACTTTTACCTTTAAATTTTCATCCGCAACTGTTTTATATTAGCAAACAGTATAAAGTGGCATTAATTAGTTCAGAGGTTTGGTACAGTTGGTTTAATATTACATCTGCTAATTATATTTTTAGATATTATGTTGATGATAAATGGTATCAAATAACAATACTTCAGGTGCATACAATATTCCAGATATAGATCACACAATAAAAAGTATACTCAAAGATATAAATCATGATGATGATATTATAACAATTGAACCAGATCATAACACTTTAAGATTAAAAAAAAAACAAAAAAAAAACTACCAGAAAATTATACGGTTAATTGTACAATCCCAAATAGTCTGGGTAAACTTCTTAGGTTTAATTTAAGAATTTTGGCTGACACAATAAGTATTGGGGATAGAACTGTAAATATAGCTGATATTAATTCTCTATCGATACACTGTAGTTTGGTTACCGAAAGTTATGGTAATGATACAAGTTCAGATGTATTATTTAGTTTCACACCTAATTCACCACCTTGTACTTGATTAAATATACGGCTAAATGAAATTAATGTATGTTCCAGTAAATAAATGTACCAGATAGCATCTGTTACAATAAGGATTACATCACGATACAATGTAGAGGTAGATCTATATAATGAGAGTTTCATATTACTTATCAATGCAGAATATATATATATATATATATATATATATATATATATATATATATATATATATATATATATATATATATATATATATATATATAAATGCTAGTAAGAAATACCCGTTATCAAAATATTGGAGATTCAATATTTGGAAATGTATTTGATGACTTTAAAGGCGTTTTTTCAAAAGGAACACAACTTTTAGCACGTACATTACCAGCAATTAGTAAAGATGTATTAAAGTCAATATATTCGAAAGTACTTTAAGGATTACAGGGTGGTGTTAAGGGAACTATTGAATCCCAATCTGAAAATCTTAAATAGTTTAAAATAAACAAAACCCAACTTAACAACAGAAATAAAGAAAACAATAAAAAAAGTGGTAATACTGAGATATAAATGTATTGGAGGAGAAAATAATATCCAAACAATCAGAAGAAATATTTAATGATATGGTGCGTTGTAATAATTTAGTGACTGGCAACGGAATGAAAATATTTAAAACATGGCATCGACAAGGAATGAAAAAATTACAACCACATTCTAAATCAGTTTTGAATAATATGATGTATGGAAGAGGAATGAAAAAATTATATATATATATCTATATGTATATATATATATATATATATATATATATATATATATATATATATATATATATATATATATATATATATATATACTGTCACAAGTCGTATCTCCGTATCAAAATATGTTTGAAGATAATCCAATTTATGAATCAATTAGAAACACGTCATAGAGGCAATTGATAGATATATGTATCTTTTACCACATAAAGCGTTTATTAAAATCCGAGGTAGATTGCAAACAGACACAAACCCGCCAGTAAATTATGGTGCGAATGATGCAATATCATTAGTTAATAATGCGTGGAGTGTTCTTTCATAGTGCTAATTATTTAATGGATGATAATGTGAAAGAGCAAAGTTCCTTATATTTACTTCAAGCTAGTACCATTATAGGATTAGTATTATATTCAAATGATTATGCAAATAGTAGTGCAACCAATATGCTATAGTTTAAAAATAATGGCACTGGTACTACTGTTATTAAAAGATTAAAGACAGGCGAAAAATTGCTTCCCGCTGTTGACCCAAGTGGTGGTGTTATATTTCTGGCTAATACTCAAAATGAACAAGCAGCCTATTTTAAGGTAGCAATTGACATACTAGATATGGTTGGTAATGTAGGATTTACAAAAAGGCAGCTTCTCACTTCTGAGGGTAAGCAAACCGTCATTATTTTTACCATTAAGTAGTTTATTTGGAGTATGTTGAGATATAAATACAGTATTCCGTGGTGTTAAACATTCCATAATTTTAGATAGAAATCCACCCGGACAATATATTATGAAGGCGTCTTGAGCTGCTGCACCTGAGGATGGTGAATTTGATATTTTACATATTAGCTTATGCATGCCAAAACTTGAATGATCACTATCAGTGGCAAGTGATATTAAATCAAAATTGGCCAGTGGGTGTGACAAAAAGATGTATTTTGAACAGATTAGAATATATCGACAACAGTATAACGCTAATTTGATGTTTAGAAACACGATGAAAAATTGTAATGACTACATCTAACCCTAACCCTAACCCCAACACAAATAAATATCTGGACGTTTTACAAAACATGACAGCTAAATATAATTCTACAAAATATAATAGCATTACAATGACACTATTTGAAGCCAGTAAATATGAAACATGAGAGATAAATATAATAATACAAAATATAATAGCATTACAATGACACTATTTGAAGCCAGTAAATATGAAACATGACAGATAAATATAATTCTACAAAATATAATAGCGTTACAATGACACTATTTGAAGCCAGTAAATATGAAACATGACAGATAAATATAATTCTACAAAATATAATAGCGTTACAATGACACTATTTGAATCCAGTAAAATATGAAAAGAAGCAAATGATTTATTAAAGTCTATATGGCGATTATGATTTTAAAGGAAAAAACCCAAAATATAAAATAGATGATACGGTCAGAATATCTAAGATACAATATAATACACTCCAAATTGGACTGAATACATTTTTGAAATAATAAATGTCAGATATATTAACCCAAGTGTTTATGAAATTGAAGATTTAAAAGGTGAAAAAATTTATGGTATATTTTATGAACCTCAATTACAAAGTAAATAAAAAGACATTTAGAATTAAACAAATAAAAAAAATGATCACAACACAAAACAACTGTTTGTTAAATGGAAAGGTTAGGGGCCTGAATTTAACTCATGAATACCATTTGAAGATATATAAAATATATAATCTATTTGCACACTATTTTGATTTCTGTAACACGGAAATCAGATAGAATTTTGGAAAATTACCATCTTCTTTGCCGTGTTTATTTTTCTAAAAATTGTTTTAGAAGGTGTACAATACTATTATTAATTTTTCATTAATAAACAATGTACCCTTAAAAATAAAAATTATCATCCTTCTGTAAAATATTCAAAAATTAAAAATTATATAAAGTCAAAAATTTATTTTTAAATGCACCAAAGTTAAAATTATATATAGAAAATTTATTTTTCTTAAAGCACTAAAATATTTAAAGAAAAATTAAAATGATTTAAATCCAAAAATTAAAATTATATAAATGCAAAAAATGTAAATTATATCAATTATATTATATAAATCCAAAAAATAAAAATTACATAAATTAAATACAAACCTTATTATACCCCATCTAAAAACCACTTTTTTTTAATCATTTGTTCTTACTGCCCGAAAATCCGCTTTTCCCGCTAATAATATCTTTGCTAACGACACAAAAATTAGAGCATTTGACTAGCTTGTTATTCAAACTATAATCGTCAACACGTGAACGCAAGAACCAATCGAGTTTTTTGAAGCATCAAAGCTCAAAGTTACTATGTATTAGTGGCAATTCTGCTATTGGTCTTAGGTAAGAGGTAAGGAGATGGGAAGTGGTGCAGGAAAAAATTTAAGATACCAGTTAAGCATTATTTAATAGCAATGAACCGGAGTTTAAAGCGGGTGGCCGCTTTTAGATTTCGGTTAAAAGGTTTTAAAAAGTGATTAATTTTTTTTAGATAGCGGTTGAACGCAAAAAGTCAACAGTTAACGGATATATTTTAAAACGTGAAATGGCAGTTATTCTCTATTTAAAAACGATTCAACGGTTTTAAATAGTTGTGAACAGGTGGTTTGGGGAAAGGTCAAAACTCGAGGCAATCAGGTAAGTTCATATATGTATTGTACTAATTAAAGTAGCGGGTTGACACCGATATTTCAGAATACCTTACCTATGGTAAAGAAACCAAAATAAGATTTGCTCTTTAGATGGTAACAGTTATAATAAATAAGAAGTTAATCTTAACTGTATCTAAATATTATCTGATGCTATACCATAGATAATTTGATTATTGTGGAAGAAATTATATCTTCTATGACCTTAAATATCTGCAAAGGAAATGAGGCTATCAGAGTGAAATTAAAAACAACATATTTTCCAAACACAAGCCTCAATAATTACCAATTTCAGTATACTTTTTCCTATTATTCGATGATGAGGCAGCAACAAGATATTATCAACCAAAACATTTTAAAAGTATTTTATGAAGAAATATCTTGAAACTTTTATTACACCTTGCTGATTTACTATGAATTCAAAGTTTTGTATCGCCTGTAGCTGCACAAAACTAAAACGTACCAGATCGACATGCCGTAGAAGGCGCACACCTTTGTTCAGTGACTATTTTATGCCTATAATTGACGAAATTGTATTGGGTTAAGACCATTTGCATATGTGGACAGGTTGTATGTACCAAAATGTCATCTTCAGGGTTCCCGATACCAATTATTGATTGATTTTACATTTGGATTGCAAAGTCTTCCTCTTTTTGAAAACTGTTGTTTATGACGATGACCTTAAGATATACAGTTTTTCTTCGATAGTTATTTACTATAGTGCTATATTTATTACTGAGCGTTGTTTTCGATGAAAAGTAGGTGAACATGTTGTATTAGAGGAACGGGGGGGGCGACTGATCAATCAATAAGCTTTTGAATCTGTCTTGAGAGAGCGATATGAAATATTTGTAAACATTTGTTTTTATGGTTTTGTAGATACGCTGAGTTGAGATAGTGCATTTAGATGGAAACTTAACCTGCAGACTTATACATTGCTTTGAATAAAAAAAAAACCCAATAAGGTATTCGAGCTACCATGCTTTCAACAGTAGCTAATACAAGATTATTCATTTAAAGTCTTTGCAGAATAAAATTGTGGATATATCGTGAAAGTATCACGCAACAAATAAAGACTCCGCTAAACGATATACAGCATGGAGGTAGATTTTATATTGCAGATCAAACAAGAGGAATTGAATAAATTCAATAAAACTTAATATAAAACAAGAACATGATTATGAACTGTCGAGAAATTGTCACAAGTTAAGTTTAAAAGTCTAAGGTAAACTTATAGATGATGCTTAATTTTCCTTTGCTAATTTGGATAAAGAGATTGTGACTCTGATCTTCATTTGAAGGTAGTTTATGAGACACTATTTCAAACTTAGACCATTTTTTTTAGAAACCAGTTACTCCAGACTCATACAAGTTGATGTAGCGGAAATGAAAATGTCAGGAAATAAAAATTCAGAGGCATGCTTACATTTACAAGAAGGCGACTTAATGGTTCAAAAGGCGAGAAAAGGCAGATTGAATCTTGCTGTTTGAGCAGGAGAACACATTTTCAACCCCGATTCAAAGACAAGGCCGAGTTATTGAATTTACTACCGGAAAAGTTGTTCTCGCTTTTGTAGGAATTTGTATAGAAATTATTCAGACGGCTTCAAACCATCTTAGATATAAGTTCTAAGTGCGGGCATTGAAAGGTCAGACTGGGTAGAAATGAAACATATGTCTCCAAGATAATGGAACTCATCTCTAAACATTTTTGAAGTCCATTCCAAGTGAACGCAGTATCGTCTCATCAATATATCACATGGTCTTGAAGAAAAAGTCTGTTGTTAATACTGTACCGAGGCTAACATATTTTGCCCAAAAGTACTTTTTAAATCTGACACAAGAGTTGATACTTATAATTTCACATATGTTGTAATATTCACCGCAAAGGAGTAGCGCTTAGGGCATAACAGAGGATATTATTGCTATCTCCTGTCCATATTCAAGCAAAAATGACGTTGAACTCACTCATGTGCTCAAGTTTTCTCTTACGGGATAAGAATTCTTTGTTGTATTGTGATAATAATACAATGCGAAAAAGCACGAAATCTTATTTTTGTCAAGATGTTTGAATCGTGTTTTGTTAATTAACAAGATCTTTCAGAAAAGTATGCTTAATTAGATAGATAGCATTGCTGACAAGATATCAGGATCACGCTTAAACCTCTTAATAACATTTGTGTTTAAGACCTATATAAACTGTGTATGAATCTTGGACAAAGTAATTAGTTCCGTCAACCTCGGATTGGTTCAAGAAGTGTGATACCCGCTACAGTTACAGTACGAATATTGTGCAACAGTTAGGCCGACAAATCAAAATGTGCAATTACCTATTAGTTTCGTAGGCATTGTTGCATGAGACGTTATGCTTGTAGTTGTCTTATCTTATTTTTGAAGGATCCAACTTGTTTTGAATTCATTGGACCCAAAAAGTGTTAGCTTTACAGTGCATGAAATTTAAAAGTTCAAGTCACTGCTTCTAAAAATATTGATGCACGGACGTCAGAGAAGACACCAATTAGTTACAATCTGGATGTGTGATACGGAAATGCGATTGAACATCTGTATCGAACGCCAAATTAATCATGTCAGATAAATGGGTCTGTAATAAAGAGGTGTTTGAACTGTTTTACGTTGTCTCTGTCCGAGTTTACCGATAACTATTTCAGTGTGCACGGATTGTACATAGTTCCATAGGTTAAATACATCCAGCCTCGTGCATTTTCAATGCCTTTTCATTTCTCTTGCCTTTTTCACAATACTTGCGATGTTAAAAGTCTTACAAAAAGTATATAATGCATTGCTGTAAAGTCATGGAAATTAGCTATTATTACCCCTTATCAGATTCAAATTGTCGAATCTCATGTCTGGCTGGCCTATTAATGTTAATTTGCAAACTGACGCTCTCGAGTCTAACCGGTTTAGCAACTTTAATTTAGAAATTAATACCGTCGAGTCTAACTGCTAAAGTTCTTTTTTAATACTGATTTTTAATGTTCTCTTATCTACGAGATCGTGATATGCAAACATATGAGTTATCTAGAAGTTTGTAATTTTTAAGTGTTAATGTTTTCGTATCCCTATGTGAAATGATGATATACATGAATATGAATGGTCTAGGGATTCTAAATAGTGGGTGTGTTCTTATATCCCATTACGAGATTGTGATACATAGTAATATGACTGGTCCAGAAATGTATTACTTTGTTTGTGAAATAATGCCGGCAAGTGTGACTGGTCAAGTAATTTTTTAAGTTGTGAAATAATACCCACAAGCCTGTCAGGTTTAGAAATAATTTAGTAGTTTGAAATTTTGAGAGTAATGGACTGATTTATTGATATATTAATTGATTTATTACTCGAAAAAATATGTAAAGTCATAATAAAATTTCACTGTCGCAAAGAACTCTCAAAATGTATACTACTAACTCCGTCCGTTCCGATCGAGTTTTCACCGTTTCATTTATCTTTTTACTTGTTGGCGGGCTACATTGCGTGGTCCCTTTATTAACTATACCGATTTGGGAGAAGAGTGACCGTTTCATGAATGAATAAATTATACGGCATATTGATGCCTTTTGTACATAATACATGAGTATTTCATCATATAATAGATGGTTGCATAATGCGGGGAATGGTTGTGTTTCTTATCATATCAGAAAAGCAATGCAATGGAACAACTACTGTATGGAATCTTCTACAAATCAACGACTCGCGTTTTCATTGAATGGTTCCCAAAATTTGTTTGAAATGTTTTCTCTAAGACAGTGTGGTTTGCGTTTGAAGTGAATGGGTTGAACTTTTACTTTTTGCGGTATAGTGAAATGCACTGAATCTTTTGGTAAATAAGTAAATATATGGAACGAGAAAATAATTTAACAGATTGGTCTATCTTTCAATGACTCGGTATTGGGCACATTTGTGATGTGATTGACGTAATTGTTATGGCTTCGGCAGCCCATAGGCATTGGGCTCGACCGACAGAAGAATGCCTTGTATAATATTTATCTAGTATGGTCACTTTTATAACTTGATTTAAGGTCGCGTAGCCACTATCCCCCACCCCCACCCCTACCCCCCACAAAAAGAATAAGATCTTTAGAAACTTTCGTGAAACAAGGCCCATTATCAATTCATGAGGTAACATAACATAACGGTCGCTTATCCTCAACGTGATAACAATTGAATTCGCACTGTACTTATTTTATCATGTTCTTATTCTGGCAAGTTCCTTTTACACTTTCAAAAGAAAAACCGTCTAAAAGATTTACATCAAACTATGGTATAGAATGTATCCCACTATCTTTCAATTGTTTTCGTGTAATTGTATTTATTTAGTTATTTTCCATTCTTTAGCTTGCATCCGAACATGCTTGGAATGCACATGCAGAAATTGTTTTTTTTTATGTTTACCGCGCTGGTGAATTCAATTTTGGAACTATTGACTTAAATCTATTTATTCCTCCACCTGATACGTTCTATTGGATTGTGTTTTAGCAAATATATTACATTTGTATATCCTGATATTTGCAGTCTTCTATATTTCTGTTCAGAATTTCATTTGCACATTGCAGTAAATGTCTTATTTACTAATCTGAGTATTTTGCAAAACATACTGTAAAAATGGTAAAATGTAATATATATATATATATATATATATATATATATATATATATATATTTATATATTTATATATATATATATATATATATATGCTGGTGAGTACAAACTCTTCTTTTATACTAACTGTTGTTTCTACCCTCAAGTTCTGTGATTTTAAATCTCTTATACGGCTTGAATAAGTTGGGAACTTTGTGTCGATGGTGTCCATCATATTTCTTGATAAGAAAGTTCACAATTGTAGGTCCTTTGTCTCGAACCGTTTTTGCTTGAAGTACTGTTTCCAGAAACAACGGATCCATAGTACTCCGCAGGTATGGACAATCGGTCGATAAGTCAGCGTGGAGGACCCAAGGTTTAGTCTTGCAGTCAGTGTAGAAGATTGCCAAACCACATGAAAAACACATAATTTCAGCCTCTATGCCTTTGTAGAAGAACCCACATTTTGCAAGTCTGCAAACGATATCCTCTTTGTTTTCTCTGTTTTCTGTGCCTTGACAGTATTTTGTTACATCGAAGTTGTCGAATGATTGCTTTCTATGCAAATAAGATCTGAATTTTTCAACAGGTTGAAAGTATCGACGAACTCTCTTTTGAGGAATACTCTCTGTTGGTAGATTTTGTCTAAGAAAACTACAAGTTGGTAAAAACTTTGCATGCACAAGCAAAGGATCATCTTTTTCCCAAGGCGGATAATGAAGACCGCAAAAGAAGCATCGAACTATGTCAGGCCTATCAAGGAAGAAAAATCCGGCTTTTGCCATCATTTCTGCAGAAGGACCTGTCTCCTGTTGCCAAACGCCTTGGAATGACTCAATTCTCTTCTCAAGATTCACGTATTGAGGATCACACGGCTCAACTAGACGTCTTGTACATGCTAAAGCGTCCCAAAACTTCCTCAAAGCGTTCTGTTACAAATGTTTGCTGATTTGGCTGAAATGGTCCACTAACTGTACACATAGGTGAAAAGATCTCGGGTAGCGATGAAGCATCACAGACATACTGGCAGAGGCGTCCAAAAGCTTCTACTAATTCGTCCGCATACTCCTCTAATGGTAAATCAGTATTTATAATGATGCTCACACAAGAATCTACATTGTGCAGACTTCTGCACTGTCCGCATGCCTCAATTGTTTGGAACTTCTGGTGAACCATTAGATGTTTTGAGAATTCTTTCAAGTCCACTCGAAAACGTTTATCACCAACGACTATTGAAAGGCCAAAAATTTCACTCCGAAACGTCTGAAAACAAAGGCCTCGACACAAGAGGAGATCTGACACAGGGCCGGTGCATAGAAGCTGACAACAAAACTCTGGCATCTCTAATCTGATTTCTTTTATCAACCTGTCTTTCCATTAGTCAGAATCTTTCTGAATTATGTTTGTACAGCTAAGGCTAAACAACCCTTTCTTGTAAGCCAACTCTCCGTCTGTAATTAAAGTAATTATTCTTTCTATTGCAGGTGTCTTCAATACCATTGCTGCCATATATTGTATTTGGCTATTCCTGCACAATTCTTCAGATATCACAAATAAAACTTTCCTATGACGTGCTAGATGAAATTCAAAATTTTGCAAAATTGGTTTTCCAGGATGTGAGTCTTTTTCGAGACAGCAATATCTAATACTGTTCTCTTCTAATAAACGTAGCAGTTTATCTCTTGCCCAATCATCTTCGTCATCGCAAACAACAAAAACGCAATATGGATATTGTGTAGAATGAGCTGGTAGTAGTTCCGACATTGTCATGTACAGAAATGTATTAAAATATTTTCATCAAGCACAAATCGGTGTATTCCTGTAAAAGAGGTTCATATCACTTTTATAATAAACATAAATATATCAAAACCGTTACATATGTATCCATAGGCAAATAAAAGTGTAACAATCTTAGAGACTTAATTGAGACTGTAAGCATTTGTTCTTACAATATTTGAAAAAAAATCACGAAGTGATAATTAGTTGTCATTACAAAGATACTATGTAGTTTGAGATTTTAGATTAAATAGAAAACTGGTAAATATAAACCTTCATCGTATCTGCTAAAACCATAAACAGTTGCGTATTTCATTTTAAAATCACCCGTGATTAATGTCCAATTAACTTATGAATACAATTTAATGTGTATGTGTGTGTATATATGTTTGGAGAGAGAGAGAGCATTAGTGATTAAGACAGAGAAATGATAAGGAATACCATTCCATTTGGAGATTCTTCACTCAACAAGTAATTATATTTTGTGAAAATTATTCAATAACACTTCCAAATGGTACATAAATGACCATACTACATACACACATTGGACCGAAGTATGCCTGAAGTCTTTTTCCTTTACTACTTACAGATAATATTTCCTAGTATCACCTCAAAATAGTGAGAAACTATTTTCATAAAAATAGATTTATGTTGTTTGCATGGAACGGTGCATATGATTTCACCTTTCAAACCATGCACCATAAGGTGAAAGTAACTTTGACAGGGTTCTAAAATTTGTGTGATTTTCAGAAAATCACAACTGCATTAAGGCCATAAGTGGCCGCTCATCTTTATAAAAGGCTAAAGCGTACTCCTTTTTTTCTCGCAAATTTTGTCCTCAGGGACAAACGTTAAATTTACAATCCCCACCCATTAATTTCACACCATTTGCAATTACATGCCTACATCTTGTAATTGCGCACAAAGTGTAAATACCAACTCCAGCTAGTATGTGCTGGAAAACGTTTTTTCCTCGAAAGATAAAAGACAAGTTACGGTTGTTATTATACACATTTACCAATAACTTAGATATATACGGATAAATATCACAGAGATATGGAATGTGCATTTCTATTTATTTGCTTTAAAGTTTCTAAAACGATCTTTGAAACTAAAATTCTTACTTTTTTGTTTGTTTTTTCCTTTCTTAGAATTTATCAATATGAAGTTGCATATTTTTTTCATCCGACAAAGGTTCACGCTTGAAATTTAGAAAGAAAAAATAAACAAGAATCTAAAAAGAGAAGTAAATGATGAAAAAGAAAAATATTTTTTTAAATATAGTTTTTGTTACCCATGTTGAAAGGGCTTAGGCCGATAAGTAAGCACATATAAGAACTCTTGTTTCTAAGAATGAACATGCCTTCCATGAAATTCGAATAGACTTTATACGTTCGTAGTAAAACCCATACTATTCATCGATTGCTATAGACATTTTGGTGAGTATTGCGTGAGCTATTCTTTGTAATAGTAACAATGCTCCCATTCTACATGTAACCAATGCCATAACTGATCATTCATTCTAAATGAGTGAACAGTCATTGATACTTTATTTTTAAGTATACATAGTAAAGTCAGTGCAGAGAGATGTTAGAAAAGCAAAATCGACATAATTTGTTTACAACAAAATGAAAGAATAAACACGACCCAAAGAAATTATGGCAACATTTGAAGTTGCTCGGTTACAATTCTAAATCAAAAGGTAATGCCAATAATGTATTGACTATTAATGGTTGCAACCGCTATAGTCCCTTTGCTATTGCAAATCATTTTAATTACTTCTTCACTAATATAGAATCTTCTCATGGACAAATTAACACAATCTTCAAATACATTGACAACAAGATGACCATTGTTTTAAAGTTTTACAGGATAAGAAATGTTCATAATAACATACTCCAGATTCAACCTGTAAGCGAGCATTTTGCTTACAAAGAATTGAGCAGCCTTAATCCACGTAAATGTACAGTCCCTGGACAATATCCGAGCTAGATTTATAAAAGATGGTGCCAGTGTTTTGAATATTCCAATTACTTGTATTGCTAACTTGTCTATATCAAATGGTATTGTGTATGATGAACTGAAATTAGCTAGAGTTCGACCTCTTTACAAAAAGGATAGTAGGGCTGATGCAAACAATTACAGGCTTGTTATTATACTCGGCATTGTGTCCAAGATTCTAGAAAGAGTAGTATATGTTCAACTTGAAAACATTTTAACCAAAGAAAACTTACTGTATGAACTACAGTCGGATTTTAGGGGAATGTACTTTACTGATACATGTTTCATACATATTTTTGATCATATTAAGGTATAGACATCAGCAAATCATGATATATTGTGTCGTAAACTTCCCGGTAGCATATTCAGGCCTCTTCTTTCTCGTGTTATGTGAATGATATGGTAACTAGCATAGGCCCTGATTGTAAACTTTTGTTATGTGCGGATGACAGTGCTATCATACCAGCATGCTGCTTACATTTAAAAAAAGCTTGGGAAAGAACTAGAATCCTGCAATATTTGGCTCACTGGCAACAAACTGTCATCACATTTGGGTAAGACATAATGCATCCTGTTTAGCTCGAAGGGAAACGTAAACAAAGATAAAATCAGAGAATATTCAGAATAAACTGTAATGGTCACACAAATAATTATCAGAAGTGTGAATGCCTGGTTAAAGTTTCTCTTTAGATGTTTATCACTGAAAACTAGAAAAATAAAAAAAACCCAAAAACATTATGTTCTTCTCTAATACAGTGTAAATGTGACTGTTTCGGTTCTTCGTGGTATGCCGGAATTAGTAAAAATCCCCCAAACAAACTCTAGATTGCACAGAATAAAACTGTAAAATTTATAAGTATGCTTGAACGCAGATCATGCATCAGGGAGTATGAACTTAAAGGTGTGAGAATGCTAAAAGTGGAGGATGTGGTGAAACAATTAAGACTAAATCATGATCATAACAGTTTTTCATGAGAAATATCCATCTTACATGAGCCAAAGATTTGTAAAAATTAGTGATCGTCACCATTTTGTCACAAGGAGTAGTAATTTAATTTTGTTACACCGTGTATTAGCAGAGTAGCTTCGACGACTTTTATTTTATAATCTCATAAACGATTGAAACCTATTACCCAGTTTTATCAAGGAAATTTCAAATACAGATCATTTCAAATCGGCTGTTAAGTCATACCTTTTAAACAAAGCAGATCAAGAGTACAGAGTTCAATGATATTTTACTAGAATGAATTGGTTGCTAGTAATAATTTTAATTCTGAAATCAGTTTTTAACTTTGCAATATTTTCTTAGCTTAATATACAATTTTTAATTGCAAATGTCATCTGCACACAATTTGCATTCCTAAGGACCGCACTGAGAAAATTGTTTTTGTATAAACTTGTATGGTTCTTCCATGGCGAATCATATATTTTTATCTTTGTGTTACAGCCGTTTTTATGTACGGACTGTGTCAACGTTATGGGACTTATTTATCTTTCCTATACTTGTGTCATTTGATGGATCATACCTACATAAAATATTATTATTATTATTATTATTATTATTATTATTATTATTATTATTATTATTATTATAAAGTTTGCACATTATGGATTTTTATTGTACGAATGTTGCCATGACAAACTTGTATTGCACAAGACTCTAATAAAAGTTTTTCAACACAGGATGGACGAGTACAATAAAATCCATAATGTACGAATCACTGTTTAATAACCTTTCTGACATACACCTAACCTCATTTCTAATAATGCATTATTTATATTTCAAAACATCCTTTATTTTCCATAATCTGTCAAAGTGGAGGTTTACTTAATTTGTCACTGATTTGCCTAATTAGGGACTCATACATATGCGAATATAAGTCTCTAGTACTATAGTTAATCTATGTCACAAGTTATGCGAAAATTAAGATGAGATGTAAGTCCAGCTCTGAATATAATGGTACTTATTTCACCATTTAATTTCTCATCTCCCCTGAACTAACAACGTGTAATGATACTTTATTACTAAAACACATCTATTTGGAAAAAAGTTCAAATTGTGAGATTATTTATCCGGAGTTATATTTAGTCACATTTTCTAAATATTCTGTGTTATTTTTAAATTGTATTATAAACACTTGCAACATTTACAGACGCTGTTACATGATATAAACTCTAGTTGGCTTCAGTACAAACTAAAACTAAATATACTAAGGAAAGAATTTTGTTAATATATTTTAAGGGGTGGGTGGCATTATTTTTATATAAATATGAAAATCGAATTATTCATGTGAAAAATATGTAGAGAACCTGGTCAGGAATGAATGTGGGAATATAAAAATCTTTAGTAAGGAAATAACTGTAGGAACCAAGCTTCAAAATTTACCTCCCTTCTTCACGTTATTGGTTTTATCCATCCAGGATGTATTTGTTGCATCCAGTATGCCTGTGAGTTAGGTTCAGAAACTGTACAATATACAATTAGAATAGATAGTCACATTGTATGAATGTTAGAGAGACAGATGTTAAGCATTTCATAAAGTATCCTTTCTTTGTCATGATTAAGGAAATATCCTTAATAAATTTGTGATCGATAGCATATTCACATTTTTCATTACTCTATATTTTGTTTTCTATTCTAAAATGTTTGTTTTGCGGATAGACTTTTGATATTATATTTCATGCTCGTGTAAGTACTTTTTATTTTTGTAAAGTAATTTTCAAATTCAAATGTGTGACTTGTAATCTAGTAATAAACTACAATAGGTTAAGACATCAGTATTTATTGTAAGAAATGAATTAGTGCCTGATTTTTCATTATTCTGCAAATTATAATTACACACGCGGCTAGACAATAACGTTGTAAAAATTTCCAAAACTTTATCATTGCATGTTTGTTACATATAATGTTACTTCAACAAATTCAACCAATCTGAAATTTTCATTATGCTATTTTGGATCTGTTCATGTTCAGTCGATATTGCTCTGCTGATTACGTTTAATCTGAGATTTTAAAACCAAGATGACTTTGTTTATGTCATGCATATTGACATTTTCATTTACTAAGAGATTTTGGTTATAAAACTTATTCTTCATAAAAAGTGACTTCTCAAGAGCGGTGCAAATTCTTAAACTGGCTGAATTGTATAGGATCGCTTAAAAGAGCTGATCATTGCGAAAATTGCACTAAACGTGGCACAGAGAAATCTTCAAGAAGTCTATACATGGTACGCACTACGATATACCTAAAGTTTAACTTAAAGTGTACAAATATTTTTGTAAATAATATGAACTTCGTTTTTGAATAATTTTACCTAAGTGGAAAATAGTCAGCACTTGTCAAGTCAGAAACACATAAGAAGATAAGTAAAGTTATTGTGCGTGACAACAACGTTGATAACAGTATTGTTTGACAATTTAATAAGGAATTCAGACCCAATGGAAGTGATGCAGGGATCTGCAAGAATAATAATAGATGAGCGTGGGCAATTGTGCAAAAAAGATTCAGATTCTTCATGAAAAGGATTATGACGAATTGTTTGGCTTATTGCTTAAAGAACTTGAAAACAATTGTACAGCACTTCTTTCTCTGATTTCTGCCAGAGTTTGTGATACATGTATACCTTCAAGTGTGTTAACTAAACCATATGGGCATACATTGCTTACTGCTGCTATAGGACTCCATGGCAGAAGTAAGAATGTGTCAGCTGTACAGTAAATGATTGGGTTTTTTTTACTGATGCGATGTGGATGAACCCAAGAGGTGTGATAACAAAATATTTCAAAGAGACGATGATACATTTTTAGAGATCTCCTAATGATATTTTAGGTGTCCAACGTAGGTGGTTAAATGCAACCATTCATTTAAAATTGAAAGCAGCCAACCAGGTGCTCTCTGTTCACTCATAGAATATAATACAAGGGCAACTGCAATGGCTCGCCATCACAAATCCTAGCGCTTTCCACTACTTATTTCAACTCCAACCCCCAACCCCAGTACTGACCCAGGGGTCATATTGCAAAATCCTTCACATATGTAATGCACCTTCTTGCTATTATTGCATATATAAATTTTGGTTACAAAATATCTGAAAAGTGTTACCGCGATACAAAAGGGAACATAAATGTAATCACTACTAGTAGGTTTTAATTGTTTAGCCACGTCTGTTTCACTTATTCTTCCACATTCACAAAATGATTAGTTTTCGAATGCAGAGTAGAAAATTCAACATCTTTATTTGTGTATAATTAAGAATAACGTAACAATATTCATGTTGTTATTCTGCACTAAATACTTGCAAACCCATCGCTTCTGGTTGCATGCAAATAAGCGGTCCGCTGCTTTTAGATAACGGTGAACCGCTGTTTTGAGATTCACTGCAAAATAACGGTTAACTGATATTTAAACAGCGGCGAACCGCTCTTTTGGCTGATTCCTACCCAATCCTCAAACTATATGTCATCATCCTCATTTACCTTGTGGTACAGATGGAAAGTTTGCGCGCCATTTACTGGTCGCTTCATCCCTTCTCCTTGTAATCAGCGAGAAGAACAGCCAATGGATATATTTAGCTGTTATATCCTACAACCTTTATTGATGCTTGATGTGTAGGGGTAATTGAATATCCTTTCACAATTATTTGAAGTATTATACAGTCCGATTCTGACCCAATGGACCTTTCAGAAATTTGCTCTAGGACCCGCCCACACATTTCCATATTAAACATGTTTGCTAATGCACCAAAAATATATAACTTTATAAACTGATCACTTAAACTAAAGGGTAATATATGCTCAAATTTACCATATATGCCTTTATTTTAGCCCAGATTGTGGAAATATCGCCTACATGCTGACCCACATTATGTAACATGATGCAAGTGCTCACACCAGGTCTAAGCTGATAGCCCCCACCCCCATCCTTACTGGCAATATGTAATTCGATAAGTAGGCGCTAAACATGATTGATTGACATGTCGGAAAGGTCTATTTCTGCAAGGAAGCATCCACTTATATACTAGAGTTACTCTGTCTCGTTTTGTTTATGGTGATGCTGTATAACATGTAAATTGACACAAAGTTTATTTTTTGTCAAATTAAAGAACACCATAGCAACATATTCGGCATTTAGAAACAATTTTGATATATTGGATGTAGCATATACATTTTCTACTTAAAAAGGCTTATATTCGAAAAATATGCAGCTTTCAGAGAACATAGCAATACATTGACATTTTACCGCATCTTGCAAATTAAACATAAATCAATACTGAGTGAGAAACAAAATATGCCTCAAGTTGTGGAATGTGTCCATAATACTGTGTTGAGCATTAGAATATTTTGCATGTTTCATTACATAATAGTATGTTGTCTCTTTAACATACTGACTTGATTGTTGGAGAACATTCCCCATTAGTCATATTGATGTCATTAATTATTATGACAGATCACTTTCACAGGTGAAGTCACGGCTTTAAAGAAAAAGTACTAAAGTATATTAAAGTACCTGAATATGGTGAAGACGTTAAATAAATATAAAATTGTATGCTTATAAGATCAACTAGCAGAAAAGGCATATTATGACCTTTGAACTATTACGCACTTAAAAAATAAATATTATGGCAATAAACCTTTCATCCTAGGAAATAATTAATATTTCTGGAAAAAGAGATTTTGATATAAGGAAATAGATTCTATTGTTAAATATTTGTATTTTCGAGAAAAAGTATTTTCTTAAAGTTTCTAATGTTAAAATGTTTCGAATTTACTTAGAACTGAATAGTTTTCCTCCAATTCATTTAAAAACTAAATAGTTTTCCTAGTGCTGGAAGATCTTTGTCTATTTTAGGAAATGTAGAACTATTTCAACGGCATGTCATTCTTTCTGTCTATATTTAAGATGCTGGGCAAAACATTGTCAACGTAATTGATGACATCTTCTCTTTTGACAAAGAAAATAGGTGGTTTTGACAAAATAAAGTCCTATGTCACCCTACAGTCACTCCTCTCCACCATGAATAATGTGGAATGTTGACCCTTCTTTTGAAGACCAATATGTGGAGCCCAAAATTATTTTTCTTTAGTGCTAAATCACAACGTGAGAAAGTATATTACCAAGTTTTGTGAATAAGTCATGATGGATGGACGAAGCGGCAAAACATATGTACAGACAGCGGACAGATGGTCGGACGGACAGATGCTTTGAAAGCACTCTTACAGCCTCTTCAGGAAATAATCGATAATCATGATACTCAACATAATAGATAGTCCCTACTTTCAGAAACATGTCAGAGTCTTATAAATTGTCGGATTCTAAGAATCAAAACCACACATGCTTCAAGAACAGTATGTATAAAGGAAGCGAGAAGATGAAATTATCCTTCTCAGATGTCATTGGTGGCCATACTAGAGGACATCTGATATCTTTAATTAATGGTCATATGCGATGTTTGATAATTGTTGAATCTCAGGACAATAGTGCAAACCAATTTTTAATAAAGATAGCAGAAAGCAATTTTTTCGGTGACTACATGATGATTGTGTCTCTGTGTATGCCTATTTGAAAAATTAAGCTAAATTCACTCCAATTTTCTAGGAGCAGCTGCTATTTGGTCCTCCACACATGGTCAACTTGGATTCGTGGATGAAATTGTCTACTGGTGACTTACCTTGAAAAGAGTCTCAACATTCACTAGTTACATGGGACACAGTTATGGTTTACTTAGGAATAGATTCTAATAAATTCTTCTGCGAGTCTTGTTCTGGATTCAGCATTTAAGGCATACATAATACATTATATTATTATGGGTGATTCTGCATATGTTTCTATCAAGTGTCAAGTAATACGCTGGAATTATGTCTTGGAACTGTATGTGCGAAGTAGATACATTCCCATTGACAATGGTAAAGGTGATAATGTTAAATGTTTAATACATGGCAATATATATATATATATATATATATATATATATATATATATATATATATATATATATGAATATATATATCGTTTATGAGCGAACGGTGTCTTAAAAAAGGCCAAATTCCCATGAAAACAGCGCGTGACATAACTTAACATTCTATGGCTTAGTGGACTCGTCCAAACATAACTGCAAATACTATCATTGGTTTCTCCCGCTATGAATTACGACGAGATGGCTGAAGATATCGTAAGGTATCCAGTGGTCAATCACCTTTCACAATGATCCAATAATTGTTTTTAAAAATTTATTAAATGTTAACTTTTCAATAGATTACAAACGAAGTAGTAATTTTGCAAAAACGCGGAATAATCGGTGTGACTTGTGCTTTACATAATTATCGTTGTAATTATTAAAATGATGCTTGTATTTATAGTAATGCAGATATCCTGTCCATTTTACGTTTATTCAATAGCGAATACTAGCTGCAAATAAAATTTATAGTACCTGTACCTGAGGTTAAAAAAAGTAATCGGCCATGTCCTGTCACTTTTAGATGACAAAGTCTGGCAGAACGCCCAGTACTTTGATTTCATAGCTGTTATCTATTATATTTTAGCTGCAAGCTAGTATTTTTGTGGTTTTTGTTTTTTTTTATACCTGTAAACCGTTTTTCGAATCCCAGATAACATGCATTTTGTATAGGTTAACCACAAAATTGTTGTTTAATTTTTATTTTTATTTTGTAAAAAAAAAATTCTAAATTCATTTTGCAATTAAACGCTATCTAAAAGCTGCGAACCTCTTTTTGAAACCGTTGAACCGCTATCTTCAAGCGGTTGGCCGGCATCATCTCGATCCTTTTTTTATACACCAAAGAAGCAAAATATGGTCTACTGGCATGTTTGAACTATCGATTGATTTGTAAAATTGCATTTCCTCCCTAAACAAAAAACAAGGCTAAATGAATTGGCATTTGTAGTCGGTTTTTAACCCCAAAAGTAAATTTCCAGAAGACAAAGTGTTTTCAAATAGGTTGCATAAGTTATCAACAATGTTTTAAAAGAGGCCAAAAGTTTAAATAGCAACTCTCATTTGAAGTTCAGTAAGGCACCAAAGAATTCAATCTGTTCATTTTTTTTTAATTTATAAAGGTTTTCCCGACCTTGAAGCAATATTTAACACGGAGCACAAAGTAGTACTCCATAATGTTTGCTCCGAAAAGGTTTTAATAAAACACATTCATGTTAAAGATAAATTATACAAGTACCTTGCTGCGCTATAGACATAAATGTTATTTTTTTAAACCCACTGTTTGAATTGCAATTGAATCTTGGTTTTACGGGAATTGGCGTATCTGTCAAGACCGTATGTAGTGTTCCAATTAGCTCATTGGTTGGAGCGATTGGGCAGAGTGTCAGAGATTTCGAAATCAAACACCGTTTAACCTCTCTCTCTCTCTCTCATAATCAATCTTTTATTTACAACATGGTAACCACAGTCAATCAGCACATGTGCTAAACTTAAGGTTTTGCATTAATGAATGTGTATGTCTTTTAGAATGTAGCGTGCTGATTACTTAACATGCCTGGGTTATTGCTATGAAGTGTTTGCATAAGACGCATTCAGTTCACGTGGGAAGGCCAATCCAGGAAAACAATTGTTTAGCAACATTATGTCTGATCCCAAATTCTCTTTATGCCCTAGGTTTGGTTGGAAAAGATGGGTTGATGAATAACATACGCTAATATATTGACGGATCATAAATGTGGAATTTCAAAATAGATGTTACTGAAAGATTGATTGGCGCCTATCTCAAGTGCTGGAAAAAATAGCAGGCTATTATTTACGAAATGGCTCCTTTTTTCTAAACATATATTTGTTTTTAATAATAAGTTTAGCAGGGGTATTCCACCATGTAACAAGAATACGTGTAGAAAATGTGTCCAGCTAATAATGCAACATACGTGCAGTCTTATCGCACACTATGACGTAGTCACTAACCGAAGTTAGAGTTATACATAAACGATATACGTCATATTGGGTTCACTTATGCGATCAGTCTTGCACAGACCTTCAGAGACTCATAAAACCTAACCTTGTCCGTTCAAACAATAGTGTTCTTTGTAACCCCTAACTATTTTAAAATGATTGTTTTACTATCGAAGTCTACCCAAATCATCAAGTTTGGTTTCGTTGTTTGTTGTTGCAACCACATAATTAAGGGATGCTCTCCTCTGTTTTAATCATTCATAATTCATTAACTATACGTTATTTTTAAAATCTCTTTTTTAGGGACGACAGCATCATCATTGGTAAATAGCGAGGAATCGCTCAATAATACATATGTGCTCTTCATAAACAGTGCCGATGTATTTGGGATGGTACTACATCCACGCCAATCTCTGAAGTGCATTCGGCTTCAAGTTTGTTGTGCGTCCCTAGGCAACCCCCATTGGAAATTAGATTTACACCTGGTGGCTATGGTATTATTAAAATAAGAGAAAGAAAAGAAGGAGGTGTTATAAAAAAAAGAGAAAGAAAAGAAGGAATAGAGTGATACCATTTTGTATTTTCACCTTGATTTTTTGCAAACTTGTTAGGAATCCAATGAAGTATAAAAGTTCGTTTCAAAGTCGTCTTATTACTGCTTTACACCATAATTGAGTCTTTGTTGGAGGCAATTACAAGACAGAAACAAATAATAAGCAAAAAAAGAAAGCGTTGAATTTACAAAACTTTGCATGACCATATCAAATGGAAGCATTTTAAGAAACTTTTCGATGTCGCGCCTAACTGGTTTGAAGTTTATAGATATTTTGGTATTTTTGATATTTGCGTGAAAGATTCTTTACTATAGGAAGAATGGTCTAATTCTACATTTGGACGAATCTGCGGCCTGTAATTCTTTCTACATGACTGAACAATCATTAATATTTTATTTGTAAGTGTGTATACAATACAATAAAAACTCTGAGGTGTGTCGATGCACGTCTTTTTAAAGGTCAAACAAACTCATATTTACATATATGCTTTGATTTAAAATACCAGGTGAGTGAAAATATATAAGAAATTTTTCTTCAAATCCACTAAGCATTTTTTAAAATGAGACCGATTAATTTCCGACACTTTCCTCGATCGTCTCGGATACGAGAATCGCCATGATCTGTATAGCTGTGACGTCACTAATCTCGTTCGGTATATCGCCGATAGATTGGTCTACCCCTTTACTGTTGCAAATCAAAAATATCACACAGAACAACGATGTTAAATTATGCAGTAAATAATGAAGTATGAATTCCGATTATGGAAATATACGAACAACATGTTTTTAAGGTGGTACAATTTTTGAAGACTACTCTAGGAACCAAACTGCTTTTCTCTACGGCAAGATAACTAATACTGATTTGCTTCGTAGACTTAAAAATTGTATCAGGATACTCCAAGATGCTACAAGCTTACACATATGGCGTCATTATATTCTATTATAATTATATATATATATATATATATATATATATATATATATATATATATATATATATATATATATATATATATATATATATATATATATATATATATATATATATATATCACGACGAGCAGTGCAAAACTAGTTTCAAATTAGCCTAAGCGTCTTCGACTCTTAATGAGTCTTTGTCGAAACAAAGTACAAAACAGATTCAAACAAGATAAACAATAATCAAGCAAAATAAATCCTCAATCATTTGGATCATTTAAGTTCAAACCAATAAGGCGGGCATCAAAAAGTTTCAAACAGCACTTTCATTAAATATACGGTCATGAAAAGCTGTGTAAATTCAGTGCGTTCGTTGTGTTTATTGTTTGTCTTATTTGTCTCTGTTTTGTAATTGCTTTCGACAAAGTGGCAATGAAATTTGAAAGCATTCAGGCTAGTTAAAAACTTGTTTGTACTATTGGTCGTCAGTTGTTTACATTGATCTTAATCAATTCCTGACACACGTGATTCCTTTCTGGATCCAGTGCACTTGAAAAGACTGTTATTCGTCATATATATATATATATATATATATATATATATATATATATATATATATAGATATATATATATATATATATATATATATATATATACACGTCGCCTAGAGAAAACGTACTTTTTTCCATAAAGATAAATAATTGGCTTTTCAAACTTGTACTTTGTGGAAACCACGAAATACACGAAAGTTTGTACCCAAGAGAAACAGTATCACGATATACTCTACCATGTAGGCATTAATTCTGATATGTTCACGGTATGCACCACCAATTAGGTATTAATGTTGATACGTTAACAGTATGCTCCACCGATTAAGCATTAATGCTGATATATTCACGGGTTGCTTCACCCAGTAGGCATTAATGTTGATACATTCAAGGTATGATCTACCAATTTGGCATTAATGCTCATATATTCACGGTATGCTTCACCCATTGGACGTTAATGCTGATATATTCACGACATATTCAGTCATGTGTGTGTGTGTGTGTGTGTGTGTGTGTGTTTGATATTAAATTTTAGGCATCACTGTAATCCCTAGCATTGAGAATATTTACAACAATGCGTGACACGTTAAAGTGTGAATCGGGTTTTCTTGTACCATTTCCAGTGTATATTTTAAGTAAAGGATTGCGTGTTGATGTCCTTGAAAGCGATATCATACTGATCAAATTCCACAGGTACTATAGTAATTTTGAAAAGGTTAGCACGCACAGGTAAACAAGGCCTAAGCATAATCAACAGAAATAATGAGATGTGTACGTTATTTGGTTGGAAATATGTTATTTTTTGGATATCTTGTTCGACTGAAGATTATATCAAAACTTTGACTGATTCCCTTTCAATATACCTTACAAGTATAACACATATATAAAATATCTATGAGATTAAAGGTGTTCTTTATATTTTTATATCTATAGGTTCTGCTCCGGAGTTTAGGAGCACCTCTTAAAGTGGGGAGGGCACAGGGCAAAATTGTTTGCTCGATATCTCTTAGAGAAAATAAAAATACATTTATATGTCTATCATCTAATAGGATCAATATTTCTGTTTTTTATCACCGTGCTTCCTCAAGCAGAGAACGGATCAAAAGCACTGCTTCGGTGTGGTTGGGAAATGTACTTGAAATTGCACAAAGTACGCTAATTTTCCTTGTCCATAGAAATGCAGAAATCAGTTTTCAGTGTAGGAATTACTATTTTCTAAAAATAAAATGCACTAATGAAATTTTAATATATATATATATATATATATATATATATATATATATATATATATATATATATATAATTAAAAGAAAAAGGTATCAGCTCGTTTTTTATATTTTACCTCTCGATTGAAATACGCCATGCCAGAGCTAACAATCTTCTATGAGCTACACATCAGAAGTAAAGCATATAAAGCATAACTGAGAGCTCTCAAGCCAAAATCAGCCCTCGTTAAAATATAGAAATAAAGAAAACTGTACGTTCTTCTAATCACCCATAGGATACACACACACACACACACACACACACACACACACACACACACACACACACACATATATATATATATATTTGTGCGAACCCTGGCAATTAAACGTTGATTCTTATTTTCCACCAAAAATAAATGCTGGCATGGTCTTGTGCTACATTTTATCGCTACTGACCACATATTTTGTATGTATGTAAAGTATGGAAAAAGAGATGCAGAGAGATGGAATTTAAATTTCTTTTTTGTTTGCTTAAAGGTTTCTAGAAAAGAGCTTTGAAACCAAAGTTTTCTTATTTTGTTCCCTTTAATTTTTTGTTTTTGATATATTTTTATAAGAATTCAAGTTGCATATTTTCTTTTCATTCGAGAAAGATTAATGGTTTGGAATTTTAAAAAAAAGAAAAGTAAGTGATGGGAGAGATGGGACTTTTTATTTTTATATAAGAGATGGGACTTTTTATTTTTTCTCAGCCAAATCCTTCGTATATAGGTTCAAGTTTCAAGGAGAAAATTGACATATATGTATTGTGAATAAAAATTTAATAAATCAAGATTTATTATTGTTATTATGAATCAGGAAGACTACATTAAAGAAGTTGAACGTCAATTAAATGATGAAAAGGAAACTAATTAATGCTACCCAAAAGTCATGTGAATCCGGTTCAGCATGAATTATCCCTGTACCTAATTCTTGTCTAATTACTCCGTTTGAGAAATATCTTCCAACACCGATTGCCCAAAAGTAAAAAATAATCACTAAAATTTAACAAAAGCTACAAACGCAGACGTAAATAAAAATAGCACATATTCTAGGTTTGTTATATTATCATTTCCTTCAACTTGTTATAAAAGCACAACACTTCATTGTTTACAGAAGAACTTGAAGAATATTTTCTATTGTGTTAATTAGTATATACACTCTGTATTATTTAAATTGTCGTATCCTATAAGATATATAATTCGGATTCAACTTTATCAAAATTTTCTTTAAACTCAAAGGAATAATATCAAAGTACGTTTGTCAATAAAATACAAAAATGACTGGAAAATATTCAGTGCTATAAAAATTATCACAACATTTACTACATAGGTGAAACCAGAAACTGTCGACAATGCAACGGTAGTTTGAAGCGAGTGCTTTTACTCTCTATAGTCCTCATTTACTCTCTAAAATTTTGCTCTGTCCAATGTGTATGGTAATTATAGTGATACTTTCTCTGTCGTTATCCGCCTGACATTAGATCAGGTATACAAGCAAACCTAGAAACAAACACATTCAGCATACATAATAACATGTGTGTGTGTGTGTGTGTGTGTGTGTGTGTGTGTGTGTGTGTGTGTGTGTGTGTGTGTGAAATGTGAGGTATGTAATTTGAGGAATGACCGGAGTCACCAAATTTGAGGATATTTACAACAACGTGTGACACATTTAAAATTGTGCATTCGGTTTTACCTGTACAATTTCCAGTTACTATTTATAGCCAGAGAGTTTAAAGGAGTGCAATTTAAATTCTATAGTTTTTAAAGTCACTTCGTAAAAGTTAGCAAGCACAGGTATATATGTTCAAACGTACTGAATCGACAAGCGGATGCATTGCTATATCGATAAAAAGAAGCTCCGAAACTTTACAATAATTTGAGGACAGCGACTTTTTACAAATTTAGCTCGTACATATAATGCTTCACATTGTGTATTTTGTCGAATTAGTGACCGTTTTCATACCAAAAATGAATTTTTTTATATATTTTCGTTAAGATATTTCTTGCGCGGATTGATACAGCAAACATTGTTGAGTTTGAGGTATTGTCGAAGCATTACAGACCGTAAGGAATTTCGTACCTTATGTTTTGTTTATGTCTGCATTCAAACGTGACTTGCATGGCTTTGGCAAGATTTCAATCCAGTTAGGTAACAGCCGCTGCACCCAAATTTCGATTATCACTTAATACTGTAAAACTGGGCACTGTATTAGTTCATCAGGTAACATAATATAACAGTCTCTTTATACTATGAAACTAAATTCCGGTTGACATATCCACATAGTAGTAAACTACCATTTTAATACTTTTCGCATTTGACAAATTTATAAATCATATTGCACAAGTGGTAAGACGTAATATATATATATATATATATATATATATATATATATATATATATATATATATATATATATATATATATATGCATGTGACTCGAAACTGTTCTTGTCTACCAACTGTTTATTCGGCCGTAAAGTTCTGTGATTTTTAATCTCGTATACAGCTTGAATAAGTTGGTAAGTTCGTGTCGAGGGTGTCCGTCATATTTCTTGAGAAAAACAGTTCATAATGGTAGGTCCAATATCTCTAAGCGGTTTTGCTTGATTAGTTGTTTCCAGAAAAGACCACCACCACCACCACCACCATCACAACCACCATCACACCCATCACTAAAACATCTACAATATACTACAAAAGAAAATGTTCGCAAGTTGACACTGGTTACCTGTATGGAGAGGCAGGCTCCACCAAGTATAGTTAAGATATACATCGGGGCATTCTTAGACAAAATTCAGGAAGATTCGAAACTATGAAACAAAAAGGACGATATACTCAATAATGGGTTCTGGCATACATGTAGTAATAGCAAATAGAGTAGAACCTCAGTTACTACATCATCAATGTATTGTATGCTGGATACCAAGATACGCAGTTGAAGTATCCAAGCTCTGCGAAAAGGACATTTAAAAAATGGAATTATTGTAAAGGAAAACCGCAGCAAATGCAATCAAACCCAGTCAGTGTGGTATTAAATAGCAGAGGAAAGACTCATATTGTAGCAAGTTGATTTCCAGCATTGCTTAACTGTTAATATATAATACCATTTATCAGATTAATGATAACTCGATTTAATGTAGAATTGACAAATAAATATTGTAATAAATATTGAAATAAAATAAATATTGACAAATAAATATTCTGCTGAAGACTTATTAGTTTACCTGTAAAACAGTTTGTGTATAGCCGAGTTCATGGTATAAGGGAGGTAACCATGTGTACTAATTGTCAAACCAGTGATAACTGGATTTGAAAATGAAGCATAGAAAAGAAAATATTGTACAATCTGCAGAACATTTATTACTCATACTCATATTAGATACCTCTTGTTGTCTTTATTATGAATAGATTAAATACATCTGACCACTTTCAGAAGCGCGGCAAATAGACGATGGACTTTTCATGACCGAATCTAGTTGAATAGAATAGCTTGTTGCTTTATAAACTCGAAACGGAAAGAAAGCTTGGAAACAAGACAAAATTGAACATAGTGGAAAGATGAGAATTTGGCCGGGTGTTTATATATATATATATATATATATATATATATATATATATATATATATATATAAACAATTACGTATCCTGAAATGATTTTTTAAGGCGTAGTGACATTGTTCATAGATAAGACGGTAGCCTAATTTGACTTTCTTTACTAAAATAAAGATGCGTACAAAATGTCACCTCCATCTATCTATCTATCTATCATATAACGGAAATTTGTTTACTGCGTTAAATATGTTTAAAAAATAGCAATAAGAATGAACAATTTTACTGTTGGGTTTACTTTTATGAGTACAAGGATCAAACAGTAACGGAATATGAAGTATGTATACATTTTCCGACTTTATTTTTTCGGACAGACTACATTACTCGACTCACCCCCAACCTATCCCCACCCACATCCAAACAAAAAACTCAACAAATAGCAGTCATTTAAACATGCCAGTCAAATGGTATCTATCTACATATTGATTAATCTGGTAATTTCCAACATAGGAACTCCTTGGCGTCAGAATTATTGAAAAAAAATAATGCGTGTGTATGTGGGTGTGTGTGTGTTTGTCTGTGTTTAATCACATTCGAACCTAAATCACGGTTTCGTTAAATACAAAGATTCGTTAAACCTGAGCTCGACGTTGGCAGTTTCAACGATATAAATATATTCCACACGTAAATGACCCTTCATTTTCCTCGTCTGATATAGAAAGGTTACAAAAAAAGACACATGGTATGTTGTTTTTTCTTTCAGATTGTACTGAGGTGATCGTATTGTGTCATGAAACGTGGCAGACAGCATAATTGTAAATTGCGTAACCATTTCACCCAAGAGATACACAATCTTGAAATTAAAAATGCAGAGAGAGAGAGAGAGAGAGAGAGAGAGAGAGAGAGAGAGAGAGAGAAAGAGAATAATCGTAAACTTACCATCATGGGGAGTATCTCATGATCCATGTATTGCCTTTAATATACACAGACCTTCCTTTCTATTTTGACCATCCGAAATAGAAAGTATGATGCACTGAACCTTTTACTGCAAATATAAGTCAATATTTTGTAATGCCAATACTGAAGCACTAGACCATGAAGAGCACACGTCGACGATGGAAATGAACGTAGGTCACCAAAAATAAGGACAAAGTAATATGGTATCTTTGTAAATATGTGGTGTGCACGAAGGTTCAATTACAGTGAGGTCGCCTCTATATTTTGCGATTTTACACTTGTTTCCTGTTGATGAAAACATTCGGTTTACTCGGACCTTGCCCACTGTCTTGTATTAAAATTCTAAATTAGTTATGCTCTGAATAATTAGAACTTTGTTCGAAAAATCGCTGAAATATATGTTCAAGGTTTACATGACACAAAAGTTCTCCAAAGATAACATCCCACGATATAGTGGAGCTAGAGGAAAGAGTACCGATGAAATCACCTCTCCAAATGAAATAATATCAAAAGAATGCTGTCAGTAATACAATTATGCATAATGCACGTGAATTTTGTAAGGAGTCTCGTATCTTAATATCTATTGAAGTTTAAATGAATTCTTGCATATAGCATTGGTTTTCTAGTGATGGGATAACAAATCCATGGTGAATTGATAATGTTACCACTAGCTCTAAGCCACACCCACCATCCTTTCCATAAAAGTATCTTCACTAATTGCACAAAAATTGCAACATTTTACAGGTGTGTTACTCATACCAAAAATTAACTTTCACATTTTGGGCTTCCTTCCAATGAAGTATCAAAACTCAAAATTACAATGCATTCATTATATTTAGTCAACAGTTTGTGGAACCTAATCAGTGTATGCTCTGCCCAATGTAGCCTGTGTAATATAACACTGTGCAAACACTCACGCCAGGCAACAACTGGTAGCTCTGCTATTTGTCGTAGATAAAGAGGCAAGGAGATGCAATGTGGCACAGGAAAAGAGCCAAAATTAAAGACACAATTTAACCGCTTTTAAATAACAATGAAATGGCATGTTTTAGCAGCTTGTCGCAATTAGATTTCAGTACAGCAATTTTTAAAAAGTGCTTAATTGCTTGTAGATAGCGGGTAAACGCTAAAAACCAGCAATTCACCGGTATTTATTAAAAAATATCTAAAATAGGGGTTAATCTCTATCTAAAAGAGGTTCACCAGTTTTAAATAATGGTGAACATGTGTCTCTGGGAAGAGTAAAAGCTCCAGTCAATCAGATAACTTTATTTATGCATTGTAGTAATTAAAGTGAACCCAACTGTTTATTGTTTTTTCTTCTGAATAGCCCTAATTATGTTGTTTTTTTAAAAAAAACCTGTATCATATTGTAACACTGTGTCTGCTGATTACAAAAAGGGACGTGGGTGTGTGATACCCGCTGTCGTTACCGAAAGAATATTGTGTAACAGTTAGACCAGTAAACTAAATTAGCAATAACCTACTAGTTTAGTTAGCTCTGTTACATGAGACGGTAGGCTTGTACTTGCCTTATCTTGTTTTGAATTCATTGGACCCATCTGTATAGTAAGCATGCATAGGATTGTGTTCAAAGAGGTTACTAGATTGGACCCAGATAGTTTTAGCTTTACAGCATGAATGAAATTCAAAGCAAATTGGAACTTATAAAAGTTCGATTCACTGCGTCTAAAATATCGATGCGCGGACGTCAAAGAAGTCACCTAACTAGTTACAATCTGAATGTGTGATACGGAAATACGGACTGTATATCTGTATCGAACGCCAGATTAAAAATGTAATATTAAATGGGTATGTAATAAAGAGGCGTTTGAACTGTTTTTCCTTGTCGCTGTCCGAGTTTACCAAGGTTTATTTCATTGTATACGGATTATTGCCTGACAAAATAGTTCCATTGGTTAAATACATCCCGCCTCATGCGTTAATAATGCTTTTTCGTTTCTCTTTCTTTTTCCACAATAGTTGCAATGTTCAATGTCGTGTACATGTCTGTTATGTATTGCAATTCCTGTAGCATTTTACCGATTAATAAATTATGTTCTGTGCAGGCACGGAAATGATCTTTTTCTTACCCATTAACAGATCCAAATAGCCAGCTCCTAGTAATTTCAATTTGTAAAATAACACGTTCAAGTCTAACTGGTTTAGTAATTTTAATTAGTAAAATAATACGCTCAAGACTAACTGGTTTAGTAATTTTAATTTGTAAAATCATACATCGAGATTACATGGAGTAATTTTAATTTGTACAATAAGATCCTCGATTCTAACTGGCATAGTTATTTTTTAAACTTTGATTTTGAATGTTCTCGTATATGCGAGATGGTGATCCATACAAATATAAGCTATCTATTTATTTTTAATTTTTCATTTTTAATATTCTCGTATCCCTGTGCGAAATGATGATATGCACGAATATGATTGGTCTAGTGATTTTTATAGTGTGTGTGTGTGTGTGTGTGTGTGTGTGTTCTCTTATATGCCTATAGGAGATTGTGATACACATTAATATTAGTGGTCTAGAAATGTATTACTTTGTGAAAAAATGTCCCCCAAATATGACTCATTAAGTAATTTATAATTTGTGAAATAATACCCTCGAGTCTGGCAGGTTTAGTAATAATTTAGTTGTATGCATTTTTGGAGTACTGGGAGGATTTATCGTTTTATCAATTTAATTTATAGTGTTAATACAATTTCAACTAACTCAGTCCGTTCCCACTGAGTTTTCACCCTTTCATTTATCTTTTCATTTCTTTTTGTGGCTGGCTACATTGCTGAATCCATTGCTTAACTATACGGCTTTGGGATACAAGTGCAAGTTTCATGAATTAATAAATGAATATGACATGTTGATGCTTTGTTTAGATAATGCATGATTATTTCATCATATAATAGATGGTTTTTAATGCGGAGATTGGTTGTGTTTCTAATCATTTCAGAGAAAGAATTAAATGGAACATACTGCTGTATGGAATGGTCTGTGAATCAACGACTCGAGTTTTTATTAAATGGTTCGAAAGATTTGTTTGAACTGTTTTCATCTAAATCAGTGTGGTTCCCGTTTTAAGTAAATGGATTGACCTTTTAATGTTAATAGCTATATGCACTGAATGGTTTGGCAAGTAAAGCTATGGAAAGAAAAAAAAATAACCGAATAGAATAGTCTATCATTAAATGGTTCGTATTGGTCACTTGTTTATGTGATTAACGTACTTTTTATGGCTTCGGCAGTGAATAGGTATTGTGTTCAGCCGAAAATAGTAGGCCTTATATACCATTTATTTTGTAAGGCTATTTGTATAACTTTATTTAATGTCGCTTACCCCACCTCCACCCCCACCCCCTGGCCAAGATGAGAAGCTAAATTTCGTGATAAATTTAATTAGAAAAATCACAACCATAAAGTAAAATAAATAACAACAAAATCAAATATTTGTCATTGCTAATGAAAATTTTATTTTCCGATATAATATTTTACATATAGTAATGTATATATACAGACAGGTTGATGTACAGTTAGCTTATACAAAGCCTGGGACTGGAATAGTGTGAGTCTGGGAGTCTAACATGATAATATATTCAATGCAGAACTAAACACCTCTTTTTAACTTGTCACTCAGTAGATTTACAATTACGAAAAGAAACTAAAGTAATTTTGCCTTGGATTGTGTTTTTGTATTATGTTCAAAGGTGTTTGTAATGACCAAGAATTAGTCAATCATGGGTATGTTTTGGCACTTTGACCAGAAAATTGGTTCACCTTAATTTGTTATCCGGGCGTGTTGGTAATTTTGGTTATTATTAAACGAAACGGAATGGTATTTGTAATTCAGATGAACCACAACCGAATTAACAAAACATCTAGGTGGTGATATAGGCAGAGCAATATTTCTGGTCACAAGTGCCGAAACGCACTACAGGAAATGGTCTTGTTCAGAAACGAAAACTTTAAAATAGAAACAAAAATGGCGACATCCTGATTGACATATATTCAGTTTATATACAGCAACAGGATAGAGCAGCCCCTGGGTCCTTCATCTTGCTTCTATTTAACAATTTTGTTAAAACACTGATATCACACGACCACAAACAAGATCCCTAAAGAGGCCGGCCATCTATCCAAATAAAACGTGTTAGTGGTTAGAACATCATCAAAATATGACCCTGGAGCCAGATTCACAAAGGTATCTTAGGAAAAAAGTCTTTAATAAAGCAAACAATTCAGCAAAAGTTCTTTCCTAAAAGTGTTCCACGAAAGTTTTCGTAGCCAAGATTCTTTATTATATCTTGATAAACTTAAAACTCATCCTTATGCATGGTTTATCGTTGAAGAATTTTTTTTTATAAACGGTAAAAACGTTTTAAAGATATGACGATTAATATAGCTTGTAAGTAGCAGATGTCCCAATCAGAATGTCACTGTCATCATTATTCCAACCTCTGATCAAAAATCCAATTTCTTCTCTTTTTCTTGTTTGTCTGTAATTCTCCTACACTGTAGTTTTCAGCAGTAGGAATAATCTACATTTAGTCTTCGCATATATATCGTCCAGCGCCATACTTGTGCACTTTAACTGACTTTGATACATTTTGTTATTTGCAGTAAATTAGAAATGTTCTTTTTACATGCTGCACCTTCTCATGGAGTACATCAAAGCCTTGTGTATATCATCACAGCTAGAAGCCACACTCATATTTATTACTCATCTCATCTGGTAGTTTTGTACCTGTCTCAGATATCTGTCCATGTTCTCCGTGCGATAAAGGAAAATAAGAGAATCATATCCAAGTGCAGACATGTGGTACCAAATAATTAACAAACACCCAACACTAGGTTTTGCACAAAAATTGATATCATTACGTATGCGAGATATAAATACATTTTACAAAAGTTATAATATTATTTTTAAAAAAAATAAATTCGTAAGTTGTACAGAATAATCAATAAAACGTCCCACTGTTCATGACAAATTATGTTTATTACCCCTTACAGTTAGAGTAAAATCAGTGTGATCTTATAAGACTATTTATGCATAGAGATTCCTTAGTTAGATTCGTGAAACAACTTACTATACATCTTTTGAAATTTGTAAGATATGTCTTACTATCTTAGATGCGACTTTCTGAATAATCTTTGGAAACTTCCGTGCAACTAGGCCCTGTACCACTTCATCAGGCAATATGACACAACAGTCCCTTTATCCTCAAAGTCATAAAAACTGAATTCGCACTGTATTTATTTTGTCACGCTTTTTATTCTGGCAAGTTCTATTGTTGAATTATTGACATTGTCAAAAGAAAAATCATCTTTTTATGGTTTAAACATATTTTATTGCCATATTTACAGCACACCCGATCGGGCTTCAAGTTTTCACAACTTAGCAACAGCCCTCCCCCAAATACACAAGTAGATACATGAAAAGTGGCAAGGACTAACAGTACGTGTATATACTTATGCGTGAATCAGAAACACAGTGCATTAATACAAATGTATAATGAAAAATTCATCACAGTAGTATAATGAAAGAGAGGAATTAAAAGAAAGAAAGAAGGAAAAAAAAACAAACACCAAAATTAAGAAAAGTTAATACAAAATAAGTGTAAAACAACTAATTTACAGACGAGAAAGGAAGGGGAGGGGAGATATACGATAAAGGGATTCCGTCGCAGTAGGGAGGGAAATCATGCCAATAGGTAGTTTGTTTTGGACGATTAATGAAATCTTCTAGTATCTTTAATATAAGTCTGGAAGATATCAAAGATGTGGGTGTTTAGGTCATTTGATAGCTCAGCTGATCCAAACAACAAGACATTCGTACTAACAGGGATGAAGCAATGCATTAGTGTGGCAGTCTTATAGTCCTCATTACATGTGCACAATAGACTATCAGTAACAAAATTTAGAAACAAATTTTTGTTTAAATCACTGCAATTGTTTCTCATCCTAGTATAAATAATTGATAATTTCATGTTAACATTAAAATAATATAGCGGGACATAATTGGTTGTAGGTGAAATTTTACGTTTAAAATTTAGATAATCTGTTTCATGTTTTACATGTTCTTCCTATACCTTGGGTATCCTTCTTGGGAATAAAACGGCTAGATTCCCTATGTGAACGATAACAAGCTCTCCTAACTTCAACGCAGCACAACATAGGTCACGTGATCTGTGACCCCTATATCCGGTTAAGAAGATGAATATTGAATTTTTCTTACCGACAAAAGTTGATTGATGCTATGAGGCTTTGTTGGCTTTAACTGGGTCTGGTGGTCATTTGGGCAGCCGCCATAAGATGCACTAGATTGATAGTTTGTCTCTAAATCTCTTAGATAAAATTTGGAGAAGGTTGACTCTACATGCCAGCCAACAGCTTATATTATGTGTCGGATCGAAACGTTAAGTTCGAAAGTGGGGCTCGCATAGATCGCTCTAATTTCATAAGCTGAAATTCTCACAAGGCGACTGTGATCTTTTGAGACTTCAGAGTACACCGAGCGGATAACCCACTTCCGCCACGAAGATTTGGCTTGAGGGATGGTATCCTGTTTCCCGGCCTTCACCGGGAGAAAGAGACATTTTCGTGTGCCACGACTTGCCTCTGTGCGCTTCATGCATAGCTTGAGGGCGCAGGCCGATGCTGACGAAGTGTCTAAGGAGGAGAAGGAGCGTATGTCGATTCTCTGATTGCTCACTGACGGTAACCTATTTGGGGCCACAAAGCCTGGCGACCACCGAACCATCTGATCTCAAGATAGTTCGGATCAGCTGAAAGGGAATGCAACTCGCCCACCCGGCATGCCGGAGCTAAGGCTATCAGGAAACATATTTCATATGATAGCTTCACCGAGGTTCGGGCTAAAGGCTCGCATTTATCTGAATTGAGATATGTTAAAACCCAGGACAGATTCCATTTTGGAAACAGGGTGAGGGATATTGTTCGATCCAAATCAAAATTGGCTTGTAGGTTTGATAGATCTTTATCCTGAGCGATATATCTTCTGCCACGATGCCTGAACGTGTCAGATATCAAGGAGCGGTAGACTTTGATGGTAATTGGGGTCAACTTTTTTCTCTTCGTAGAGCCAGAGAAAAAAGTCGGCTAGTTGAGTGATCGAGGCGCTCACGGGGAGGATGTTATTGACCCGGCACCAGTCAGTGAGAACACTCCACTTTCTCTCATAAGCCTTCAGAGTTGACGGCATTCTTGTTCTAGAGATTCTCTAACCATTTGAAAGTCTAAAAAAAAATTATCGCAAGGCTGTCCTGACAAGAGCCAGGCGTGAAGGAGAAGACGGTCCGGGCAGTGGCGGAACATCTGCAACTGCAGTTGTTTGAGAAGATTCGGCTTGGCTGGATTCGTCCTGGGCATATCTATCCCTAGATCGAGTAGATCGTTGACATAGGACTTGTTCCATTAGAATCATCTTGCATATCTCACCCCTCAACTTCTGTATTTTTCGGTACAAAGATATGATTGATAGCGCTTCCACTGCTCAAGCTTCTGGGGCCGGAACTGGAGAGAGGAAGGTGGGAAATTTGTGATTCCACCTTGTCGCAAAAAGATCGATCATGGGACGCCTCAAACCTGGTCAAATCCGACGAAAGGTTATTGAAGGAGGAACAATTCAGTATGAATGACATGACCCATTCTAGATAGAGTGTAGGCCAGGACACTGAGTCTGCCGGGAATGTGTCTGACTTGTACATTGATATGGAGTTTTTTCGCACCAACGCAAAAGCTGCCAAATCAGAACGCACAGCTCGGGTGATTGTGTGCCCCTCCGTTTGAGGAGGTAGGTCACCACTACAGAATTGTCCGACATAATCAGAACTGGTTTCCCTCCGATTCGGTCCTTCCAGAAGTGAAAGGCGTTAATGACAGCCTTCATTTCGAGAAGGTGGATATGGAGAGGCAGCTCCCCTGGGTCCCACGTGCTGCTGACCATATCAAAGCCCGGCAACAGGTGAGCTCCCCAACCGTACATACTGGGATCTGTACATACCAACAGGGGTTGTGAGACTGACCCTAGAATGATCGTACCTCGTTCGTGATTCTATCCTTTTCATTGAGTGGACCTGAAAATGGGCACCATTGAGTCAGCAAAGTGATCTGTAAGGGGCACATTAAAAGACGGCCAGGCGGGATTAAGTCTACTGCTGTATTGAATAATCCAAGGAGTTGCAAGATCTCGCTCGCTGAAATTCAAGTCCTGTTGGAAACGGACTCTACGAGTTCGACATTCGTACTACGTGAACACGAGAGAATCGTACCAGATTGGTGATAAACTCCATACCCAGATGGACAAAACAATGGGATGAAGGTAGGACACTTCCCAGTTCACGTGAAAACCGAGATGTTTCAAAAGGGATAAGAGATCGTTTCTGCCCTTGAGAAGAATATAACTCACCATATTGTTCTGGAGGATGTCGTCCAAGTACGCCTCCGTCGCTGTAGATGGTGTCGACCGGAGCAGGGAGATGATGCAATCCATGATTTTGATAAAGACCCAGGGGCTGATGTTTAGACCAAACGGAAGAACTTGAAGCTTGTAAACCTTGTCGCGGTAAGCAAAACGAAGAAATTGTTGCGACACCCGCTGGATAGGGACGTGAAAGTATGCATCAGTCAGATCGAGGCTGATGGCATACTCGTCTCCTCTTCTGATGGAGAGTCATATCGATCTCGCCGTCACCATCTTGAACTTCGGTGGAAGAATGCATTGATTGAGGCGACTCAGGTCAATGATCAGCCTCAAATGCTGTTGGCCTTTTATATAAGGAAAAGCTTTGCATAACACCACATAGATTGTGTATTTCTCACAGTCTCCACTGACCCCTTGTCGATGAGCGACCTTATTTACTGTTGTAGAATATCGTCCTTGTTTCTGTCTAATGGAACGTCCGTTAGAAGGGGAGAGGAAGACAGAGGAGGGAGTTGGATCAATGAAATCCGAAGTCCCTCCGAAATGATTTGGATCACCCATTCGTTTTGAGGAAAAAGGTTGATCCAACGAAATTGAAATTGCAGGAGTCTGTCGCCAACCGATAGACTGTCTGCGGGCGGTGGAGATAGCAGGTCAGCATTGAGAGTTAGGAGGCTTGGAGAAGAAGACACTTGGTTTCTTCCCTCCACCACCTCTGGTAAGGTTGCCTCCTAAACTGGTTAGGTTGTTGCCTCCTGACGTTAGGCTGGCATCGTAACTGAACCGGTGACGTAAGAGATCCCGTTTCCTTTGCTCGCATATCGTCCCTCACCTGTGGCAGGGGCGGATTGGTCTTAAAGACTGTGGTAGGTGGGCGGCGAGTTGAAGGGGCAGTTCCTGAGTTGCATGCCTCAGAACGTTTTCAATTTACCCCTAAAGAGCAACGGAGGGCCAAACAGCCTCATCCGTTATGGCAGGGTATGATGTGGCTTGAGCGACTTTAAAAGCAAACATGCAATCACGTCGTATCAGGTCGAGTTTCACAGAGGCAGTCAGCGCATTTGCCCTGGAATGGTGAACTGCACTGTTAATGACCCGAGCTATTCGGGCCGTTGCCTCCCAGACATGCTCATTGCCCGGAAAATCCCCAATGAGGTCAAGTCTAACATTGAAGACGTGGCGACAACATTTCGAAAGAGCTTCGATGTGGCATGAAATACATTCTTGTCCACTTGATAAAAATGTGGGGCAGACATGTGGACATCCGTTAAGATCATATCCAGAGCCGGGAGTTCAGTATATAAGGCGTCGGATTGTGTTTTGTACCAGCGCGATGAAAAGGTCACTGGTACTTGGCTTCGGAAAAGAAAGCCTTAGTATTCCCCAGATCACAGACTCTTCCAGATAAACGGTCAATAATCTCCCTCATCTTCGCTGACTGGGAAAGCATCAGGAAGTCTCTTTTTCATCGTCGATATATACCGAAGCCTTGACCTTATAGTCATAAGTGGGGGTAGAGGGTGTAGGACATTCTGAAACCGACAAAATATAACTTCGACGGCAGCCTTTAAGCTGAACTCAGTCCGCTCCATGGTTCTATCTGGGTAAGGCTGTTGTTCAGGAGTATCTTCACACTCACTGTATGCAGTGTCCTGTTCTGGTTCTGCATCCATATCCGGATAAACCATCCCAGGTGGCATTGATGACGCAATGCCGTCATCTCTATATAAGTCATGGCAACTTTCTGGGTAAGCCGTGAACATATGGTATGCCGGCGCCGCCAGACAAATGTGTCGTACCAGTACGGACGGATGGTTCTCCAGAAGTATGGTCGGCACGGTTGAAGGCCGTTTGGAAGGCATAACGGGACGGGCGGATCTACCACTAAAATCCCCGTCATAATATGATTGTGCAGTCGTACGCCTGACGAGACGGACGGATCTATAAAACGGATTCCCGTAGTTGTAGAGAGATGGAGCCGTAGGCATGGCTAGACAGACGGATCTATGCGTAAGATCCCCGAACTGAGACGTAATATATGATGGATCCAATGGATCCGTCAAAAACCCCGTGAGCCCAGAATTATGGGCCCGAATGTCATGCTCGGATATGCGGGGTGACTTAAGCCTACTGGGTTGCCTACAATTGGGGTGGGGTGGGGGACACTCCCCCAATGTGTCGGAAATACCTTTGAGAGAGGGATACAAGGGAACAATTTGCCGGGAATATATTAATCGCGTCGTCGTCTCCAGAACCAGTCGACACATCTGTAACTAGATGGCAGATGACTGCAGAACCTCATCGTTTTGTTCTCCCATTTTCGTAGATGTAACTCTGTAGCTGACGGCTGTAAACGTCGCACTTTAAGTGTGTGTATGTTGGGGGGGGGGGAAGGACAGCAACGTTCCCCGCCAAGCTTGCAAGGGATTCGGTCTTTGGATGAATATTTTATACGTCTGCGTTCTCCTTGCGAGATTTTCCCCCCTTTTCTTTTCCTTTGGCCGCTTTCTGCAATACAGCGGTCCATACATCCAAAAGGCGCACACACTGCAAAATAAGGACGAAGTCCCTGGCTTTAAAGGTTTTTGCATTTATTGCACTTCGTCGATATGTTTCACTGAATCGACACAAGAATAGAAAAAATGCTAAAATTAACAAGTCGCTAAAGCAACATCCGTTACTAAGTGAGTGAGCGAACAATAGGCGGTGGGCGCTACAACGTGAATGACAACATGCATCAACGATATCGTGTTGTATCAAGTGGTTTAGATAGACAAAGTCCAAGAAAGTGACAAATTCACATAAATATTGGGACAAATGCAAACATAATGTATACCACTTGTAGAGGAATGATTATTACATAATATATATCTTAATTTTTGGATGGATGGTTAAAATGCATTTCCATATTGGTATGGATTGACGGGAGGTTTTTCGTAATGTTCACTGTACGACAGCAAAGCTTAAAAACTAGCGACACCCGGTGGCAGCAAGGGGAGGAAATGGACAAGAGTTATTGTCCTTTATATATATGATATGGACAGAAAAGACAAATTTTCGTCTTTTTAGTAGAACCGAATTCTGGAGGTAGCAGGCTTATATCCCTAACGTGAATGTGATCGGGGAACGTATTTGAAAGAGAAATAAAATCTTGACTGCTGAGACAACTATGAATAATGGTTGTAACATCAACATATATACTCCAAAGAAATGAATGGCGTTCTGATGTTGTCATGGATGATCCCTCATAGACTGTTTCGTCAACTTCAGGATTGATCTCCATACTTGCATTGAATTTAGAATAAACAGAGGGACGTTTACTGTTCTAAGTTAGGTAAGTACTTCACTTACTTCAATCAGGGTACGTTTTCTGTCACTGTCGTCACTGTTTGTTTGTGTATCACACATAATTTACAAAATTCAAGAGAAGCTGGTCTATATGTGGAGAAACTAAAGGTCAAGATCAGCGTATTAGACCGTATAAATAAAGTGTAAGTTACCAGTTATAGATATATTGAAACTACCTTAAACCTCAATTTTTCGTCCTGATAACACTGCCGTGTTACCTTCTCGCCATCTTGATTTGGGAAAAAAGAAGTATCATCTAAAAAAGATCGCTCTCAAACCTATGGTGTGGTACCACAATATCGAAATAACTTTCGTTTAATTGTAATTATTTATGTATTTTCCATTCTTTTTGCATCCATCCTAACATATTTGGAATGGACTTGTCGAAATTTATTTTGTATGGTACTGTGCTGGTAAATTCAATTTTGGAACTAATGACTCTGAATTATTTTGCTTCTAACTTACAATTTCAATCCAATTTGTTTATGGCAAATATCTTATATTTTTGTTTCCTTATTTTTGCAGTCTCATATATTTCTGTTCAGGTTGTCATTTGTACATTGCGGTAAATGTCTTACTTTACACACATACACACACACACACACACACACACACACACACATATATATATATATATATATATATATATATATATATATATATATATATATAGATAGAGAGAGAGAGAGAGAGAGGGGTGGGGGTAACTACAAATATACACCAAAAAGAGCGGAAAATGCTATCCCTGGATTTTACTGGGGAATGCTTGTCAACATTAGCAGAATTTTAAAGATGAGAATTTATTACTGGGTCGGCACGCGGGTATGTCTGCTACGCACGAATGCCTATACCACTGAGTTTGTACCATCATTTTTTGTTGATGTGTGTATGGTCGAGATGGTATAGGGGTTGGTGCTTACAGTCAATGCGATGGGTGCCATAACCCGCGGATCCAGGTTCGAATCTCCGTAAAGTTCGAATTAAAATTCTCTAAACTGTATGATAATATTATATATATATATATATATATATATATATATATATATATATATATATATATGCATATGCGCTAGTGCCAAAAAAAAAACTGTCTACTAACTGGTGTTTCAGCCCTAAAGTTCTATGATTTTTGTGTCTCTTACACGGCTTGAATTTCTTGGCATTTTCGTTTTGATGGCGTCCAACATATAACTTGAGAGAAAAGGTTACAATTGTAGGTTCAGTAACTATATCTATTTGTTATTTTATTACTGTTTCCAAAAAAGAATGATTCTTAATACTTCACAGGAATGGACAATCGGACGAGTATGTAGCGTTGAGGAACCAAGGGCTAGTCTTGCTGTCAGTGTACAACACTGCTAAACTGCACGAAAAACACATAATTTCGGTTTCTATGCCTTTGTAGCAGAATCAACGTACTGCTAGTCTGCAAACGATATCCTCTTTGTTTTCTAGGCTTTCTGCGCCGTGACAGTATTGTGTTGCATCAAAACTGCCAAATAATTGCTTTCTATGCAAATACGATTTGAAATTTTCAACAGGTTCAAAGCATCGACGAACCCTTCGAACCAATCTTGGTAGAGTCTGTTGAAGAAAACTACAAGTTGGAAGAAAAACGTTGCATGCACAAGCAAAGGACCATCATCGTTTTCCCACAGCAAATGATGAAAACCCCAAAGGAAACATTGTGCTCTGTCGAGCCTATCAAGGAGGTAAAGTTCAGCATTTGTCATTTTGCTACAGATAGACGTGTCTCTTGGTGCCAAACGCCTTTGAATGACTCAGTTCTCTCCTTAAGATCTACGTATATAGGTACAACAACACGTTTTGTATATTCGTGTGCTAAAGCGTCGAACACTTCCTCAAAACATTCTGTTACAAATGTTCGTTGATGTGCCTGAAAGGGTCCACAAACAGTGCATATAGGTGAAAGCTGGAGAGCAGTAATGAAACATCACAAATATACTGACACAGGCGTCCAAAAGCTTCTACCCATTCATCATGAATCTCCTGTATATCAGGCTTTATATTGATACTCACATATGAATCTATATTGGACAGGAATACTACTACACTGTCCGCATGTTTCAATTGTTTGATGTTTCTGCTGATCCTTTAGATCTTTTTAGAATTTTTCAAGTCCACTTGAAAGTATTTGTCACCAACGAGAAGTGAAAAGCCATAGATATCACTCTCAATATTCTGAATAGAACGGCCTCGACAAAGGAGTTCTTGCAGCACATTGCCTCTGCTGATAAGTTTAGAAACACTGGAATCTCTAATTGTATTTCTTTTATCAACTTTTCTTTCCATTCTTCATAATCTTTCTGAATTCTTGCTGTACATATAAAGCTAAGTAACATTTTGTCGGCAAACAACTCCCCATCTATAAGGAAAGAAATTGTCCTTCCTATTCTATGTGTCTGAAAATGCCATTGCTGCCATCACTTGTCTTTGTTCACTGTAGATATAAAGCTGAGTAACATTAAGTAACATTTTATCGGCAAACAACTCCCCAGCTGTAAGGAAAGTAATTGTCATATATATATATATATATATATATATATATATATATATATATATATATATATATATATATATATATATATATATATGCTGACTAGAAACTGTTCTTTTATACTGACTGTTTATTCTGCCGTAAAATTCTATGATCTTCTTTTCTCTGAGACGGCTTCATTAAGTTGTCAAGTTCTATTCGATGGCGTCCATCTAATTTCTTGAGACAAATGGTCACAATTGTCGGTCCAATGTCTCTAAGCTCTTTTGCTTGAATTACTGTTTCCATAAAAGAATGACTCTTAGTAATCAACAGGTATGGACAGTAGGACGAAAGGTTGGCATGGAGGAACCAAGGGTCAATCTTGCAATTGGTGTAGAAGACTACTAAGCCACAAGAAAAACACATAATTTCAGCATCTATGCCTTGGTAGAAGAACCCACATTCTGCCAGTCTGCAAGCGATATCTACTTTGTTTTCTAGGTTTTCTGTGCCGTGGCAGTATTTTGTTACATCGAAGTTGTCGAATGATTCCTTTCTATGCAAATAAGATTCAAATTTTTTGACAGGTTTAAAGTATCGACGAACCCTCTTATGAGGAATATCCTCTGTCGGTAGATTCTGTCGAAGGAAAGTACAATCTGGTAAATACTGTGCATGCACAAGCAATGGATCATCGTCTTTTGCCCACGGTGAATTACTGAAACCACAACAGAAGCATTGCGCTAAGTCGGGCCTATCAAGGAAGTAAAATCCAGCTTTTGCCATCATTTCTGCAGGTGGACATGTCTCCTCTTGCCAAACGCCTTGAAATGACTCGATTCTCTTTTCAAGATCTACGTATGTAGGCACCCATGGCTTAACAAGACGTCTTGTATATTCAAATGCTAAAGCGTCGAAAACTTCCTCAAAAAGATCTGATACAAATGATTGTTGATGTGGCTGAAAGGGTCCACTAACTGTGCATGTAGGTGCAAAGCTTGAGGATAGTGATGAAACATCACAAACATACTGACAGAGGCGCCCAAATGCTTCCACTAATTCGTCCGCAGCCTCCTTTAATGGCACGTCAGTATTTATAACAATGCTTACGAAAGAATCTACATTACACAGAGTTCTACACTGTCCGCATGCCTCAATTGTTTGGTGTTTCTGGTGAATATTTAAATGTTTTAAGAATTCTCCCATGTCCACTCGAAAGTATTTATCACCAACGACAAGTGAAAGACCAAAAATGTTACTCTGAAAATTCTGAAGACAAAGGCCCCGATGAAAGAGGAGATTCGACACAGGGCCTGTGCTAAGAAGCTGACAAAACTCTGGGGTCTCTGCTCTGATTTCCTCTATCAGCATGTCTTTCCATTCGTCAGAATCTTTCTGAATTCTTTTTGTACATCTGAGGCTAAACAACCCACTCTTGTGAGACAACTCTCCGTCTGTAATTAAAGTAATTATCTTTTCTATTGCATGTGTCTCCAATATCATTGCTGCCATTGATTGTCGTTGTCTGTTCCTGCACAATTCTGCAGATATCACAAATAAAACTTTCTTAGATCTCCCTAGAAGAGATTCAAAAGTTTCCAAAAATGGTTGTCCAGGATTTGAGTCTTTCTCAGGACAGCAACATCTAATGCCTTTCTCGTCTAGTAAACGTAGCAGTTCCTTTCTTGTCCAATCATCTTCGTCATCGTAAACAACAAAAACGCAAAACGGATCTTGTGTAGAGTGAACATCTATTAGTTCCAACATTGTCACGTACATAAATGTATTTAAATGTTTTATCAGGCAAGCATATACAATCCTCTCGGAGTATTCCTGTAAAAGAGGTTGATATCACTTTAAAGATAAACATACATATATAAAAACCGTTACATATGTATCCATGCGAACATAAAAGTGATTGAGACTGTACGCATTTGTTTTACAGTATTGAAAAATATCACAAATGTTATAATTAGTTGTCCTTGAAACGATACAATGTAGTTAGAGATTTTAGAATAAATATAAATATATAAAATAGAAGCCTTCCACATTTCTGATAAAGCCATGAACTGTACACAAACGCGAATCTTAGTGGTGGATTTCATTTTAAAATCTTCCGTGATTAATGTAAAATTAACTTATGACTCGCATGCTGCATCGTGTGTGCGTGTGTGTGTTTGAGTGTGTGTGTGGAGCATTAGTGAATGCGAATGAGAAATGATAAGGAACATTCCATTTGGAGATTTTTCACTCAACAAATAATTATATTTCTGAAAATATTATTAGATAATACTTCCAAATAATACATAAATGATCATACTACATATACAGATGAGAACGAAGTTTGCTTGAAGTCTTTTTTCCTTCACTACTTACAGGTAATATTCCTAGTATCGCCTCAAAGTATTGAGAAGTTATTTTCATAAAAATAAATTGTTTTTAAAATCAAACTGACAGTATAGTGCGTTGAGGACAGTTGTTGGCATGGCAAGGTGCATATGATTTCACCTTTCAAACAAAGCACCATAAAGTGAAAGTAAGTTTGACATTGTACTAAAATTTGCTGCTTTTCAGAAAACGACAACTGCATTCAGGTCATAACTGCCCGCTCATCTTTATTCAAGATTAAAACTTTGTCCTTTTTTTCTCGCAAGTTTGGTCTTTCGGGACATGTACTACATGTACAATTTTTACCCATTAATTTCACACCATTAAATATTACCCGCCTAAATCTTGTAATTGCGAACATATTGTAAATACCAAATCTAGCTAATATGTGTTGGAAAACGTTTTTCTTTAAAAAATAAAAGACACGTTACGTTTGTTATTACAAACATTTACTAATAACCTCAGCAAAAATGGATACATAATCATAAAATAGCAGAGATGGAATCTAAATTTAGTTTTGTTTGCTTAATAGGTTATAAAACTGTCTTTGAAACCAAAATTCTTATAATGTTCTGCTTTTTTTTTCTTTATAAGATATCATGAAGTTACATATTTTCTTTTCAGCCGAAAGAATTTCACGCTTTGGAATTAAAAAAAAAATAAACAAGAAAAACCAATATTTAATTCGTAGAATAGATACCCACTGCCGTGTTTGTAACCTCTGGTATTTCTAAACTTCTTACATCAAGGCCAATAAGCAATCCAGTATAAGAACTCCTTTTCCTAAGACTGAACATGCCTTCCATGAAATTCGAATAGAATTTATACGTTTGTAGCAAAACCCATCGACATATTTTTAATAGACATTTAGGTAAGTATTGAGTGAGAGATTCATTGCAATTGGATGAATTATATAATTATACAATTGGACGATTCCGTAGATCATAATTCATTCCAAATGAGTGAACAGCAATTGATATTCTATTTCTAGGTATGTATATAATGCAATACAATCTCTGATGTTATTGTGCGAAACTATGTTGTGTCGAAAAACCTGTACTGGAAGAGACGCCAAAGGCTTCTAGTCTATTGCAGTTTCTTTTCAAACAACATGGAAGAGTACAATAAAAATTCATATGAATGTAATGAACTTTCGATTGAACACCTAACCCTAATTATAATAAAGTCATCTTCGTTTCAAAACATCCTTTTTTCCCATAATCTGCCAAAGTAGAGGTTTATGTAATTTGGCACTTATAATCAGGAACTTGTACATGTACATATATAAGTCCCTAGTAGTATAGTTAATTTATGTCACAAGTTATGCAAAAGTCAGTATAGTCATTGAGATTAAATTTATAAGTATGTAAAAAATGCAAAAAAGTCTCTGAAGGGATCGATACCTGCCTTTTAATATATATATATATATATATATATATATATATATATATATATATATATATATTGTATGATGTTTAGGTAATATTATAAATATTTTAGGAAATTATAAATGTTTCTTGACTTTAATATTTGCTTAAACCTTAATGTGAAGTATAATGTTGATATGTTAGCTTAGTATTTGAGCTCAAGGACGGTTTTGGTAAACAAGTTGTTGATTCAATTTGAGGTCAAGGTTGATTTTGTTTACAGATAAAACCAGAACTTCCTTTAGAGTTATGTGTCAAAAATCACAAACACCATAATATTCTAGAACATGTGACCTATCTTGATATATACCATTTTTAGTGGACAGTTTTTCAGTTTCGACCTTAACATCAGTCTTTAAAGAGCCATTTCAGTTGTGAAAAATCAATCAAAATTCAGAGAGAGGAATTATTTATAGTATTCATTGGTTTATAAAAGTGCTCATAGACTTTTGGATTTTTGATTTTTAACTGATGATGTTGCGATTTCTGTGAACTTATACAAAGATATTCTGGAGTGCTTCATTTTGACACATCAGCACATTAAAGACTACTGTAACATCAAGACATTAAAGACTATTCGGGCATCAACACATTCAAGAATACAGTCATTCATTCGGAACATTCTATATTTAGGACTTGTGATTAGGACACTTAGGATTATTGGATTATTTGGATTTTAGTTTACGTTATTGTAAGTGCCGATTGAATTTTCACTTTAATTGTCTAGAAATAAATTGTTTGTTGATTTTTACTTGATTTGTTGGTTTCACTTTCTTTCTGTTACATTTTTCGTAGACCATAGAGTCGTAACAATATATATATATATATATCTATATATATATATATAGATATATATATATATATATATATATATATATATATATGTATAATTAGTATACAGCCATATGTACATTATGGATCTTTATTGTAATAATCGATGTGATGAAAACCCCGTATTTTACTCATGACACCGATGGCGTTGAGTGTAATACAGGCTTTTCAACGCAACATGGACGAGTTGATCCCTTTATTATGCACCTAACCATGTATATCGATTGCATGTTTAAATTTGCCGGCTTTTGGAGATATTTTTCATAAGGAGTTTCTAAAACATGATGCACTTAGTTATACATAACGGCCAGATGTTGTGCTACATATTACATCCACTTGCTGTACAATAAACAAATTAAGTCAATAACATGCATTCATATATGTGGTATAATATTTGAACCATTGAAGACATTCAAATGGAGCTTTAGCCAGTTAAGGCTGTCCCATTTAAACCTTATCAAGCATGGTACCCATTGAAGGCATTTTTATTCTTCAAAAATATGTCAGGATTCTGTTATTATTTTTAAGTGAAAGTGACAATTCAAAATTGTATCTAACAGTGACTATTCAAATTTGAAGTGCCTTCTCTGCATCCCATGCGTGTTTATCAGAATAACTCTTATACATAGTTGGTTTGTGTCTCAGCCTTAATCCTATCTGCAGATCAAGTTCACTCAAAGGGTACATGTTAGCTAATGATCTTTGTTCATATTTGTGATGTTACATTTGAACCACAGCAGATAGTGTGATGAAACACTACCCAGGTGTGTATCTTGTCACGAGAGTTTGTGAAATATCACATTCAGATTCATTAATCAAAGGTCCAGGTTATCAGTGGGGAAAAAATTACAAAACAGGTTAATTATGTCAACTGTATGATACTATTGTACAATAAATGACAATAATGAAAATTATTTAGTGTTAGATCACTGTATGGATGATTTATTCACATTAAGTAAACATTAGTGTTGCCTCCTTGCTATAATATATTGTATACCCAGAGCTCATGCAGACCAAATTCTTACCATGTGCACAAATGTTGCTTGCAGAAAAATGGTAGTTGCATTTTTATTATCTCTTACATAGAATTACTGGTTCCTATTGGTCAAAGCCAGTGCACAGAGGACTGTATTTATGGGCCTCTTGGGTGTGTACTACTACTGGCTTGTAGTCTTTTATATTGTATATATTTTTCAGCTTTTTGTAGATTAAGTTTGAATCAGCTTCATATTTTTTAATATTATCTCTTTCAAGGTTTTTTTCTGCAATGTAACTTATTACACTGCTGGATATTTTCTACATTGTAGTCACCTTACCACGTCTTTCAAGTATGCCATTTACATATACATACTACTGCTTTCAAAATACGTCCGTGAATGACTACTTTTCGATTCGATTTGATGCAATTGATTTCAGTGACCATGCATCGCCTACTAATAAATAACGTTCATAATGTCGATGTTTGTTGCTTCATGTCCTGAATTTTCTAACAATGGAGATTTTGTGTTTTGCTAGGGTGGATGAGAATATTCCATTTTATTATAGAATGAAACAGATTGGAAATTCCAATCCCCCCTGCTGAAACATCATGTAACAAATAATATATCTATCTATCTCTAGTGCCCGTCAATACCCGTACATACAGTCTTCAGACCTAAATATACCTTTGACTGTTCTCTTTGACTTCTATGAATTTATCCATCCATGCATGATTTGATTCATCTTCGATCAGTACACATCTATTACATTGATCTTTTCATCAGCATCTTCCCCTCTTCTCCACTCCCACTCCCACTTCAGGTGAGGTAGATACATCCCCAGTTTAACGCTTTATTCTACAGAAGAAATCTCAAATCAGTCATATTAAGAAATTTCACATTTAAAAGGCAAAACTTCACCATCATAGTCATCAAGGTCATCGTTAGCATCATGGCTATATTATTATTGTGTTATGGTTATTATTTAACAGCTTAGTAGCAGCTGTTGAAATAGTGATTCTTGTCATTGAGGACAGATGTGAAATAAGATTTCGCGCCTTCTTAGAATTAAGAAATAGAGATATACATATTTTAAGAAAATAACGAAAGCATGATGTTGATATTGGAAAAGAAATGACAGTCGGAATCGTGAATGCAATGCATTTTCTATATTTGTTCACAATGCAATTTGAAACAAAAAGCAACTTCGCACAAAAGATAAAAATTAAACGAAAAGCTCCACCATCTTTGCTTTTCTGAAATATGGAATAGCTCGTAAAAGGTTGATCACTTTAAGGACATTTGCTGTGTCTTCTTATTTGTGCATGGGTTTCCTGCCAATATCCAATGATCTTGATTTACTGTAAAACCCGCCTTAAAGATCACCCGGTATTAAGTAATCACATGTCGTAAGTAGTCACTTTCTGAGGTATCACACATTTAAAATTATCATACAAATAAAGCAACCTCTTTTAAACAGATACCTGCACTAGGAGGTAACTTACCACGTGTCTGTACTTGAAAAATGTTTACACGTGTACTGTGCGGAAACAAGAGATTATGAATGTTTACCAGAATAGGAGAAAGGCAGCAAGAAAGAATTTGAATGTGTTTGCATGTAGCTGTCCTGCTGATTGGGTGTGTTCGAATGTTTGTTATTGTAACATTAGATTAAAGTAATATTTTGATTTTTATGTCACAGAAACAGTCATAGAATTTGAATAATCTGTAGGTGCGATATTATGGCCTACGGTTATTTGACTGGAAAGCGAAGAAAGGTAGGGAAGTTGTATATGTCAGGAAAATCTGCATCATCATCAGCAGCATTAAAACCTGTCAAGATTAAATAGGCTGGTCTGCAAGGGGCAGCGACAAGCGCAGTTACCAAGTCATTATCTAACGTCATGCGTAGATGCTATGCTTATTATCGGGTACCAATTACCCAAAACAATTCGACCTTATTATACAAGCAGGGTGGGGGTGGGGTGTGTGGGGTAGAGGGACAAGCACAACTACCAAGTCATTCTCTAACTCTACACCTGGATACTATGATTAGTATCTAGTACGACTTACTCCACAAATCTGCTTTATTGTGTACAAAAGCGGTACGAGGTCGGAATGACAAGCACAGTCGCCAATTCATTCTCTAACTCTCACGTAGATTATATGATGAGTATCTGGTAACACTACCCTACGCAACTCTGTCTTATTGTACAAGGGTGGGGGAGTCGGGAGAGGAAGAGGGACAAGACCAACTACCAAGTCATTCTTCAACCTACACGGAGATGCTATGATGATTATCTGGTCACACTTACCGCACACAACTCTGTCTTATTGTACAAGGTAATGGGGATGGGGGGTGGAACAGTTATCGAGTAATTCTCTAATGCTACACCGATATACTATGATTATTATCTGGTACCACATGCCCCACCCAACTCTGCCTTGTTTGCACAAGGAGTGTGTGTGTGTGTGTGTGTGTGTGTGTGTGTGTGTGTGTGTGTGTGTGTGTGTGTTGGAGGGAAATAGGGACAGCTACCAAGTCATTCTCCAACGCTACACGTAGATGTTATGATGATTATCTGGTACTACGTACCATACACAACTCTGCCTTATTGTATAAGGGGTTTGGGAGAGGGACAAACACAGCTACCAAGACATTCTCCAACCATACACGTATATACTATGATTATCTGATACCACTTACTCCACATAACTTCGCTTTATGAGAGATAGGAATTCAGATGTTTTCATCCTAAACGTGTTATCTGAATGGAAACGTGTGTTAACGTCATGTGCACATATAATAATATGTATGGGTTTTGTGATTGGATACAAGCTATACTACTATTTCTTCAAACTATGCCGATTGTTGCAAATCTTTTAATATCATACGACAATTGTCCTGTGACAATATAATGTAGAAAAACAGTTGGGGTGCCTCGTGCTTCATACTTTTACACTGTGCTTTAACCTTGGTGTCAATGATACTAGTAAGTCTTTACCATTAAAATTCTTTTCTTTTGTCTCATTTCCGAAGTTCGACAATAAGTATAAGGATTTCCACAAGAAAGTTAGTGAAATCGCCGGAGCATGGAAGGGGTTATCCTGTAGTTGAGAGTCAGATTACATCACACATGATGAGCTTTCATCTGTACGTTCTGATGTTGAATCTGGAAAGGCAGATGGAGTAGATAATAAATATTATTGACATCTTAAGTACGGTGGAACTACACTTAGGTCAGCCTTGGTTACTCTCTTCAACTCTATGTTGATATTTGTGAATGTTCCTGATCAACTAAAAGAATGTCTGATAGTAACGCATTTTTAAGGGAGGGAATAAAACAAAAAGTGATCCGAATCATTATTGGGCAATAACTCTTCAACCAGTTATTTGTAAGATTTTTGAACAGATTTTATTAAATAGGATACATAATGATCTTAAGTTTTCTGAGTTTTCAATTATTCCTCTACAGGGGGGTTTTCAGAAGAGTCTGGGTTGTAACATAACCTCCTTTTTAATCCATGAACTAGGCTCTTATGCTAAAGAAAATCAAAACAAGTTGTATGCAGCGTTTCGTGACACAGAGAAAGCTTTTGACAACGAATGGCTTATTTTACAAATTATATTATATTGGTATCAATCCCATAATATGGAAAGTGATTGTCAGCTTATACTCAAATATGTATTGCAGAGTTATTCTTTCTAAAAGAATTTCTCGAAAATTTCCTGTTTTCAAAGGAACACGCCAGGGTGGGATATTATCCCCTGGCTTTACATTGTGTTTATAAATGAACTTTTTGATGTTTTATCAACGTGTAAGCATGGTTTTGTATTTTTATTTTATAACCCTTGCCCGTATCCTACTGTAGCAGATGATGTGCTTCTTTTAAGTCTTTCGAACTCAGGCTTGGATCAGTTATTAATTAAATGTAGCGAATACTCCATAAAGTGGGATTTTGGCTATAATCCCCCCCCCCCATAAAAAATAAAGATACATAACATTATAGTATTCAACGAAAGCTCATCTGACTACAAAAGAAACCATAGGCAATGGTTCTTGGGTTTTGAGAGTGTTCAAGAAACAGTGTCATGTAGACATTTAGGTGTTAATGTGTCAAAGTATAGCAGAATAGATACCAAAGTTAAAGAGGCTAAAGATAAACTTGTAAGTAAGTTATTCAATTTTATTGATATTGGAGTAAAAAAGAAAGGATTTAATCCGCTCACAGCTAAGATTATGTATGAAACTATTGCAACATCCCGAGCGCTGTATGATTGTGAAACTTGGTTTAACCCAAGCCCTCAGAATATACTTGTACTAGACAGAGGCCATCGATTTTGCGCTAAGCATATACAAGGTATCTCAAGATAGAAATGAACTGACATTGCGTTAAGCCTATTAGGTATTTTACCAATTGAAGCTTACATCGATATAAAAGAAACTAATTTTCTTTGAGCAAACTTGAAAGCTGTCAGCAGTTTATTTTGCAAAACAATTATTTTTACTCCGTCTTTTTAGCTATCAGATTCCAAGATTGCAAGTGTTATGTATGATGTTTATATAATATTATAAATATTTTAGGAAATTATAAATGTTTCTTCACTTTAATATTTGCTTAAATCTTAATGTTATCAGGAAAAACATGTTTAACTAGTGTCCTTGAATTAGGTTGTTTTGATCAATATGTTTTCTCAATTTGAAGGTCAAGGTTGATTGTTGTTTACAAGTAAAAATTCCATTAAGATGACTCATGTTCTAGAACATTCTGTCATGTGACCAATCTTTATATATACCATGTTTGGTGGACATTTATTCAGTTTTGACATTACCATCAGTCTTGTAAAGAGCTATTGCAGTTGTGAAAATTCATTCCAAATTCTAAGAGAGGAATTATTTTAAATATTCATTGGATTATAACAGTGCTCATAAACTTTTGGATTTTGGATTTTTAATTGATGATTTTGGAATTTAAGTGAACTTATTCAGAGATTTTGGAATACTTCATTTTGACATCAGCACATCAAGATTACTAGTACATCAGGACTTTGGAGACCATTAGCACATCATAACATTCAAGGACACAGCCGTGAATTCGGAACATTCTATATTTAGGACTTGTGATTAGAACAATCATTCTTATTGGATTATTAGGATTTCAAAACACATTACTGTAAGTGACTTTTTGATTTTTCATTTTAATTATCTAGTAATAAATTGCTTGTTGATTTTTTACTTGATTTGTTGGTTTCACTTTCTTTCTGTTACATTTTTCTTAGACCATAGAGTCGTAACAGAAATTGGGGGCTCGTCGTTCCGGGATCTGAATTTCATTAAAGCATATTAGAGATATTAAATTTATCTTTGAAATTCATATTGATTTTGTCTCTGAATTCTTTTTGTCTTTGGCAAAGTTTTTTTTAAATAGAGAAATTTTTTTTTTGTGTGTGAAACCAACAAGCATTTACAATGGCATCTAATGTTCAGAATTTCATTTCAAAACCTATCCAGGAGGGGATAGAGTGCATGAGAAAGTTAATTGAAGAGTTCAAGAGGTGCATCCATAGTGATGTTAAAACCTATCTTGACGAGCAGAATGTGGAAACTTTGGAAAATGCTGCTCGTATGGCTGATGATTATTCCTTGACTCACAAAATTTCATTTGGCAATAGATCGTCCTCTCAGCAGTTTTCTGGTAAAAAACCATTTCAATCTCATTCGAGTACTTCCAAATTTTACAACAACACAACTGTTAGGAATCAAACATCTGATAAGACTGATCAGAAATCCTTATCTCTTCCTACGTGCACTTATTGTAAAAAGAAAGGGCACGTTATTTCTGATTGCTTCAAGTTGAAAAATAAGCAACAGAGAAAAGACAGAGCTTTTCCAAATGCTCTTATTTCTACGAGGTCAAGGTCACGGTCTTGTATTGAAAGCAATACATTTGTTGGGTCAAACAAACCCCAGTCTGATTCTATTTTGGAGGCTTATGAACCATTCATGTCAGAAGGTTCTATATCACTTATTGGTGATTCTGCCAAACCTATCCCAATTAAAATATTAAGGGACACTGGAGCTTCTCAGAGTCTTTTATTATCAGGTACTTTGCCTTTGTCTGAGGAGTCTTCTTCAAGTGAAAGTGTTCTTGTTCAGGGAGTAGAGTGCGGCTTTGTAAATGTTCCTCTCCATTGTGTAAATTTGGCATCAGACTTAGTTTCTGGACCTGTGACTGTTGGGGCAGTGACTTCTTTACCCATAGAGGGTGTTCATTTATTACTAGGCAATGACCTAGCTGGAGATAAGGTTGTGGTTAATCCACTTGTAACTGACAAGCCTTGTTTGGATCAGAAAGTTGATCCTGTCGAAACTGAAATCCCTGATTTGTACCCTGCTTGTGCAGTTACTAGAGCTATGGCAAAAAGAGCTCTTGAGAGTGATGTTGATCAGGATATTATTCCTTTAGCTGACACATGTATTGGTCAGTCTTTTGATGAGGTCACTTTTTCCTCAGGTATTGATCAATCAAATGGTATTGATCACAGTGATCCTCTTTTGGCAACTCATTCTCTTTGTCCTAATCAGGATGACAAACGACAATCCCTTGTCGTTGAACAGGAGCAAGATCCCGAGATATCTTGTTTGTTTCAGAGGGCTATTAGTGAAACTGAAGCCACACAAGTTCCAGTGTGTTACTTTGTGAAAAATGGGGTCCTTATGAGGAAATGGAGACCACCTGATGTACCCGCTGGTGACGAGTGGTCAGTGAGCTATCAAATTGTTGTTCCTAAGTCATATCGACAGGAAATTCTTAATTTAGCCCATGAAACTCCTTTGGCTGGTCATTTAGGAGTCCGTAAGACTTATCACAAGATCTTGAATCATTTTTATTGGCCGAAACTCAAAAGTGATGTTTCTAAACACTGCAGATCTTGTCACACTTGTCAAATGGTAGGAAAACCCAATCAGAAGATACCTAAGGCTCATCTGCAACCTATTCCTGCATTTGATGAACCATTTAGTAGAATAATGGTAGACTGTGTTGGTCCCTTACCTAAAACCAAGTCAGGCAACCAATACTTGTTGACCATCATGTGTACATCTACAAGATTTCCAGAAGTAATTCCTCTGAGAAATATAAAAACTAAAACTATTGTGAAAGCTTTGGTGAAGTTTTTTACACTTGTTGGCCTTCCCAAATCTGTCCAGTCGGATCAAGGGTCAAATTTTATGTCTGGAATTTTCCAGCAAGCTATGCATGAACTAGGCATCCAACAGTTTAAATCTTCTGCCTATCACCCTGAAAGTCAAGGTGCTTTGGAAAGATTTCATCAAACTTTGAAGAATATGATTCGATCATATTGCTTTGATACAGAAAAGGATTGGGATGAGGGTGTTCATTTGTTGTTGTTTGCTGTTAGGGAATCAGTTCAAGAGTCGTTGGGTTTTAGTCCCTTTGAACTAGTTTTTGGTCATACTGTCCGTGGACCATTGAAATTATTGAAAGAGAAACTTCTTTCAAATGAAGATTCAAAGATAACATTCTTGATTATGTTTCTGATTTCAAATACAAGTTGTCAAAGGCCTGTGAAGTAGCAAGAACTAATCTTCACACTACTCAGTCAAAAATGAAATTAAGGTATGACAGAAATTCACAGGAAAGGAGTTTTAAACCTGGTGACAAAGTTCTGGCTCTCTTTCCCATACCTCAGAATCCTCTTCAGGCTAAATTTTATGGTCCGTATACCGTTGAAAAGAAAGTAAATGACTTAAATTATATCATTAACACTCCTGGGAGACGGAAACAGAAACAACTTTGTCATATAAATATGTTAAAGGAATATTTTGACAGAGATAGCCCAGCTAATTATTCTGTTAATTTAGTTGTACCTGTCCCACACAGTGAAGATATCAACGATGGAGTACGATCAGACTATAGTGACTCTGGTATAACCAATCTTCGGAATTCAGAAATATTGAACAACCTAGACCAGAAACTTTCACATCTACAACAACAGGAAAGAAATGAACTAAAACAGCTATTACATGACTATGAGCACTTGTTTCCTGATGTTCCAACACGAACAAGTAAAATTTATCATGACGTTGACATTGTAGATTCTGCGCCTGTGAAACAGCATCCTTATAGGATGAATCCTCTCAAACAGAACTATCTGAAGAAAGAAATTCAGTATTTACTGGAGAATGATTTCATAGAACCAAGTAAAAGTAACTGGAGTTCACCATGTATTATTGTTCCCAAGCCAGATAATACATTCCGTATGTGTACCGACTATAGAAAAGTCAACAGTGTCACCAAAACTGATTCATTTCCAATCCCAAGAATGGACGATTGCATTGATAAAATTGGAAATGCGGAATATGTCACCAAGTTTGACCTTTTAAAAGGATTCTGGCAAATTCCACTGACGGAAAGGGCAATATAAAGTCATGCCGTTTGGAATGAAAAATTCGCCTGCAACGTTTCAACGTCTGATGAACATGATAACATTTGGTCTTGATAATTGTGACGCTTATATCGATGACGTCATTTTCTACAACAACACCTGGGAAGATAATTTGGAAACCATTCGAAAATTCTTTGATCGACTCAGCGATGCGAATCTGACAATTAATTTGAGCAAAAGTGAGTTTTGCCATGCTTGTGTCACGTTTTTAGGACATATTGTGGGACAAAGTCAAGTTAAACCTATAGAAGCTAAGGTCAAAGCTATCTCTGAATTTCAAGTTCCAATTTGTAAAAAGCAACTGATGCGATTTCTAGGTATGGCTGGATATTATCGGAAATTTTGTTCCAATTTTTCCAAAATTGCTGAACCTTTGACAAGTTTATTGAGTAAGAGAACCAAATTTTGTTGGTCTGACAAGTGTCAGGAATCTTTTGACAAGTTAAAGGCCATGCTTAAGAATGCACCAGTTCTTTCTGCACCAAATTTTAGCCAATCATTTAAATTATCTGTTGATGCAAGTGATGTAGGGTTTGGTGGAGTATTGATTCAGGAAGACAAAAGTGGTGTGGATCACCCTGTGTGTTATTTTTCTAAAAAACTAAACAAGCACCAGAAAAATTATTCCACAATTGAGAAGGAATGTTTGGCTTTGATATTGGCTTTACAGCATTTTGAAGTGTATGTTACCTCAGCTCTTTCTCCAATTATTGTGTACAGTGATCACAATCCCCTTACTTTCATCAACAAAATGAAAGATAAAAATCGGAGATTGTTGAGATGGAGTTTGATATTGCAGGAATATAACATTGACATCAAACACATTAGGGGAGAAGACAATGTGACTGCAGATGCACTCTCACGTGCCTAGAAATGTAATATTGCTTGATGTAATTAAGTCCAGTATCATAAAACATGTTCTTATGTAATTTTGGTTATTATAGTATTAGATGTATATTCAAAAGAAAGCTTTATTATATAAATCTTTCTTTTTCTTTATGAGGGGAGGTGTTATGTATGATGTTTATATAATATTATAAATATTTTAGGAAATTATAAATGTTTCTTCACTTTAATATTTGCTTAAATCTTAATGTTATCAGGAAAAACATGTTTAACTAGTGTCCTTGAATTAGGTTGTTTTGATCAATATGTTTTCTCAATTTGATGGTCAAGGTTGATTGTTGTTTACAAGTAAAAATTCCATTAAGATGACTCATGTTCTAGAACATTCTGTCATGTGACCAATCTTTATATATACCATGTTTGGTGGACATTTATTCAGTTTTGACATTACCATCAGTCTTGTAAAGAGCTATTGCAGTTGTGAAAATTCATTCCAAATTCTAAGAGAGGAATTATTTTAAATATTCATTGGATTATAACAGTGCTCATAAACTTTTGGATTTTGGATTTTTAATTGATGATTTTGGAATTTAAGTGAACTTATTCAGAGATTTTGGAACACTTCATTTTGACATCAGCACATCAAGATTACTAGTACATCAGGACTTTGGAGACCATTAGCACATCATAACATTCAAGGACACAGCCGTGAATTCGGAACATTCTATATTTAGGACTTGTGATTAGAACAATCATTCTTATTGGATTATTAGGATTTCAAAACACATTACTGTAAGTGACTTTTTGATTTTTCATTTTAATTATCTAGTAATAAATTGCTTGTTGATTTTTTACTTGATTTGTTGGTTTCACTTTCTTTCTGTTACATTTTTCTTAGACCATAGAGTCGTAACACAAGTTAAACACACTGGCTTTATTCCAGAAACATACAAGCTGCTGGATAAATTTAATCTAAAAGACGTGATTGAATCGTAAATTCATGAAGGTCGATTCCCGGTTAATAAATCTGAATAGAAAAGTGTTGTTAGATTCCAAGTCCGTTTGTTATATGAAAATGCTTTGAAATGTAAACTTTATGAAGATATTTCTCTTAGTCGATTTCAGAAGTTATTGCTTAATGCTAGTTTGATTCCCTCTGTAATATGAAAAGTAGGAAAACGATTTCCAGGATCTCTTGAGTCATGTCGGCTCGTTGCCAATATCGAGACTAAACTTTTTCATCTCTGGAAGAAGCTGCGTTTACTCGTTGTCAAACAGTCTGCACTTCAGTGGCTGACCATTTTCCATCCGTATGTAGTTTTCTTACACAAGACCGTGACAAGTTTTGGTGTCATATTATTGATAAATTTCGGGGAGCATGTTTATATGCCCTTAGATTCACTGTCTAATATTAATTTGGTGAATACTCTCTTAGGAATGATGATCCGTGATTTGTTAATTCTTTTAAGCAATGAATAACTGATATATTTCCACCTCATATGTATTTTAACTGTTGCTTCCATTTGGAGAAAATATGCAACAAACGTTTGACTGTATCAATGCTGATAATGAGCATATTCTTGTTAAAGCTTTGTCAGAAAAGCTATAATTTAGTTTATTAACACCATATATACGGTGTAGTTCATCATTGGTAGTATTTACATCATCGCAATGGATAAACATCCCAATACTTTTATATCGAGGAAGCAATGAATGGATTTGATACAGAATTTTGTAATAAGTATATTGTGTTTACCTCTAATGCTAATGAGATTTGCTGTTTACTTCCGTGTGTGTTGCTAACCATTTAAGGTTTATTAATGCTAATCATTTAATTAATTTTCTGAAATTGTATTTTCATTCGCTTTAGCAGGAAATCTTCAAAGCTACTTTGCAACTGTGCCAGTCGTGTTCACATATATTGTAATCCCACTGTTGTTGAAAACAAATTATGACCCAACGATATATCGCCATATATGCACTTTATTTTGTATGATAATTTGCAATAGTATGTTATTTGTCGCCTTTAATTACTGTTACTTTCCATTTTTGCCGTATTCTCTATTACTATTGTACTCTTCATAATATACGGAGGAAATAAAAATATCAATCAACCAATCAATCAAGCTCATGCTATTGAGCAAGGGATTGGTCAGGACCTTGCTGATGAGGGACGTCAACTCGACGTCACAATTTTTTTCCAAAGAGAGTGGATTTCGTGCTTATATGGTCGCGAGTTTATTACAGGATATTAAAAGTGCATTGAAACGAAACTAAAAACTTGATATTCAAGAGCATTCTTTATATAAAATACCGTCTATTATTTTCTCTTGTTCTTTTTGTAGGATGCAAAGACAGCAACGTATTTCGAAGTTTTAATAGTTATCGCGCAAGCAAATATTGTCCTCAGTACACTCTGATGCAGTTAAACGTCATTCTCCGCGCAATGCAGAAGATGTTCGTGTAACTCGTGTTTGTCAGTCTAAAGTGATATGATCCTTACGATCTGGTTGCGCACGTACCATCGCACCTTGCTGAGCGAATGGATTTAGTTTCATGGAAAACACTGTTTTCGAGCTGTAATCCCGTAAGCATTGTTTCACTTTTAACGCACTTAGTCCGCTTGTTCATTCGTAATTAAAGCTGCCCTAAATGCAGATAAAGACCTGAATATTTTGTGCATTTTGAAAATAGCATTCTTTATCGAAAGCGACCGAATAAATCGAATAATAAATGGCGTTCAAAAAACAATCACGAATTCCAGTGCGGAAAATGGATACCTAACCTACATTAATTAAAAACTCGCGCACGGAAATACATCCTTTTGCGCGCCCAATTTCGTAACTTGCTTACGCGAATTACTCACCTACGCGTGACTTAGGTAAATCGCGGACGCAAAATAATAACTCAGGCCAGCAAGTTAAAAGTCGAACTGGAAATAATAGGTTGCGCACAAGATTTAAACAATTTAAATAATATTATACAACAACCGACCCATATCACTCAGACAAGGTCATTAATGCTAAATCAGAAACTGACTTCTCACTCTACGGTAGCAAAGGAGAGGAGCATTATCGAATTTAATTCTATGATTTCGGACCATTTCAACTTTTTAGAAATTGATTTTATAAATGCACATCAGCTATAATGTCATGAAATTTCTTGACATCAGTTTACGTTTCCTATTTTCTTATTCAACCTCTATGAATGTAAATTCTTGATTTCGATGGAACTATCAAATGTATTTCAATACGGTTAACGTGCATATATGAACATACGTGTATATTTGCTTCTGCCTTGTGTATTTTGTGGGAAGGACTTGACTAAGCTGGTGGAATGCGACTCCAATGCCTTTGCTTACGCAATAACTGCGATCAAACATGTTTAAAATCAATAACTCGCGCGCGGGATTTAATACAAAATTGCGCACGGGAAATAATAAGTTCACAAATTAGCAAATCGCGCGCGGGAATTAATAACTGGCGCAGGGAAATAAAATAGTTTCGCACAGAAAATATATACATCGCGCGGCATCTATATTTTTTCAGATGTACTTTATCATGACGCAGGGTTGAATTTTTCATTCAGTACTGTGGAATTTAGGCTCAAAAGAAATCAATATACACATTGAGCATCAAAAGTTTCAAAATAATATTACGTTCATTGTCAGCTGCTTCTGCTGAGCATCAAAGAGTATAAAATATCATAAAATAGTACCACACGCACACACACACACACACACACACACACACACACATGTATAAACAGAGCAACCATTAGAACGATACCATAGCCGTACCAGAGGTAATATTGATTTATATGAAAATATTCCTTATACTTAATTCTGATTATTCTAAACATGTATTCTGTATTGACTATGGGTCATTCTTTGCCTCAGTTTTCAAATAAAGTATTTTACAAACTGGCACTGCATTAAAAAAAGCATTACATCAGAAGCTTAAGAACTACTGGTGATTATTTGTTTGAGGTTTAATTTTGCTAGTAGCTGTAGGTTGATAACTTGTTATATGCTTGTTGCTAATACCGTACAATGTGGAGCAACACCTACTACTTATGAAGTTTGGGTTGTTCTCCAAGCGAGTCATAGGGATTAATTAGTGTGTAAGAGTTCCCCTGTGCTGTACCCAATCTGGCTTCCCTACATTGCATAGAAGTGATGTCAAATATTTCATAAGAAAGCTAATTTTGAAGTATTTCGTTAACTTCTCCGGTAAAGTCAAGAGTGAAAGAAAATCTGGAAATACGGCTGCACTAATATAACCATCACAATGAACTTCAACTCCCACAATTGTATAACTAATTAACATTTATACTATACCTTCGGATAACAATATTGATTTCCTAGTTATGGTTTAGTTTTGTTGCTTTTAACAGCACGTTTTGACACATTATTGACTATATCGTGACGAGGAAAGGAAGCTAAGTGTATTTTGCAAAGACACACCTAGGCACCCGAACCGGGCTGACATGGGTATAGAACTCGCTACCCTCGGATTATGAGTACGACGCTAGACCAACGGAGCTACCGCGGCTTCCTCCTCGTGTTGGTACTTTGCAAACGTGTTGTAATATACATAGAAATAAACTAAACTAAACATGACATACTAGTAAGAACGTGTACTCGCATCGCTTGATGATAAAATAATCACCCGTCGCGTCAAGGAAGCCCACATTATGCGGGATACATAGATTATATCAATGCACTTGATATAACTACTGTCAGGTTTATCAACACTGTATCATCTCCTCTGTTGAATTAGCCGGTACCAGGGCATTATGAGGTATAAGCCCGTGCAGATAAAGATGATATAACTATTATCTGGCTATTCGTAACGGTATATTATCTTCTGTCGAGTTAGCCAGTACCAGGAGGTAATGACACACAAATCTGGGCAGATAAAGATGATATGAGATAATTTAGTCCGAGTTGTAATGTACTTGTAGGACAATGCGTGGACGGAAAACATGTAGTAAACGCTGCATTTTGTTCCAAACTCATTTTCATTTACACATCATTCTATTACGGTTATTTGTCTTCATACATAAATTAATCATTTTGTTTTCCAAATTAAGTATATTTTTGAAACATCAGTAGTAATTAATCATATCGCATTACCGTGCTTTCATATCTGTACCTTGTATACCTGCTGCACAATTTCCATTTTAAACCGTTAAATTATCATTACTACAATTTAACTGCATTTCAGAATGATGATAATTCTCTTTTACAATCATCACTTTATTACTATTGTCTTCACTCAAACATTTAACAGCAGCAGGGTGACAATTCTCCCTTACAACTATCACTTTACTATTATTGTCATCACTCAAACATTTATTAGCAACAGGGCTATAATCCACTCTTACAATCATTACTTTATCATTTTTGACCTGATCCAAGCATTTAACAGCAACAGGATGATAATCCTCCTATACAACCATCACTTAACTATTATTGTCATCACTCAAACATTTAGCAGCAACAGGGTGATAATGAACCCTTACAATCATTGATTATTAGTGTTCGCTCCCAAACATGGAACAGCGACAGGGTGATAATTCACTCTGACACTCACCACTTTGTTATTTTTGTCGTCACCCAAACATTTAAAAGCAACAGGGTGATAATCCTCCTCTACAACCATCACTTAACTATTATTGTCATCATTCAAATATTTAACAGCAGCATGATGATAATTCACTCTTAAAATCATCACTTTCCTATTATTGTCGTCACACAAGCTCTTAAAAGCAACAGAGTGATAATTCACTCTTGCGATCATCACTTTATAATCATTGTCCTCATTCAAACATTTAACAGCAACAGGATGATAAGCCAATCTTGCAATCATCGGCTTATTATTATTGTCCTCATTCAAACCTTCAACAGCAACAGGGTGATAATTCACTCTGACACTCACCACTTTGTTATTTTTGTCGTCACCCAAACATTTAAAAGCAACAGGGTGATAATCCTCCTCTACAACCATCACTTAACTATTATTGTCATCATTCAAATATTTAACAGCAGCATGATGATAATTCACTCTTAAAATCATCACTTTCCTATTATTGTCGTCACACAAGCTCTTAAAAGCAACAGAGTGATAATTCACTCTTGCAATCATCACTTTATAATCATTGTCCTCATTCAAACATTTAACAGCAACAGGATGATACGCCAATCTTGCAATCATCACTTTATTATTAGTTTCCTCACTCAAACATTTAACGCCAACAGGGTGATTATTCAGTTTTATTATCATGAATTTTTTTATATTGTTTTCACTCAAACGTTTAACAGCAGCATGATGATAATTTGCCATATACCTTAGTTTATTCAAACCTTTATTTTCTCTGTCTCTGAACTTATCCAGGATCAAGTATTGAGATGAAAAGTGATGCAAAAATAAATTATCCTTGCTTTGAAACCCTAGTATGAAATAAATGCATCGTAGTGTTAAAATAAAGTAAGCTAAAGAATGACTTTCACCAAGGGGACTTTCACCAAGGGGTGATTGAGTACATTGCAGAATGAGTAATCTTTACTCGGTAATGAAGGATGCAAAGAATAAATAGATACAATCAAGATATTTAGGACATAGATGCAAATGATAACTTTCACCAAACCCTTAATCCAAATCTTTTGAGACTGTGCCCTAGACACCAAGGTTATAGCCAAGGATATGTCAAATAATGAATTGTCTTTTTTCTAGGTTTCAATATCCACAGTACAAACAGAACACATAGAAGAGTTTAGAGACACATACACAAATTAAAACCTTTCAGTAAATTATTGGAACCACTCTTGAAAGAGTCTTTATATCTTGGAATGTGTTGAGGTCCCCACCTATTTGGAGGTGGGGTGCGGGGAATTCAATAACTTCATTTCTTTAATGCAAACTTTAAAAAATATTATATGTGCTTTGTTCTGAGCTGGTGGAAAGAGTTGGAAATGGCATAGGGATATGTCAAGTCCGTCAGGTGTTTGGGTTTACGTGGAACAATGTCTTTTCCTAACTATGAACAAAATACGAGTGAGGTTTTATACTTATTACATAACCCCTGTTTTACACTTTTCATTTTTTTCTCTATAAAATGTGAATGAAATTTTGAATAAAAAAATTGATAAAAGTTTCATTCAGTATATAGAGATGCATATCAAGATGTGGACATAAGTGAAAAAAGGTCCATTGTGGGTATGTCAGATCGAAATAAGGATTAAAGATTCATATTGAACGCCATATCAACCATGTAAGATCAAATGCGTATGTAACCAACCCCCCCCCCCAAAAAAAAAAAAAAAAGTATACACAGAACCACTAAAAGGTGGATGTTTAAGCTAGGGGAATTGCTAAAAAGAGGTACCTGTCATTATTCCATTAGAGGACTCCAACTAATTCAAAGCTTGGGCAAGAAAGCGTTCTCAATTGATTCTCTCAGCTTGGAAAAGGATAATTTTCTCTCATTGTAAGTAGATAATTTGGAATAAGTTTATCGGTAGTTATTACATTAACAGAACTTTGATTCTGTTGTAAAATTTATATACCCCCTAGCAGCCGCTTTTAAGGCCATGCAACATATACACAGCCAGTTGGTTATAGGTTAGAACATCACACATCAAAGATCTTCAGCCGATGCACTTGGTTTAAATGATATTATCATTAATGCAGCTGGGATCTGACTGTCATGAGTGATTATAAAACAAATATTTTTTAAAAATATTCGATTTTAGGAGAAGGGGGTAAAGAAGAGGTGGCTGAACAACTCTCTCTCTCTCTCTCTCTCTCTCTCTCTCTCATTATTTATTGAACACTAGAGAGTTTATATTCTCTTAGTGATATCAATTATTGTTAGAGTTAAGATACAATAGCGTAAAATCGACATGGTGTTGTATCGGGACCTAATTATTTCCGAATCGCCTGGGGTTTTGCTGATGCGATCTAATTCCTTGTGGGGTCATTAGACCATCCATTGGGTTGACACATGGAGTATCTGTTTCCTAGTTCCAGTTTTCAGCGGTGAAACTGAACGCAAGGGTGGAACAGGTTGAGTTGGATGAATTTAATTAAATTTGATTTTGTTCTATTGTCCAATTAATTGTTGGGTTGAATATGTTCTCAGATGATGTTACTTGATTGAACATACTTCAATCATATTGATTGTTCCATTATTTCAAGCATCAGTATCCCCCGGATGAGAAAGGAATAAATTCGCTGTATTGCCTGTGATACAGGTGATTTTATCAGGAGTAATATGCAGACTACGTAGGCCCAGAACTAGTAGCTGGTTTACAAATATCAGCTCATCATTGGTGGATTAATCAATCAGGTTTTGGTTGAAATTCTCTATGCATTTATTTAAATCTTCTTACCTATTGCACATCTTATGTTAATGGTGTCAACACACTTGTTTTTCAAATATGGATGATATTTGAGTGTTGATCCAATGATTTAATGTGTTAACAATGAATGCCATTGATGGCACACTGATAGACCAGTTTTGCTGGTGTAAAATTACTTGTGCCATGGGAGCCCCGGGTGGCCGAGTGGTCTAAGGCGCTCGCCTTTACAGATCACTGACATCGTACCTCTGTCCTCGTGGGATCGAGTCTCGGGCTCGGCCAACGTGTGTATGTGAGAAAGCTTGTCAGTAGCTTCCCGTGGGTCGTGGTTCTTCCCGGGGTTTTCTCAGGTTCTTCCTCCACCAAATAGACTGGCCGCCATGTATAGCCTATCATGTGCTGAAAAATGACGTTAAACCCATAACAACCAACCAACCTGTGTCATGCTGTTGTTATGATAAAGAGTGATGCCTTGGTAATTGACATCAGCCACGTAAAGCTAGGTCGGTTATGGGAAGAGCATGCTTTCTCCAAGAGACTTAAATATTCCAGCAAAAGACAATGGGGATCTAGATATCTGGTATAGATTATCATGCAAGGAAAACAATAAGCAAATAAAATATAATGCATGGATTCCAATTTAAACATATATGCAGACCCCTATCTGAATTGTAGAATGTGTTATTCGTGCATAAAAATAAATGTATATTCTCTATTTTTACTCTCAATGCTGCTCCTAAAAATTCTGGGCAAGGCTAAATAATTTGGTTAGATAATGGGGTACCCTTTTTGCTGATATCACTGATGTGTTCCTTTATTCTCACTTGAAATTCCCTTTTGGTCTCACCTACATACTATTTGCCACATGTGTTCCTTTGGAGGTTGTCTGGTATCTTTTGCAAATTGACACACTTGGATAGGATTTGCGATATGTCATTGTAACAAGGGCAGTACGTGGTTAGGAACTAGGAGACGCTTAGCTTTTTTTGGTTATCATTAATTAGGCCCTCCAGTCTACATGTTTGGTTGTTAGTGGGATATCGCTTAATGACTATATCACAAGCAGCAAATAATATGTAGGTGAGTCCTAAAGGAATTTTTGGATACATCAATAACACACTCTACAATTCAGATAGGGATCGACATCTATGTTTAAGTAGGAGTCCATGCATTTTATATTATATTTGCGGTTATACTTTCAAAAATATTATGTCATTATTAACAATGCAGATGTTGCCAACTGTCATAAATATTTGCTTCGAAAGTTGCTTCCATTGGAATATATACGTTATATTCATAATTTTAAATATAATCAAGAATTCAAGCTGTTTATTGCGTTTTATCTATATTTATTTAGTGTCTAATATTAGAACATGTCATTGTAATTGTGCAATGCTATGCAAAGTAACTTTCACTACTCGTATGAAATATAGACCGTAGGTGACTCTAGGTAATATTTGTAATGTTTTTTGTTTTGTTTTCTATTAAAGTTTCATATCGGTGATGTGAACGGTTTGAAATTGAAGTCATTGTTATGTAATTAATACAATGCTGTAAAGAGCAGGTCACACTGAAATCATAATTAATTTAATGAGAGATGATACATTAATTTGGGCATACTATTTTAAAGATCGATCCAGTTTGCATTTTTATACAAAGATTTCATTAAATTCTGGTGAATATAGAATACGTACATGGAAAACGTGCTCTTAATTGGAGAATGGTCTCATTTCTGAGGGTCACTTTGCTCTTTTACTTAGTAAATGGGACTTAACAAATCTGGTTGTCATTGAGGAGTGGACTGTATACATATAAACATTTCTTTGAATTTATTTCTTCTCTGTTTCAATGAGGCAACTATTAAGTCTGGAGTTATTTATTTGTAAAAACAAACGGTTGGTCTAAAAGTGTAAGACTGATAAGATTTCAATTTAATTGATTGCGTATGTTGATCTTAAAATAAATATAAAATATTTTCCCCAAAAAATATTTTAAGCACAGGTATTCTTCCTATTCGGTTTTTGCCAAGTGTGTGTAAAGTGGTCATCTAATTTACTATATGTCAAGTCATTTACTTATTATCCCCTGAACTTTATGCCACCTTTTATTTAACAAAAAATTCAATAACCCATCTTATTTTAATACATTTATTTTTTATTTTATTTATTTATTTATTTATTTATTTATTTATTTATTTATTTATTTATTTATTTATTTATTTATTTATTTATTTATTTATTTATGTTTTTGTTTACTTACAGGAAGTATTATACACCAAGGTTTAAGTTTTCAACATTCATACGAAATGTTTTGTGTTGGTCTATCCCCTATGCTCGTTCAAAACAAAATATGGACTCAGCTGGTTATGTTCGTTTTAGCATACTTATCTTATATAACGTATTCGTAGAGGCTGTAGGTAATATGAAATTTGTACTAAATAATCATATGGTATATTTGTACTAATGAATGAAGTACACATTTCTAACAAACTTTCTATTTCATTTTCTTTTCAATCACATAAAAAATTCAGTTACTAGTAGTTGGTGAATATGTCTGCCTGTCAATGTTAATAAAACTATATCCATCTGAGCTTGGAAATTGACAATGGATGTAAAATTACAATTTTGTTTTTCAAAATCATTTTTATTATCTTACTTGCACTTCATGAACTGAAACAATTTAAAAGGACTTGTTATGCCCTCAGAGAAGTGTCAAATGAGTATAATGCTGTACTGCTGTCCTTGAAATTTTTAGCATATTTGTGTGTGCGTGTGTGTGTAGATGATCTGATAGACTTTTAGGCCATTTTAGTATTATTCCGTTTTATTCACATTTTTTAACATTTGGGACTTTTCAGACCCTCTCCTATTACGGCAGGGATACTTTAATTTTGACATTTCCATTTGGCTGTATGTGCTTAGCGATCATGACTGCGCGAAAATAATAAAAACTTATTAGCATGGTTGCGTAAAAACCACTCCATATTAACAGATGAAATTTGGAAATGGCCTGATTAGATTTGCAAGCCATCAAAGCAATTTTTCAATTTGTTTAATACATTTTTGAACATTTTCTGGACTGACTTTCTTCTTGCAAAGATTATGAATACGACTGAACAAAAATCACTAAATGTAGACAAAAGGCATTTGGTAGGCATATTTATAGGGATGTATATATGACTTGATTAGACTTTCAGATCATAGAACAAGTTTTCAATTTAATTGCCAATTTTGCAGCTTTTGAAAATTATGCAAGTTACATTGTGGGCATACATATTTTACAAACGTTAATCTGGTTTAAATCTTCAACAGAAATGTATACGAAGAATTCATGTCGACTATAATCCAGAATAGAGATTTACCTGTAGTTAGCAACCTTTGATGAGTTTTGTTTAGCAAATGTTTTCAATATTTATGTAGTTCTTATTGATATTTCAAAAGCAACCATTTCAAGGATTCCTAAACTTGGAATTGCTGTTGGTTTATGCAAATATAACAAAAACAAGAGTCCCTCGAAACGAAATTGTGCTCTACTGGCAGAAAAGAATTTCCCGTAATCATAGATAAGACCGTATTTTCATTTTAACTGCGAAGTGTTGCAACCATCCCAATTGTCTTCAGCAATATCAATATTTTCAAGATGGCTACAATGACGGCCATATTAGATGTACACTCGGAACCATTTTCATTTAGAACCAACTAGAAAGTCGTTAGGTATAAATCAAATGTAGATATAGCCATCCATCCAGGAGGAGTAGCGATAAGAAAATGTTCAAGATGGCGGCCATGGTGGTCATATTTGCCCGTCTGATCGGAATTAGTTGCATTTAAGAACTGGGCACCATAAGAAATCTTCTGGTAAAAGAAATATGTTCGAATTTCCATTTAGTCGTAATATGTGTTCTTTCTAAATATCATATAAAAACTTAACGTTAACTTTTCTTGCTTACTTCATTTTTCCTTTCTTGAATTCCATCGCAAATGCTTTTTTTTTGGTTTTTATAAATTGCATATATGCCATATTAGTGGGAATCTAAATAAATCAAGTGTTATAGCTCTGTCCAATTTCGAACACAGAAATTTAAAACCTTTTAGGTCATTTCAACATGGAATGAAATGCCAACAAATGTACCAAAATTCAACCGTTGACATGTTTGGTTCGTGTTACACGAAGTTAAATCTAAACGTTAATGGGGGATGGGAGGGGGATATTAATTCAGAAATTTTTATTTTCATCTATACCTGGCTGCAAAAATATTTTGGCGACACCCCTCCAGAAGGATTTTTAAAAATTATTATGGCTTGACAATAACACTTTAGCTTCTGAACACCCACTACACACCCTACCCTATCACACTTTAAAAAAGAGAGTTCAAGATGAAGAGATTTCCAAATGAATATGCAGATATAGTAATACAGCTTTAAAAGACATAACTTTATGATTTTGATCATGTTAAAGTATACTTTTATTCCCCTTTTTTGTATTTGGTATGACAATAGGGGCCTTAGAAACATTGTCACCTTAATGCTGTACTACATAGAATATGTCTGAGACGATGGTTTGACTGTCACAGTTGTGTGTAGGCATTACAGCGACGCAGTATTAAACCGACTGTGTTTTCGTTTCAAATAAGATTTGTTGTTTTATCCATGAATAGTTCAACTTGATAATAGGGAATATTTTCATGGATTCAAATACAAATATGTGTCACAGTTTTGTAACACAAGATCAGGACATTCTGTCACCCTAATGATGCTTGTGACATATGTCACCCTAATGCTACTTACATACTCATGTGTGTGTGTGTGTGTGTGTGTGTGTGTGTAACTGTTTACGCACTTGGATCTAATAAGAATAATCAATACAATTAAGCTCTTTGTAGGCGGTTTGAATGATATATATATGTTACGTAAGAAAATGATCCTTCTTTTTCCTCGTCAGGTATAGAAACGTAACAAAAATGGGCAAGTTGTTTTGTTAAATTTCTATCTGCACTCAGTAGATCGTATTGTCTCATGAAAATGCGGACACTATAATTGTAAGTTATGTCGCCATTGTATCAAGAGACACAGATTTTAAATATTACATTTGATTTAGAGATTGTCTTTAAATTAAAAATGAAGAGAGAGAGAGAGAGAGAGAGAGAGAGAGAGATGGAGAGAGAGAGAGAGAGAGATATCTTACTGTCATATGAGATATTCCATAATCCATGTTATGCATTTATGATACACATCCCCCACTTTCAATGTTTATCTTCTGAAACAAAATGTTTGATGAGCTGGTTTTCCCAATGCACGCATTATAAATGAATATATGTCATTCAAGTTAGACCACACTCAAGGAATGTCAAAACAAAGCCACAATACTGCGGTATCTTCATAAATATATGGTGTGAATAAATGTTTGTTGAATTACACTGACGTCGGTTCTGTGTTCTGCGATTTTACTATAAGAGTCAAATCCCATTTTCCGGTAGAGGAAACATTCATTTTACTCGGATCTTGCCCACTCTCTTATTTTACAATTCTAAACTGGTTATGTTCCGTATAATATGGAAGAAAATGTTCAGAAACAAATCGGGAAAACATATGTTTTCTGTTTTTCATGATACAAAAGTTCGCCAAAGTACCTTTGAAATCACCTCTTGAAATGATATTAATATTGACTTCTGGTTGATTGTGTCACAGAAATCCTGTCAATTCTATATAATGCAAGTGAATTTTAATGAAGAGTCTCCGATCTCTTTAATTTTCTGTTGAAATGTAAAGGAATTTCTGGCATATCGTAATAGTTGTATAGTAATAGGATACTGAAATCCTTGGTGTATTGATAATTACAATATTTTCTCTTGGTCCTGCCCATCCTTAATTTTACTGAAGTAACCTGTGATGTGCAATTACTTATGCCAGGCAACAACTGGTAGCCCAGCAACTGGTCATAGGTAAAGAGGTAAGGAAGTGCAAAATAGTGCTATTGACCATAGGGAAAGAGGTAAGAAAGTGCAACAAGTGCACGGAAAAGGGTCAAAATTAACCTGTAATCTGCTATTTAACAGCGTTGAACCGACATTTCTTTAGGCGCTTTTAGATAAGGCTTCACCGCTACCAATTAGTGGCTAATCGCTATCTAAAGGTGGTTGGTCATGTATATTGCAAAGAGTCAATACACTAACCAGTCAGGTAGCTTCATACATGCATTGTAGTAATCAGATTAACGGTAGAGATCCTGATTTTTTGGAGTACACCTATGTATGGTACTACAAAACCAGACCTGCATCACATTGTAGCTCCGTGTCTGCTGATTGTTAAAGGTGATGCTGGAATTGCCAGATCAGCAAGGCAATATAAAATATTTGCCGTTTCTATGATAATCATGAAAATGAATAAGAAGCAATTACTTTTACATACCGTTTTTACTCACCTAGAGGTCGGCTCCAACTGCAAATAACATTGACCCTGATATACAGTCTCATAATGCGCCGCAAGATCAGGGTGTATGCAGTTTGTTCTACTGATTGCTCCTAAGAAACTGCATAGACCCAAATCTGCCGGAGCATTATGCGACGGCAGATCTGGGTCAACGCAGTTTGCAGTTGTACCCGTCTTATAATAATGTTTAGTCGGTAGCTCTAAATATTAGCTTATTCTAAATCATGGATGACTTTATTTTTGTGGAAAAAAGGTATTTTTGTATATCTAAAAGGAAATAAACCTATCAGAGTGAAATCCAAAAACATATTTTTCAAAATGTAGCATCAGAGACTCCCAATTTCATTCTAGTTTTCACGAATCACTGATGATGTAGCAATAAGATATTACCAGCTAAAACATTTTAAAAGAATTTCATTGACGAATATCTTCAAAAGTTTTCCTTTATTTTCATGAGGTTTTGAAAAACAAATTCGTGTATATATACGAACCTTATATAATAATTTACCCCACTGCCCCAACCCCACCCACACACTCACCTAACAACCCCTAAAAATGTACAGTGGACTGCAAAGCAAAAATTAGAAGTTAACTGTTAAATTGAATGGAAAGGCATTTCCAACAAGTATAGAAGCTATACATACGTTGATTCTTATATAGATATCAGGCAGATTCGACAGTCAAAACAATATCTGCAGAAAAGACGATACACTTATTAATGGGTGCAGACAGGCGTAAAGTAAATTGGTTATGAACTCAGGCCATCAGACATCACGTGATCTATGGAGGGTATACTCTGTACTAAGATACGGAGTTGAAGTATACAAGGTCCGTCAAAAGGACGTTTATGAACTACACTTTTTGTCAAGGAAAACCCATGGCAAATTCCATCAGACACAGACTATACCTCTGGCAAATTCCACCAGACACAGACTATACCTATGGCAAATTCCATCAGACACAGACTATACCTATGGCAAATTCCATCAGACCCAGACTAAACCTATGGCAAATTCCATCAGACCCAGACTATACCTATGGCAAATTCCAACAGACCCAGACTGTACCTATGGCAAATTCCATCAGACCCAGACTATACCTATGGCAAATTCCATCAGACCCAGACTATACCTATGGCAAAATCCATTAGACACAGACTATACCTATGGCAAATTCCATCAGACCCAGACTATGCCTATGGCAAATTCCATCAGACACAGACTATACCTATGGCATATTCAATCAGACCCAGACTATACCTATGGCAAATTCCATCAGACACAGACTATACCTATGGCAAATTCCATCAGACCCAGACTATACCTATGGCAAATTCCATCAGATCCAGACTATACCCATCGCAAATTCCATCAGACACAAACTATACCTCTGGCAAATTCCACCAGACACAGACTATACCTATGGCAAATTCCATCAGACACAGACTATACCTATGGCAAATTCCATCAGACCCAGACTATACCTATGGCAAATTCCATCAGACCCAGACTATACCTATGGCAAATTCCATCAGACCCAGACTGTACCTATGGCAAATTCCATCAGACCCAGACTATACCTATGGCAAAATCCATCAGACACAGACTATACCTATGGCAAAATCCATTAGACACAGACTATACCTATGGCAAATTCCATAAGACCCAGACTATGCCTATGGCAAATTCCATCAGACACAGACTATACCTATGGCAAATTCCATCAGACCCAGACTATACCTATGGCAAATTCCATCAGACACAGACTATACCTATGGCAAATTCCATCAGATCCAGACTATACCTATGGCAAATTCCATCAGATCCAGACTATACCCATCGCAAATTCCATCAGACACAGACTATACCTATGGCAAATTCCATCAGACACAGACTATACCCATGGCAAATTCCATCAGACCCAGACTATACCTATGGCAAAATCCATCAGACACAGACTATACCTATGGCAAAATCCATCAGACACAGACTATACCCATGGCAAATTCCATCAGACACAGACTATACCCATGGCAAAATCCATCAGACACAGACTATACCTCTGGCAAATTCCATCAGACACATACTATACCTATGGCAAATTCCATCAGATCCAGCCTATGTAGCATCACATAACTGAAGAAGGAGTCATGTTGCAGCAAGACCATTTCCAGCAAACATTATGATCTTAAATTATAATAGGGGCACTAATTATTACTCATACACAATGACAGACGGTCATATTAAATATGTTAGTATCTTTATTATGTATGAATTAAATATCCTTGGCCTCTTTAAGTAAATAATCGTTCAACGCGTGGCATTTATTACAGAATCTGCAGAGAATAGCTTGTCAAAGTCAAATAACTTTTAACGTTGAGTTAGCTTCAGAACGGAATGAAAGGTTACAAATGAAACGTAAATGAACATAGTGGAAAGAAGAGGCGTTAATATATAATATTAAAAAAACAACAACAAAACCCAAAAACAAAAAAGCAAGCAGGCTGTATAGCCAATTGATCTGTTTAGGTGCAGTGATATTGTTCATAAATATAACTGAGTGTGGTTTTCTTTAATAAAATAAAGCTGCCCACAAAATGCCCCTTCTATCTATCTATCTGTTTATCTATCTACCATATAACGATTATTTTTAATACTGCCGTGAATCTTTGAAATACATGGAAAATTATTTTAACTTTTATATGTTTTGTTTTATGTGTAAAAGGATCCAGTAGCAACGGATTATGAAGCTTGTATATATTTACGAGTTTATTTTTCTACAGACAGACTGACGCGAGAAGAATAATAACATGATAGCCGTGATACATTGAATTTAATGCATAAACAATTTTTTAACGTCGGATATTACAACCAATACCATTAGCTTTTAAGAGATATTACTCCGACAACCAATGAGCAAAAAGCAATTGCATAGAGATGTATACATATCCCATATAAATCATATGGATATTAACTGATACATAACATACATATTTAACACAACGATTTAAACAACCATTTAAACCTTATTTTAAGACCCCTATAATGACAACGTACACATATAATACATAACTGCAGTATATAGATAATTACACACTCGTAAGATTGGTTTGGTTTGGTTGTGTGGATTTAACGGTAATTTTCAGACCATGATAGGCTATACATGTATATTTGGTGGAGGAAGACGCCGGGAAAACCATGGGTAGAACCATCGACCCACGGGAATCTACTGGCAACCTTTCTCACAGGTGAGTTGTCAATTATCTGTAAAGGCGAGCGCCTTAGATCACTCGACCAGCCGGGGTCACGCATACTCGTACAAACACCAGGAAACATATTTTTTTCTTTATATTGACAAATCTAAAATTGAATGTATGCAAATTGGAGTATGAAAATTAAAGAAAGATGAGCAACCCTCGTGCATTTTGGGGAAGTGCAAATGTCCTGGAACTTGTGTGGGTTGGTCTTCAATCCATTCTGAGTAAACCAGTTGACCAGGGCTTAACTCTCCCGTTGCAGCACACCCTTGTCGTAAGTACATTCATATATCCATAGTTGTACTGTGTTGCCTGTTGCCGCAATTACAAAATGTCAGTCATATGGTGTGTAGTACATTAATCTGTCGACGGAGACTTTCTGTTTCAAATCATGAAGCACCCTTATTTTCAATAAAGGAGGTCACTGGTTTCGATTTTTAAAACAGCAAGATCCCTGTTAAATAATAACAAATGTGTGTGTGTGTGTTAGTGTGCGTGCGTGTGTGTGTTTGTGTGTGTGTGTTTTGTTTGTAATTGTTGTCTCACTTGGACCTATTGTCTCACTTGGACCTAACTTAGCGCGTCATTAAATAAGAATATTCAATCAATTCAGCTCTTTATAGCCGCTTTCAACGAAATAAATATATTACGCAAGAAAATGATCCTTCTTTTTTTTCGTCGGGTATAGAAAGGTTAAAAAATGGGCCCACTGTATTTTTTATTTCGAACTGCACACAGTAGATCCTATTATATGATGAAAAATGGCGGGTAGTATGCTTGTAAGTTATATAGCCATTTTGTCTAAAGATATACAAACTTTAAATTAAAAATGCAGATGGAGAGAGAGAGAGAGAGAGAGAGAGAGAGAGAGAGAGAGAGAGAGAGAGAGAGAGAGAGAGAGAGAGAGAGATGTTACTGTCATATGAGATATTCCATAATCCATGTTATGCATTTATGACACACATCCCCCACTTTCCATGTTTATCTTCTGAAACAGAAAGTTTGATGAGCTGGTTTTCCCAATGTATGCATTAGAAATGAATGTATGTCATTTAAGTTAGACCACACTCAAGGAATGTCAAAACAAAGTCACAATACTGCGGTATCTTCATAAATATATGGTGTGAATAAATGTTTGTTGAATTACACTGGCGATTTTACTATAAGAGTCAAATCCCTTTCTCCGATAGAGGAAACATTCATTTTACTCGGATCTTGCCCACTCTCTTATTTTACAATTCTAAACTGGTTATGTTCCGTATAATATGAAAGAAAATGTTCAGAAACAAATCGGGAAAACATATGTTTTCTGTTTTTCATGATACAAAAGTTCGCCAAAGTACCTTTGAAATCACCTCTTGAAATGATATTAATATTGACTTCTGGTTGATTGTGTCACAGAAATCCTGTCAATTCTATATAATGCAAGTGAATTTTAATGAAGAGTCTCCGATCTCTTTAATTTTCTGTTGAAATGTAAAGGAATTTCTGGCATATCGTAATAGTTGTATAGTAATAGGATACTGAAATCCTTGGTGTATTGATAATTACAATATTTTCTCTTGGTCCTGCCCATCCTTAATTTTACTGAAGTAACCTGTGATGTGCAATTACTTATGCCAGGCAACAACTGGTAGCCCAGCAACTGGTCATAGGTAAAGAGGTAAGGAAGTGCAAAATAGTGCTATTGACCATAGGGAAAGAGGTAAGAAAGTGCAACAAGTGCACGGAAAAGGGTCAAAATTAACCTGTAATCTGCTATTTAACAGCGTTGAACCGACATTTCTTTAGGCGCTTTTAGATAAGGCTTCACCGCTACCAATTAGCGGCTAATCGCTATCTAAAGGTGGTTGGTCATGTATATTGCAAAGAGCTAATACACTAACCAGTCAGGTAGCTTCATACATGCATTGTAGTAATCAGATTAACGGTAGAGATCCTGATTTTTTGGAGTACACCTATGTATGGTACTACAAAACCAGACCTGCATCACATTGTAGCTCCGTGTCTGCTGATTGCTAAAAGTGATGCTGGAATTGCCAGATCAGCAAGGCAATATAAAATATTTGCCGTTTCTATGATAATCATGAAAATGAATAAGAAGCAATTACTTTTACATACCGTTTTTACTCACCTAGAGGTCGGCTCCAACTGCAAATAACATTGACCCTGATATACAGTCTCATAATGCGCCGCAAGATCAGGGTGTATGCAGTTTGTTCTACTGATTGCTCCTAAGAAACTGCATAGACCCAAATCTGCCGGAGCATTATGCGACGGCAGATCTGGATCAACGCAGTTTGCAGTTGTACCCGTCTTATAATAATGTTTAGTCGGTAGCTCTAAATATTAGCTTATTCTAAAATCACAGATGACTTTATTTTTGTGGAAAAAAGGTATTTTTGTATATCTTAAAGGAAAAAAGCTTATCAGAGTGAAATCCAAAAACATATTTTTCAAAATGTAGCATCAGAGACTCCCAATTTCATTCTAGTTTTCACGAATCACTGAAGATGTAGCAATAGGATATTACCAACTAAAACATTTTAAAAGAATTTCATTGACGAATATCTTCAAAAGTTTTCCTTTATTTTCATGAGGTTTTTGAAATACAAATTCGTGTATATATACGAACCTTATATAATAATTTAACCCACCGACCCTACCCCACCCACACACTCACCTAACAACCCCTAAAAATGAACAGTGGACTGCAAAGCAAAAATTCAAACTTAACTGTTAACCTGAATGGAAAGGCATTTCCAACAAGTATAGGAGCTATGCTTACGTTGATTCTTATCTAGATATCAGGCACATTCGACAGTCAAAACAATATCTGCAGAAAAGACGATACACTTATTAATGGGTGCAGACAGGCATAAAGTAAATTGGTTATGACCTCAGACATCACCTGATCTATGGAGGGTTTACTCTGTACTTAGATACGGAGTTGAAGTATACAAGGTCCGTCAAAAGGACGTTTATGAACTACACTTTTTGTCAAGGAAAACCAATGGCAAATTCCATCAGACCCAGACTATACCTATGGCAAATTCCATCAGACACAGACTATACCTCTGGCAAATTCCACCAGACACAGACTATACCTATGGCAAATTCCATCAGACACAGACTATACCTATGGCAAATTCCATCAGACCCAGACTATACCTATGGCAAATTCCATCAGACCCAGACTATACCTATGGCAAATTCCATAAGACCCAGACTGTACCTATGGCAAATTCCATCAGACCCAGACTATACCTATGGCAAAATCCATCAGACACAGACTATACCTATGGCAAAATCCATTAGACACAGACTATACCTATGGCAAATTCCATCAGATCCAGACTATACCCATCGCAAATTCCATCAGACACAGACTATACCTATGGCAAATTCCATCAGATCCAGACTATACCCATGGCAAATTCCATCAGACCCAGACTATACCTATGGCAAATTCCATCAGACCCAGACTATACCTATGGCAAAATCCATCAGACACAGACTATACCCATGGCAAATTCCATCAGACACAGACTATACCCATGGGAAATTCCATCAGACCCAGACTATACCTATGGCAAAATCCATCAGACACAGACTATACCTCTGGCAAATTCCATCAGACACATACTATACCTCTGGCAAATTACATCAGATCCAGCCTATGTAGCATCACATAACTGAAGAAGGAGTCATGTTGCAGCAAGACCATTTCCAGCAAACATTATGATCTTAAATTATAATAGGGGCACTAATTATTACTCATACACAATGACAGACGGTCATATTAAATATGTTAGTATCTTTATTATGTATGAATTAAATATCCTTGGCCTCTTTAAGTAAATAATCGTTCAACGCGTGGCATTTATTACAGAATCTGCAGAGAATAGCTTGTCAAAGTCAAATAACTTTTAACGTTGAGTTAGCTTCAGAACGGAATGAAAGGTTACAAATGAAACGTAAATGAACATAGTGGAAAGAAGAGGCGTTAATATATAATATTAAAAAAACAACAACAAAACCCAAAAACAAAAAAGCAAGCAGGCTGTATAGCCAATTGATCTGTTTAGGTGCAGTGATATTGTTCATAAATATAACTGAGTGTGGTTTTCTTTAATAAAATAAAGCTGCCCACAAAATGCCCCTTCTATCTATCTATCTGTTTATCTATCTACCATATAACGATTATTTTTAATACTGCCGTGAATCTTTGAAATACATGGAAAATTATTTTAACTTTTATATGTTTTGTTTTATGTGTAAAAGGATCCAGTAGCAACGGATTATGAAGCTTGTATATATTTACGAGTTTATTTTTCTACAGACAGACTGACGCGAGAAGAATAATAACATGATAGCCGTGATACATTGAATTTAATGCATAAACAATTTTTTAACGTCGGATATTACAACCAATACCATTAGCTTTTAAGAGATATTACTCCGACAACCAATGAGCAAAAAGCAATTGCATAGAGATGTATACATATCCCATATAAATCATATGGATATTAACTGATACATAACATACATATTTAACACAACGATTTAAACAACCATTTAAACCTTATTTTAAGACCCCTATAATGACAACGTACACATATAATACATAACTGCAGTATATAGATAATTACACACTCGTAAGATTGGTTTGGTTTGGTTGTGTGGATTTAACGGTAATTTTCAGACCATGATAGGCTATACATGTATATTTGGTGGAGGAAGACGCCGGGAAAACCATGGGTAGAACCATCGACCCACGGGAATCTACTGGCAACCTTTCTCACAGGTGAGTTGTCAATTATCTGTAAAGGCGAGCGCCTTAGATCACTCGACCAGCCGGGGTCACGCATACTCGTACAAACACCAGGAAACATATTTTTTTCTTTATATTGACAAATCTAAAATTGAATGTATGCAAATTGGAGTATGAAAATTAAAGAAAGATGAGCAACCCTCGTGCATTTTGGGGAAGTGCAAATGTCCTGGAACTTGTGTGGGTTGGTCTTCAATCCATTCTGAGTAAACCAGTTGACCAGGGCTTAACTCTCCCGTTGCAGCACACCCTTGTCGTAAGTACATTCATATATCCATAGTTGTACTGTGTTGCCTGTTGCCGCAATTACAAAATGTCAGTCATATGGTGTGTAGTACATTAATCTGTCGACGGAGACTTTCTGTTTCAAATCATGAAGCACCCTTATTTTCAATAAAGGAGGTCACTGGTTTCGATTTTTAAAACAGCAAGATCCCTGTTAAATAATAACAAATGTGTGTGTGTGTGTGTTAGTGTGCGTGCGTGTGTGTGTTTGTGTGTGTGTGTTTTGTTTGTAATTGTTGTCTCACTTGGACCTATTGTCTCACTTGGACCTAACTTAGCGCGTCATTAAATAAGAATATTCAATCAATTCAGCTCTTTATAGCCGCTTTCAACGAAATAAATATATTACGCAAGAAAATGATCCTTCTTTTTTTTCGTCGGGTATAGAAAGGTTAAAAAATGGGCCCACTGTATTTTTTATTTCGAACTGCACACAGTAGATCCTATTATATGATGAAAAATGGCGGGTAGTATGCTTGTAAGTTATATAGCCATTTTGTCTAAAGATATACAAACTTTAAATTAAAAATGCAGATGGAGAGAGAGAGAGAGAGAGAGAGAGAGAGAGAGAGATGTTACTGTCATATGAGATATTCCATAATCCATGTTATGCATTTATGACACACATCCCCCACTTTCCATGTTTATCTTCTGAAACAGAAAGTTTGATGAGCTGGTTTTCCCAATGTATGCATTAGAAATGAATGTATGTCATTTAAGTTAGACCACACTCAAGGAATGTCAAAACAAAGCCACAATACTGCGGTATCTTCATAAATATATGGTGTGAATAAATGTTTGTTGAATTACACTGGCGATTTTACTATAAGAGTCAAATCCCTTTCTCCGATAGAGGAAACATTCATTTTACTCGGATCTTGCCCACTCTCTTATTTTACAATTCTAAACTGGTTATGTTCCGTATAATATGAAAGAAAATGTTCAGAAACAAATCGGGAAAACATATGTTTTCTGTTTTTCATGATACAAAAGTTCGCCAAAGTACCTTTGAAATCACCTCTTGAAATGATATTAATATTGACTTCTGGTTGATTGTGTCACAGAAATCCTGTCAATTCTATATAATGCAAGTGAATTTTAATGAAGAGTCTCCGATCTCTTTAATTTTCTGTTGAAATGTAAAGGAATTTCTGGCATATCGTAATAGTTGTATAGTAATAGGATACTGAAATCCTTGGTGTATTGATAATTACAATATTTTCTCTTGGTCCTGCCCATCCTTAATTTTACTGAAGTAACCTGTGATGTGCAATTACTTATGCCAGGCAACAACTGGTAGCCCAGCAACTGGTCATAGGTAAAGAGGTAAGGAAGTGCAACAAGTGCACGGAAAAGGGTCAAAATTAACCTGTAATCTGCTATTTAACAGCGTTGAACCGGCATTTCTTTAGGCGCTTTTAGATAAGGCTTCACCGCTACCAATTAGCGGCTAATCGCTATCTAAAGGTGGTTGGTCATGTATATTGCAAAGAGCCAATACACTAACCAGTCAGGTAGCTTCATACATGCATTGTAGTAATCAGATTAACGGTAGAGATCCTGATTTTTTGGAGTACACCTATGTATGGTACTACAAAACCAGACCTGCATCACATTGTAGCTCCGTGTCTGCTGATTGCTAAAAGTGATGCTGGAATTGCCAGATCAGCAAGGCAATATAAAATATTTGCCGTTTCTATGATAATCATGAAAATGAATAAGAAGCAATTACTTTTACATACCGTTTTTACTCACCTAGAGGTCGGCTCCAACTGCAAATAACATTGACCCTGATATACAGTCTCATAATGCGCCGCAAGATCAGGGTGTATGCAGTTTGTTCTACTGATTGCTCCTAAGAAACTGCATAGACCCAAATCTGCCGGAGCATTATGCGACGGCAGATCTGGATCAACGCAGTTTGCAGTTGTGCCCGTCTTATAATAATGTTTAGTCGGTAGCTCTAAATATTAGCTTATTCTAAAATCACAGATGACTTTATTTTTGTGGAAAAAAGGTATTTTTGTATATCTTAAAGGAAAAAAGCTTATCAGAGTGAAATCCAAAAACATATTTTTCAAAATGTAGCATCAGAGACTCCCAATTTCATTCTAGTTTTCACGAATCACTGAAGATGTAGCAATAGGATATTACCAACTAAAACATTTTAAAAGAATTTCATTGACGAATATCTTCAAAAGTTTTCCTTTATTTTCATGAGGTTTTTGAAATACAAATTCGTGTATATATACGAACCTTATATAATAATTTAACCCACCGACCCTACCCCACCCACACACTCACCTAACAACCCCTAAAAATGAACAGTGGACTGCAAAGCAAAAATTCAAACTTAACTGTTAACCTGAATGGAAAGGCATTTCCAACAAGTATAGGAGCTATGCTTACGTTGATTCTTATCTAGATATCAGGCACATTCGACAGTCAAAACAATATCTGCAGAAAAGACGATACACTTATTAATGGGTGCAGACAGGCATAAAGTAAATTGGTTATGACCTCAGACATCACCTGATCTATGGAGGGTTTACTCTGTACTTAGATACGGAGTTGAAGTATACAAGGTCCGTCAAAAGGACGTTTATGAACTACACTTTTTGTCAAGGAAAACCAATGGCAAATTCCATTAGACCCAGACTATACCTATGGCAAATTCCATCAGACACAGACTATACCTCTGGCAAATTCCACCAGACACAGACTATACCTATGGCAAATTCCATCAGACACAGACTATACCTATGGCAAATTCCATCAGACCCAAACTATACCTATGGCAAATTCCATCAGACCCAGACTATACCTATGGCAAATTCCATAAGACCCAGACTGTACCTATGGCAAATTCCATCAGACCCAGACTATACCTATGGCAAAATCCATCAGACACAGACTATACCTATGGCAAAATCCATTAGACACAGACTATACCTATGGCAAATTCCATCAGATCCAGACTATACCCATCGCAAATTCCATCAGACACAGACTATACCTATGGCAAATTCCATCAGATCCAGACTATACCCATGGCAAATTCCATCAGACCCAGACTATACCTATGGCAAATTCCATCAGACCCAGACTATACCTATGGCAAAATCCATCAGACACAGACTATACCCATGGCAAATTCCATCAGACACAGACTATACCCATGGGAAATTCCATCAGACCCAGACTATACCTATGGCAAAATCCATCAGACACAGACTATACCTTTGGCAAATTCCATCAGACACATACTATACCTCTGGCAAATTACATCAGAACCAGCCTATGTAGCATCACATAACTGAAGAAGGAGTCATGTTGCAGCAAGACCATTTCCAGCAAACATTATGATCTTAAATTATAATAGGGGCACTAATTATTACTCATACACAATGACAGACGGTCATATTAAATATGTTAGTATCTTTATTATGTATGAATTAAATATCCTTGGCCTCTTTAAGTAAATAATCGTTCAACGCGTGGCATTTATTACAGAATCTGCAGAGAATAGCTTGTCAAAGTCAAATAACTTTTAACGTTGAGTTAGCTTCAGAACGGAATGAAAGGTTACAAATGAAACGTAAATGAACATAGTGGAAAGAAGAGGCGTTAATATATAATATTAAAAAAACAACAACAAAACCCAAAAACAAAAAAGCAAGCAGGCTGTATAGCCAATTGATCTGTTTAGGTGCAGTGATATTGTTCATAAATATAACTGAGTGTGATTTTCTTTAATAAAATAAAGCTGCCCACAAAATGCCCCTTCTATCTATCTATCTGTTTATCTATCTACCATATAACGATTATTTTTAATACTGCCGTGAATCTTTGAAATAAATGGAAAATTATTTTAACTTTTATATGTTTTGTTTTATGTGTAAAAGGATCCAGTAGCAACGGATTATGAAGCTTGTATATATTTACGAGTTTATTTTTCTACAGACAGACTGACGCGAGAAGAATAATAACATGATAGCCGTGATACATTGAATTTAATGCATAAACAATTTTTTTAACGTCGGATATTACAACAAATACCATTAGCTTTTAAGAGATATTACTCCGACAACCAATGAGCAAAAAGCAATTGCATAGAGATGTATACATATCCCATATAAATCATATGGATATTAACTGATACATAACATACATATTTAGCACAACGATTTAAACAACCATTTAAACCTTATTTTAAGACCCCTATAATGACAACGTACACATATAATACATAACTGCAGTATATAGATAATTACACACTCGTAAGATTGGTTTGGTTTGGTTGTGTGGATTTAACGGTAATTTTCAGACCATGATAGGCTATACATGTATATTTGGTGGAGGAAGACGCCGGGAAAACCATGGGTAGAACCATCGACCCACGGGAATCTACTGGCAAGCTTTCTCACAGGTGAGTTGTCAATTATCTGTAAAGGCGAGCGCCTCGATCACTCGACCAACCGGGGTCACGCATACTCGTACAAACACCAGGAAACATATTTTTTTCTTTATATTGACAAATCTAAAATTGAATGTATGCAAATTGGAGTATGAAAATTAAAGAAAGATGAGCAACCCTCGTGCATTTTGGGGAAGTGCAAATGTCCTGGAACTTGTCTGGGTTGGCCTTCAATCCATTCTGAGTAAACAGTTGACCAGGGCTTAACTCTCCCGTTGCAGCACACCCTTGTCGTAAGTACATTCATATATCCATAGTTGTACTGTGTTGCCTGTTGCCGCGATTACAAAATCCCAGTCATATGGTGTATAGTACATTAATCTGTCGACTTTCTGTTTCAAATCATGAAGCACCCTTATTTTCAATAAAGGAGGTCACTGGTTTCGATTTTTAAAACAGCAAGATCCCTGTTAAATAATAACAAATGTGTGTGTGTGTGTGTGTGTGTGTGCGTGTGTGTGTTTGTGTGTCTGTGTTTTATTTGTAACTATTGTCTCACTTGGACCTAAATTAGCGCGTCATTAAATAAGAATATTCAATCAATTCAGCTCTTTATAGGCGCTTTCAACGAAATAAATATATTACGCAAGAAAAACGATCCTTCTTTTTTTTTCGTCGGGTATAGAAAGGTTAAAAAATGGGCACACTGTATTTTTTATTTCGAACTGCACACAGTAGATCCTATTAAGTCATGAAAAATGGCGGGCAGTATGCTTGTAAGTTATATAGCCATTTTGTCTAGAGATACACAAACTTTAAATTAAAAATGCAGAGAGAGAGAGAGAGAGAGAGAGAGAGAGATGTTACTGTCATATGAGATATTCCATAATCCATGTTATGCATTTATGATACACATCCCCCACTTTCCATGTTTATCTTCTGAAACAGAATGTTTGATGAGCTGGTTTTCCCAATGCACGCATTATAAATGAATGTATGTCATTCAAGTTAGACCACACTCAAGGAATGTCAAAACAAAGCCACAATACTGCGGTATCTTCATAAATATATGGTATGAATAAATGTTTGTTGAAAGGCATTTCCAACAAGCATAGAAGCTATACATACGTTGATTCTAATCTAGATATCAGGCAGATTCGACAGTCAAAACAATATCTGCAGAAAAAACGATACACTTATTAATGGATGCAGACATGCGTAAAGTAAATTGATTATGACCTCAGTCATCACGTGATCTATGGAGGGTATACTCTGTACTAAGATACGGAGTTGAAGTATACAAGGTCCGTCAAAAGGATGTTTATGAACTACACTTTTTGTCAAGGAAAACCCATGGCAAATTCCATCAGACCCAAACTATACCTATGGCAAATTCCAACAGACCCAGACTATACCTATGGCAAATTCCATCAGACCCAGACTATACCTATGGCAAATTCAATCAGACACAGACTATACCTATGGCAAATTCCATCAGACACAGACTGTACCTATGGCAGATTCCATCAGACGCAGACTGTACCTATGGCAAAATCCATTAGACACAGACTATATCTATGGCAAATTCCATCAGACCCAGACTATGCCTATGGCAAATTCCATCAGACCCAGACTATACCTATGGTAAATTCCATCAGATCCAGACTATACCTATGGCAAATTCCATCAGATCCAGCCTATGTAGCATCACATTGCTGAAGAAGGAGTCATATTGCAACAAGACCATTTCCTAGAAACATTTTGCTGTTACATTGTAATAGGGGCACTAATTATTACTCATACACAATGACAGACAGTCATATTAAATATGTTGGTATCTTTATTATGTACAGATTAAATATCCTTGACTTCTGTAAGCAAATAATCGTTCAACTCGTGGTTTTTACTACAGAATCTGCAGAGAATAGCTTGTCAAGGTCAAATAACTTTTAACGCTGAATAAGCTTCCAAACGGAATGAAAGTTTAGAAATGAAACATAAATGAACATAGTGGAAAGAAGAGACGTTTGACTATATTATTTTTATAAAACAATTGTATAGTAAATTAATCTATTGATATGTTAGGTGTAGTGATATTGTTCATAGATATGGCTGAGTGTTGTTTTCTTTACTAAAATAAAGATGCCCATAAACTGCCCCTTCTATCTATCTATATGTTTATCTATCTACCATATAACGATTATTTTTATTACTGCCGTGAATCTTTGCAAAAAATGCAAAATTATTTTAACTTTTATATGTTTTGTTTTATGTGTAAACGGATCCAGTAGCAACGGATTATGAAGCTTGTATACATTTACGAGTTTATTCTTCTACTGACAGACTGATTCGAAAAGAATTATAACACGATAGCCGTGATACATTGAATTTACTGCATAAACAATTTTATTTAGCGTCGGATATTACAACAAATTCCATTAGCTTTAAAGAGCTATTAATCCGAGAACCAATCAACAAAAAGCAGTTACAGATAGATAGAGCATAGAGATGTATACACATCCTATATAAATCATATCGATATTACCGTACACTGATACATAACATATATATATATATATATATATATATATATATATATATATATATATATATATATATATATATATATATATAGATATCTTGAACACAATGATTTAAACAGCCATTAAAACGTTATTTTAAGACCCGTATAATGAAAATGTACACATAGAATAAATAAATGCAATACATAGATAATTACACTCTCGTTAGTTTGGTTTGGTTTGGCTTTGTGGGGTTTAACGCCATTTGTCAGCACATGATAGGCTATACATGTATATTTGGTGGAGGAAGAATCCGGGAAAACACTGGGAAGAACCATCGAGCCATGGGAAGCTACTGGCAAGCTTTCTCACATACGCACGTTGGCCAAACCGAGACTCGAACCCACACGGAAAGAGATGAGTTATCAGTGATATGTGAAGGCAAGTGCCTTAGATCACTTGACGACCCGGGGTCCCGAATAATCATACGAACACCAGAAAGCATTTTTTTTTAAAAAATGACCAATTCTAAAATTGAATGTATGCAAATTGGAATATGAAAATTAAAGAAAGATGACCGACCCTCTTGCATTTTTGGGCCAATGCAAATGTCCTGGAACTTGTCTGGGTTGGCCTTCAATCCATTCTGAGTAAACCAGTTGACCAGGGCTTAACTTCCTTGTCGTAAGTATATTCATATATGCATAGTTGTACTGTGATGTATGCTGCCGCGACTACAAAATGCCAGTCATATGGTATATAGTAGATTAATCTGGCGATGGAGACTTCTTGTTTCAAATCAAGAAGCGTCCTAATTTTTAACATAGGAGGTCACTGGTATCGATTTTTAAAACAATTAGCGAGATCCCAGTTAAATGATAATATGTGTGTGCATTTGTGTGTGTGTGTGTGTGTTTTGTGTGTAACTGTTGTCTCACTTGGACCTAAATTATCGCTTCATTAAATAAGAATATTCAATACAATTCAGCTCTTTATAGGCGGTTTCAGCGAAATAAATATATTACACGAGAGAATATTCCTTCTTTTTCTTCGTCGGGTATAGAAAGGTTAAAAAAAATGGGCACATTTTATTTTTTATTTCGAACTGCACACAGTAGATCCTATTGTGTCATGAAAAATGGTGGACAGTATAAGTGTAAGCTATGTAGCCATTTTGTCTTGACATACAAATATTTTAAATTAAAAATGCAGAGAGAGAGAGAGAGAGTCGGAGAGAGAGAGAGAGAAAGAGAGAGAGAGAGAGAGATCTTAGAGACTTATAAGGTATCCCATAATCCATGTTATTAAATTTATTATACACAGCCCCCACTTTCTATGTTTATCTTGTGAAACAATAAGTCTGATGGGCTGCTTGTCTCAATTTATGCGTGGGAAATGAACGTAGGCTACTAAATTTAGACCGCACTCCAGAGATATCAAAATAATGTCATGCGGTATCTTCATAATTATGTGGTGTGCAGAAATGTTTGTTAAATTACAGTGAAGTCGGTTCTGTGTTCTGCGATTTTACTGTAAGATTCAAACTCTTGTTTCCGGTAGATGAAAACATTTGGTTTCCTCATACCTTGCCCACTGTCTTGTCTAATAATTCTAAACTTGTCATGTACCGAATAATTGTTAATAATATGTTTAGAAAATAAATCGAGGGAATATGTTTTCTGTTTTTCATGACACAGAAGTTCGCCAAATTACCTTTGCAATCACCTCTTAAAATGAGACTATTATAGACTTGCGGTTGATTGTGTCGCAGGAATGCTGTCAGCAATACACTTCTATATAATACAAGTGAATTTAAGGAGGAATCTCATATCTTTTTGATTTCTGTTGAAAAGGTAGGGGATTACTGATTGCTCCACACAAATTGCATAGACCCAGATCTGCTGGCGTATTATGCGACGGCAAATCTGGGTCTATGCAGTTTGCAGTTGGACCAGACATATAAGCAAGTTTAGATGGTAGCTCTAAATATTAGCTTATTCTAAACCATAGATGACTTTATTTTTTCCGGACAAAGGTATATCTTGCATGAATTTCTTGTATATCTGAAAGGAAATGAGTCTATCAGAGTGAAATCCAAAAACATATTTGTCAAAAACCAGCCCCAGCAAGTCCCAATTTCAGTGTAGTTCTCACAATTCGATGATGATATAGCAATAGGATATTATCAACTAAAACTTTAAAAAAGTATTTGATGGACGAACATGTTCAAAATGTTTTATTAGACCTTGATGCTTTACTCTGAAGTCAAATGTGTGTCTCGCCTGCAACAGCGCAAACTAAAATGTACCAGGACGACATAGCGCAGAAGGCGTAAACCTTTTATCACCGATTATGTTATGACTGTGATTGACGAAACAGAGAAATAATTGTAGCCTGTGCAAAGTAGAATTGTTTTAAACTTTCTAAATCTATTTAACTGCACGAATATTACATGCATATCTGACATTTTGTCTTTTCCTAAGATACATCTCTGACATTTGTTTGCCTCTGCGATATGGTTAAGACCATTCACATTTGTGGAGAGGTTGTTGGTAACAAATCTTGATCTTTAAAAATCCAGGTGCCAATTATTGATTTATTTCATATTTGGGTTGCAAGGTCTTCCTCTTTCTTAAAACTGGTGTTTCTGAGGATGACTAAGAAATACGTTTTCTTTTCTTCGATACTTAACGGTAATCGCTATATTTATTATTGAGAGTTGTTCTCGATGTAAAGTAGGCAAACACGTTGTATTAGATGAGTGGAATACACTGATCAAGCAATATGCTTTTGAATCTGACTTGTGAGAACCATATGAAATATGCTGTTACGTTGAATTGAGTTGTTACGTTAAGTTGAGATAGTGCATTTCGATGGGAACTTAACCTGCAGACTTATCCATCGCTTTGAGAAAACAAAAGAAACTATGAAAGGCATTCGATCTACCAAGCTTCCAAAATAATTAATACAAGGATCTGCTTGTAAAGTCTTTGTAGAATGAAACTGGGGATGTATCGTGAATGTATCAGGCAAATATAACCTGAAATTGTGTCAAGACAGTGGGAAAAAAAGCCCAACGGTTTTTCACATAAAGTACTTTTTAAGCCTGACACAAGAGTATATACTTATAACATAACAATGTTCGCCGCAAAGGAGAAGACCGTACTGAATATCTGAGGATATTATTTGCTATCTCCTGGCCATATTCAAGCAAAAATTATGTTGACCTAGCTCGCGTGCTCACGTTTTCTGTTTCGTAATAATAATTCTTCCTTGTTTTGTAAGGATAGTACAATTCAAAAAAGCACAAAGTCCGATTTCTTCAAGAAGTTTGAATTGTTCTCTGTTAATGAACAAGATCTGTCAGAAAATATAACAGGGCCATGCTTAAATCATTTAATAACCTTCTGTTTAAGACCTATGACAGCCTTGTAAGAATCGTTATCTCGGTTTGTTGAGTAGCTGCCTTGAGATAAATTCTGAGACTATTATTTGTTATTAATATAGCAGTCTCGACTTTATCATATCAGCATATCCTTTCCTTATATATTGATAATGCACCAAAATATATAATCGTCATACTTCGAGTGGATGTTCATTACAGAAGGTTACTCAGCGATTAATAAAATAATGTGGCTTTGGCTAACTTCCTCGTCGAATTTCTGGCAAACGAAGCATAAAAAGCAGTTATCATAAAGTCAGGTTGAACCCCCGAAATATGACTTATTTCATAAAATGTTTTGAAAAATGGTCAGTGATTTTTTGACCAGCTGCCAGAGACTTGGTAATTGCACTGTGTGGAAAGCAAAACTATATCAGTGGAAAAATCACATTAAACCTTTTACATGCGACATATCTTGGTCAGAAAAGAGGGAAAAGAAGACATATTCGTCAACCTATGATTGGTTCAAACAGTGTGGTATGCAATGCTGTTACCAGGATAAATTCTGTGAAAAAGTCACACCGGTAACCAAATTTTATTTACCCAGTCTTGGTTTTTAGTTTTGCATTGCTTTTCTAAAGATCCGACTTGTTTTGAGTTGATTGAGCCTATCTGTATAGTAAGCATACATAGAACTGTATTCAAAGACGTTAGCAGCTGGGGGTTTTAAAACTGGACTATGAAATGTGGAGGTTTTATGTAATACTGAATGATAGCAACGTCATTGCCAGCACCTCTGAATACAATGACACGGTAGACAAAGAACCCTTGTAAGTGCTTTACATCAGGTACAGTTCATGAAGTATGACAAATCATCGCCTTTAATGTTATTTATGTTCGACATTTTCTATAATAGTCAGGTTTCCACCAGTTAAGGTTAAAATATTGAGATCCTGTATTTATCTTTCTGTAATTAATTGGGCCATACAACACGCAGTAGATTTGTTTGTTTTGATTTTATCTTATTTTCTCTAGTGACGTTTCTTCAGGTGCCAAACCATTGCAATATGAACACACAGGGTTTCCACCAGCAAATGACGCTATTAAGGCATTGTTTTCTGCTTACCAGGTATAGTAGGCGTTTTGGTTGTAACCCATTCAGATATATATATATATATATATATATATATATATATATATATATATATATATATATATATATATATATATATATGAGCTTCCTAGGAATGGTTGATATCAATCGATGCAAGGTTAAATGTTGGATCTTATCAAACATCCATCTTGTAATTTTGCTTATTTCCTGTCATCCATTTCACCTCCTTTTAGTATGTTAACAGGGCTGGTTCTGCAGTAAAAATGTATAAACTCAACTTTGGTTGCATTTTTGAATGGGTCTCTATAAGTTTGATCGTTAAATTGAGGTTTTACAGAACCAAATTGTCGCATTTTGTAAACTATTGTCTTCTTCAAATATGGTTCAGTGTCATTGTTAAATTCATACAATCTTTATTGTTACCTCCAAAATATCTAAACTCATTTACATTTATTTAAATTAATTTGTTTCTTTATTATTCTGATTAAATACTCTGGTTCCATCCGCTTTATGTCTTTGCTGGTTTTTTAAGATGTATTAACGGGGGATGTAATTGTTTCTCATTTTGTTATACTATTGGCATATCACATATCGAATTCATCATTGAACAATGTAGCTTAATTCGTTTAAGCAGCCGAGTTTTATTTCACACCTCTGTTAACTCGTCTCTTTAATCCAGTGTTTCTAACCTCCTTTTACCCTAAGGACTGGTGTACATCAATGATTATACATTTACACAAAAAGGTGACAAAGATAGCCCAGATAATTATAGAGGGATCAGTCTGCTACAAGTACTAAGTAAGGTCTTCGCATCAATCTTGATTAAGAGGATTGGATAATATTCTGAATAATTGTATTGGTGATGAATAAGCTGGTGTTAAACGCTCATATGGAAATATCTTCGAAAATGCAAAGGCAGATTCTATTGTACATACATAGACTTTGAGAAGTCATTTAATAGAATAAAGAGAAAAGCTTTGTGGCATACATTTTTAAAACTACAAACTTGTGTTAGGGCTACAAAAGAACTGACTGATTGCTCTTCTGGTGTACGTCAAGGTTGTATTCTGACGCCAATATTCTTTCATCGTTTTTACACGATCGTTAAAGCGCACTATCCAGTGACAATTATGGTGTAGATATTGTTGGTATGTTAAAACTCTTTGTTTTGATATATGCCGATGACGATATTTGCTATTGAGATGCAGCGCTTATTTAATGAACATAAATCTTATTGTGATGAATGGGAATTAAAGATTAATTTGGACAAAGCAAGTGTTGTTGTTATCCGCCAGGAAGACTAGCTATGGTAGCACGAGTCATATTTTTTTTATTTTTTTCGTTTCTTGTTTTTTGTTTTTGTGAATCACAAGTCAAAAGAGACTTCATACCTACCCTGGGCTGGTATAAATGCGAAAAAAGTCTAATCTGAAGAAGCGTCTAGGGTATTGTTCTCAGTCAAAGGGAAGTTCCTTTGGTTTAGAAAACTATCGATAGACATACTGTTTAAGATTGTTTAAAATACAAAGATACTGCCTATGCTATCTTATGGAGTTTTTGTAATGCGTCTGATATTGAAAGAGTACAAACAAATTACTGTAAATATATATTGAAACTTACAAAATCTACTGCAAACATATTTTGATATGAGTAAATTACGAAGAGACAGTCTTTAATTGACCTTGTTTAATCACTATTCATATATTCACACTAACCCGATTTATCTCTGATACGTATTTGGTTACTGCATATATACAATCAAAGCTGAAGTTAATAGTCCTTTCCTAGGCCCCCGCCCCCATTCCCCTCTATCAACACCAAGATTTTAAGTTTAAGATTTTGTATTTTGAGATATAGTAATATGTTTCTGCTATAAATGCTTACAAGATACTGCTTGATAGCATTACAATATTGTATGTAAAAGTTTTAACAAATATCTCGTTAGCTTTATTCAATATTTGCACTCCTCTGCCTTGAGTTTTCACGTCAACCGATCGTCTAAGTAAAGATTATTATTTAATGAGGAAACAGCCAGAAATATACTTCAGCTTGTTGCTCAATTCTCTATATCTCTTTTTCGATTTTTGTGTATTTTCTATGATGACTTCTGCAAAAAAATACTTTTAAAATCAATCGACATGCAATATAAAGCCAATAACATATAAGCTGAAAATAATAAAAAAATTGTTTTAATATTCAACTGCAATGCTTGTACTCGTCCAATGATAAATTAATGTTTCATGCAATCAAACATCTATCATTTCTTATGTTTAGGGAGAAGTTCATGAACCGGATACATTAGGAGTTTGTAAATGAATTAAGTTAGTCTTTAGGCTAGAATTATATATTGATATCATTGAAACCCATTGTACCTTAACTTATTTTGCAAACTTAAAGGCAATTATCTGAATGTTAGTGTCAATATGGGTAGATACGATCATACTCAATACTATGAAAGAATATGTATATTTTGTGAAAGTGATATTGAAACAGAATACCATCATGTATGTGAATGCAGAGCTTTTGAATCTTGTAGTACATTGTATTAACTTAAATATGTGTTCGTACACCCTTTAGAGGTGAAACTTTTTATCTGCCCTGCAATGTTACTTTAGAAGTAAATTTCATTGAAATCAATATGTAAATTTGTATTATATTAACTAAAATATAAAAATAATTTCAAAGAAACTTTTAATGTACATTATTATGAATACTAATGATATAGTTCAGTACTAGTATTTGTTTAGTACTTTGACTTACATGGATTCAAAAATCTGCATTTTATCTGCTGCCATGCTATTGGTTATTTTGTTGCTGTTATTGATGATGTTGTTGCCACTGCAAATGTATGACCATCCAGTCATATCATGCGGAAATAGACGAGCCATGCCTGAAATGTCGAGTTTGGCTTCCATCGATTCAAGTAAATAAACATTTTATCTGCGGTCATGCCATTAGTTGTTGCTTTTGCTGTTGCTGTTGTTGTTGCTGTTGTTGTTGTTGTTGTTGATGATGATGATGATGATGATGTGAACCCATGAATTCAGAGATGTTCTTTCAAAAACAACCAATCATCCTATTTGGCAATAGGCAGTTATACCGCACAAGGCAAGAGTGATGCAATGTTAAGGCGCTGACCATTTACTGACCATTTAATTAGGGATGGGGGCGACAGGGACATGTTAAACACCTCTCACCCCTCCACTGAAAAAAATATTCTTGCTCTGACTTGTAGAAAAATAACTAATTATGTCCATTATATTAGCTGAAAAAAATATTATTGTCAGGTCAAGGTAAAAATTATAGCAACTGGAAAGAAACTCCCAGCACCCCACTCCACCCACCCGCCAAAAATATTAAATGGCTGGTTTCTGACGCGTCCAGAGGTGCTGCACATAATCTGTTTATGCTATTCTTGTTGACAAATTATGAATCTATCTTTTCCAAAAGACGCGGAGCCGATGTTTTGAACTAGCCCAGCCTATCGAAATGAGATCCGGACGCTGAGCCGATGTCTCGAACTAGCCCAGCCAATGGAGATGAGGTCAGAACGCTGAGCCGGTGTCGTGAAATAGCCCAGCCAAGGGGATGAGGTCCGGACGCTGAGCCAATGTCTTGAAATAGCCCAGCCAATGGGGATGAGGTCCGGACGAGTCAAGCTTCATGCTGTATCAGTATGTGGATATAGTATTTTTCTTATTTGATTTACATGATATAAAATGAATAAATGCATTGCTATAATAAAATATTCACGTGTATATATATATAAAATCCTGTATTGCTTGTATATGTCCAGTTAAAGTGATACAATTATATATATATATATATATATATATATATATATATATATATATATATATATATATATATATATAAAAATATATGACTGAGTATCGATTCGTGTCTTTTGACATAAAATATAATAAATGTCAAAGAACTGATTGTAGTTAAACCTATGTCTTAATAGAGTTTTAAAATATGATTTGATACAAAATAATTAATATGTAATATAGAAGGTTAAACATAAATATTTAACGTCTTTGTGAAATAATGGAATATTAATGTTATAAATATATACATTTTGATGTGGAAAGTTAACTAAAGAGACATAACACCAAAAATATATTTCGCAATATTCATTATTCCATATGTATATCAAAACTTGATGCTAGATTTTGATAAAAAAACTTGATTTTTTGCTACTCAAAGAACTTTAGTAGCTGAAACATCTCAACAACAAAAAAAAAACCAAAAAAAAAAAAAACCCCAAAACCAATAATGCGATAGAAACTTACTAATATTTATCCCAGTGATTCATGAGGCCTGTGGCCAAATGGAAAATACAACAGAAACGGGGACCGTTGAAGGGATCATGATTTCTTTTAAGAGTTGACATTACCAAAGTAATACTTAAATTCATGGAGAAAGTCGGAAAAAAAACGCTGTATAAAGTGCATGTGTATATGACTGCAAGGTGTTCGCAAAGTTTCATAACGGTAGAAAATTGCGAGTAATCACTGCTGCTGATTTAACCACTCAAGGACAAAGAAGTCACTGCAAGTATTTCGAAAAAGTTACAAATTACAATTACAATTATAGTTAATATGTAAAGTTAATAATTCTTTTGTGAAGCACTCTATGTGCATTGCATATTGTGCTTCACGATAGAGTAAGGGAGATAACTGCATATTTAATTTAGGAATGAATTACAAGTGATCAGAAAGGCTATTAATACATAAAGTGAGAGTGCAAATGGTTACTGCTGCTGCCTCTTAACTGGGGGGCTGGGGGGACTGGAAGAGACTTTCTAGCAATTGATCACAACAATTTTTACAGCATATCAGAATCACGTGTTTTGGCTGTTTAAACGCATCGGCAGCAACACAAACGACATGCTAGTTCTTTCGTTAAGTAGAGGATATAAGGTAAAAAACTGTTTGATCTGTTTTTCAGGACAATTTGTTTTTTCATGGATATCTGAACCAATATTTTGAAAAAATGTATATCCGCATACCGAAGTGATAGGCTTATACTAAATGTGGGCAGTCGGATATCTTTGTTTTGCAAGTTTGTTTTATTTGTTCCTTCATTTGGTTTAGATATTTTGTTTATAAGGCCCATGCGTGTCTCTTAATATATCCAGGAAATGCATTAATAGAAATTAACTTGTGTAAAGGAGTTAGATTATGCAGTTTAATATCTCTTCGTGCATTTCTTGGTGTAATTGTAAAGGATACATATTTACAGGTATTTCAATCTTTGTTAATACTTATTGTGAGAAGCCTGCTGGCTATTTTGAGAAACCTGTTGAATTATATATTTTAAGGAAATATTTATGCAGATAGTAATCAAATCAGTTTGTGAATATGAGGAATATACAATGAAAAAAAGCATAATTTGAAAGGTTAATTACAAACATGAACATAACCTACAAAAATCTTTTTTTTTTCTCTTTATGCACTTATCACCGGTGTGCTAATTAACAGCAAACCTAGAACAGACAAGCATTATAGTACTAACTTAACTGATTTAATAGGATACAAGCAAATAATGGGATAAACTGGCCACAGCTGAAGAAAAATTCACAAGTTGTATTGATCCCGGGAGACGAACGTGTAACCTACACTTAGTGTAACCGGGTATGGCAGCGTCCCTTTGTCCCTTTGTTAACAAAGGTGACCAGTCCGCCAAGGTCACATAGGTCGGACAGGATCAGATATGGTTCCCAACTGATTCCTTATACCCGCTTAACCACATGCCTCCTTGGTTACTCATACTTGATACATACACAGATAGGCAAACTCCCATCTGGTACCAGATGTAGAGCGGGACTCTCTGGTGACAAGAGTAGACCAGTTTTTCCAAATCAATCCTTCCCTCTTAATGCACACTAGGTACGGATTTGTGCAGGTATGAGCCAGTTGAGTTCCATAATTCATTGCCTTCTCCAATTATTGCTTAAAAACGTATATTTTCTTGTCTGTCTCAGTCTCAGAAATGAATTGCTAGTGATGATCATTCGAAACCTCATATTCCAAAGAAATAGAAAGTTAGTAACAATTTACTTCTTTGAGTTATTGTTATTTAACAGTTCACAAATACATCTAATATAACAATTATTCCATCTCGTTATTAAATTTTGAGTAATTTCAACAGATTGTTATAAAAATTCATCGTGCATCGCTTTCCAAAATGAAGAGTACTTTGACCTTGACTATGATTTTTGGTTTGTTTTCTTTATTCATTTATATTCCTACTATTCGAATGTTCTCCTATTCGTCTGTTTACACATTTTAAGATCTTTTTTTTTGCCTCGGCATTCAGGGGATCCTTCATTATATGTAATACTTTCTCGGCATATTTACAATTTATGTTGAATGGGTATATTTGTAAGAATTATACTTGTTTATATCCTATCTGAACATGTTTTAGATTTTCTCTTTCAATACAAGAGGACTAAGAGATTAGGAAAAAAAAAAAACAAGCGAAAAGATGTGTTTCAATTTGTAAGAAAGAAAGAAAAATGTTTCATATATTGTTTACAAGCTATTCATATCACAGAAGCAATCGAACCATATATTGAAACAGGATGGGGGGTATACATTTTATTTTAGTTCTGGCACGAGCAGATCTCGTGTCGTGAGAATACTCTTCCCAAATAACAGAGATTTTAAAGTTTCAAGAAGCTTTAAGGATAGGAAAGAAAATATAAATGATCTTGATATAGAAGTTGAGAATCAACAAATGACGCTAATTAATATGTATTGCCCAAATGAAGATTCTCCAATATTTTTTGATGCAATTTAGTCAATAATCAAAGAGTATGAAAATCCTACAACTGTCATCTGTGCAGACTGGAACTTTAGTTCAAGATTGTGATATAGGTGTATAAAACAACATTAAATAACCCGAAAACAAGGGACAGGGTAATGGAACTGAAAAAAGAATTGCATCTCTGGATTCGGTTGAGAATTTATAATCCTGAGGTTAAAGAGTATACTTGGATTCAGAAATAGCCTTTTAAAATAGCACGATTAGGTTTTTTCTTGTTAAATGAAGAAAGTTTAAGGTTTATTGATAGTAAGAATACTCACACATATCCCAGCTATAGGTTTGACTATTCCCCACAATACTAACATTTCCATTTAAAAAATTTAAAAAGGGACCAGATTTCGGGAAATTCAATAATTCGCTGTTAAAAGACAAAGTTTGTAGAAAAGATTAAGAAAAAATTAGAACATATTGAGTTTGGGTTTACTTAACAATTTGAACATACATTCGGTTTGAAGAAATAAGAAAAGAGAAAGTAAAAGGGATGATTGTACAATCAAAAGGAAAGCGGATAGCAGAAGGAGAAAAAATAAACAATAATAAAAGTGAAAGATGAGTCAGGGCAAATAATCACTGATCAATTCAAAGTTTTGAATGAAGTGCAAAAGTTTTATGATACATTATTTTGTAGACATGATAATATTGTTAGTCAAATAAAACTAGATGATACACTTGAAAGATTTGAGGTTTCTAAATTGACTCAAGATGAATAAGAAACATTAGATGGTGAAATAACAACTCATGCGGAAGCTTCAGAATGCCTAAAAAAGTATGAGTAACGGTAAAATTCCAAGAACTGATGGATTCAATATTGAATTTTATAAATTCTTGTGGAAGGACTTAGGACTGTTTTTGATAAATTCAAAATATCAAGGATTCCAAAAATGGATATTATCTGCAACACAGAGGAAGGGGATCATTGCATTATTGCCAAAGGAAAATAAATCAAGGTAGTTTTTGACAAATTGGAGACCAATTCCTTTCTTAAGTATTTCCAATAAAATATCTTCATCAGTTTTAGCTAATAAAATAAAACAAATATTGCCGAATTTAGTACATGAAAGTCAAAAGGGTTTTATAAAATATATTCAAAATGGATTTGCGTCGTAATTCTTTTTATATTGGACGTGGTAGCCGCCAATGTGAACTTTTCTCTTTTTGTTTTTATTAGTAGCAGAAATTGGAGGAAATATTAGTGTCAGCCTTTTGACGTATTGCTTCAAAATTTAATAATGATCATTGACTATCAAAGAGATGTTTGATACATGTTATTCCATTTAACCACCATTTTGAATAGGAACGAAAGTCATTAATATCAACAAAATTTAAAATATCCTGTAACAAGTATTCTTGCAGTGATGAGGGCTCCCTTTTTCATGTTCATAACGCATGGATAACATCTTGCCAAAGTGTATTACCTAAACATTTACATATCTCAGTTAATTTTGTCTGCACTAATTTTAATATCTGAATGCCTCCAAATTTTCCTAAAATTAGTCTTTAACCAAATTCTGTCAAAGTCCTTCTTCATTTGCAATAAGGCGTTTAATCCAAGTGATCTTCATGTATTGAATAAAAGAATGAACATGAACCATGTCTATGCCGCCATATGTAGATTGGGCTATAAATGTATCTCTTTTCACACTTTCGGTTCTACCACTCCAAATAAGAAAAGAAAAAAAAACAACAACAAAAAAAGAAAAACAAAAACAGCAATATGTTGTTCAATTCATTTTTGTATATATAAAGGAACATTAGGCAATGGTGAGATCAAATGAGGGTGTATGGAAAAATATGTAAAAATAGAAATATAATGATTAATTACAAACAAGTTGTTGTATAAGTCGTGGTTGTCGAAGGGGTAACGTTTGTACACCATCACGGTTTATATTTATCATATGAAAGGTTTTGTGAGATATATGATTTTTAACCCCCCATTACAGAGTTTTACTTTATTATAAGCGCAATCAGGCTATACTTTAAACGATTAAATCTACAACATGAGAAAAAAATAAAAAAAGATGCGCCCTTTTTTCCCGAAGTATATTGAAATTCTACTTGCGAATCCACAAAGCTTTTGTTTATTAAATTCAACATTCCGAAAGATAAAGAGTGGTTGAATAATGTATATTTATTTTTGTATAAATTTACTTTGGATACAATATTATAGTGCGTCCAGTTTGAAATTAACCACAACATATTGACTACAAATACTTTCTTATTCAGAATAGGTTTTGTTACCTGAAAATGTGTGTTCCTTCTGTAATAGAAAGGACAAACCAACAAAGCATTTTGTCTGCAACTGTGATGTTGTGAAACAATTTTGGTGTCAGGTTTCAATTTGTAGATCTGAGATTGGGGTAGCATGTTATGTTTCCAAACATCTACTTTTATCTGGAGATTTAAATAAATCTTGCCAGTAAAGTTTTGTAAATCTAGTTTTGCTACTAGCAAAATCTATCATATTTAGATCAGAACTTTGAAAAAAAAAAACAAAAAAACAAAACAAAACAAATCAACAGGAGCTCTACTTTCATTTCATATTTCATTTTAAATTTGAAGCTCATAAGTTTAATTTGAGAGATCCCAAAGTACTAAATTTACGTATAAAATAGAATCGTTGGAAAACATACTAAATGGAGAAATATAGCAGTAATTATCAAAGCAAATTAGTTCATATTTGTGAATAATGTGAAATGATTTTTTATAATATGCATGCATGTATGTATGTATGTATATATATATATATATATATATATATATATATATATATATATATTTATATATGTATATATGTATATATATGTGTGTGTATATGTATATATTCATGTATGTATGATCATTGAATGAAGTGTTGACTTTTAGAAAATATATCCTTCGCCTCTTTCTCTTGTCCGCGAGAGGTAGTATCATTGAATGAAGAGTTGACTCTTAGAAAATATCTTTTTCTCCAGCTCTCTCTTACATAGTATATTTGTGTATGTTGTAACTGTTTGGATATATAGGAATAGATTTATTGTTTGGAAAAATGCATCATTTAAATTAAGTAAACAAGCTTAAAAACGTGTCTGAAATATACTATTTTGCAAGCGTTTATGCAAAACGTGATGTATAACAATTGTCTCAGTGTTAGATGTTTGTCAGTTTGTACAAATATATAGATACTGGGAGAGATAACTACAATTTTACACACATATTTAATGACCTGATCATGATAACAGTAATTAAGATTGTATTTTATATTTTTCATTAATTTACGAGATTAACAATATAGAAATACAAATACCATGCCATTTTAAACTTTCTCTCTCCTGAAAGCTTCAGACATATGGAGTTGAAATAGATATATATACAATTCACAGTGGCGGCTCGAGAGTTAGAGAGGCCCGGGGGCAAGGTTCGTTAGTGGCGTCCCTACTTTGCTAAGGAGAACAGTTTGTTGTCAGTTGCCAACCTCCATCCTCCCCTCCCCCAATATAAATATAAGTTTTGTGAAGAAATGTTCTCCGTTACACTAAGGCGAGGTGAAATAATATGAAAACAATTTCAGCTGCAACAAAAAAAAAAAAAACGCCCGACGGTGCCCCCATTCGCGACCCCTCCCTCACGCCACCAATGCCAATGCATACTTACTTACTAATTCTCAGGCTTTTATACGGTATAAGCTAAATAAGGCTTTGTTATACTAAGATGTTAAGCAGTTCGTTTCTTGTAAACGGTGAATACACGGCATCACTACATTGCCACCGTAATATGTCTACGGCAGTAATATATATATATATATATATATATATATATATATATATATATATATATATATATATATATATATATATTTAGCGCAGTCTTAATTGACGAATATTACACGTATATACATTAGCATGGCATCTTCTGAAAGAAAAACAAAAGGTTTCTAGCCATTAGGGTCACTTCCGTCCTCTAGAAAAGGCCCCGTGTCCACGAAACTCCTCAGTGCTCACTCAAACTCAAAATGACTTTTGTATAGGTCTTATATTTGTTATATTGTTACAAAATGATATACATGATTAACAGACATCAATTGCCACCGGTCGCCAGGTCAAGGGGGGCGCCGTAGGGAACTTTTTTTTCTTTCAGCTGAAATTTTCATATTATTCCACCTCACCTTACTCTAACGGGGGGCAATTCTTGACAAAACTAAAGAACATTGCCCCCAGGCGCCTCGATATCGGTACCACTAAAGAATATTGCCCCCGGGCGCCTCGAACCCTCGCTCCTCCACTGCTCATAAGTGCTTGATACAAGTGTGCAATGAGGTATACTAAGTGTGCAGTCGACTAATATTCTTTGACGTAAAGACTAGCGTCAGAGAAAACAACAACAACAACAATGGAACGAAGAAGGAAAAAAGAAAGAAGAAGAAAAAAGAAAGACAAAGTAAAAAGTAAGGAGCATCATGCAATATTCAACCAATCTCTACCCCATCCCTCCACTACTGCACCAATATAAATAAATAAATAATAATACAGTTACTACAGTTTGCAACGTTTTTCAGCCTTTCAAACTTTCAATGTCAGAGGGCAAGAAGAGATTCTGTTATTTTGGGAAATGACGAAAAATGTCCGCAATGGTCTCTGGGTAACCTGTATTTCTATGATCATTTTTGGAATTTTATTACGGCATAGGAATTTTTTTTCTACAAGAATGTGCTTCGTAAATCAGGGGGTTTTTTTTGTTTCTTTTTGTCAGTAGTGCATTCATGAACATGCATTTTTATTTGTCTGACCAGGAAACTTAGATGGAAACTTAACCTGCAGACTTATACATCGCTTTGAATAATAAAAAAAGAAAACCCCAAAAAGGTATTCGAGCTATCAAACTTTCAACACTAGCTAATACGAGACTATTCTTTTAAAGTCTTTGCAGAATAAAATTGTGGATTGTTATGTATGATGTTTATATGATATTATAAATATTTTAGGAAATTATAAATGTTTCTTCACTTTAATATTTGCTTAAATCTTAATGTTATCAGGAAAAACATGTTTAACTAGTGTCCTTGAATTAGGTTGTTTTGATCAATATGTTTTCTCAATTTGAAGGTCAAGGTTGAATTTTGTTTACAGTTAGAATTCCATTAAGATGACTCACATTCTTGATCATTCTGTCATGTGACCAATCTTTATATATATCATGTTTGGTGGACATTTTTTCAGTTTTGACATTACCATCAGTCTTTTAAAGAGCTATTACAGTTGTGAAAATTCATTCCAAATTCTAAGAGAGGAATTATTTTAAATATTCATTGGATTATAACAGTGCTCATAAACTTTTGGATTTTGGATTTTTAATTGATGATTTTGGAATTTAAGTGAACTTATTGAGAGATTTTGGAATACTTCATTTTGACATCAGCACATCAAGATTTCTAGTACATCAGGACTTTGGAGACCATTAGCACATCATAACATTCAAGGACACATCCGTGAATTCGGAACATTCTATATTTAGGACTTGTGATTAGAACAATCATTCTTATTGGATTATTAGGATTTCAGAACACATTACTGTAAGTGACTTTTTGATTTTTCATTTTAATTATCTAGTAATAAATTGCTTGTTGATTTTTTACTTGATTTGTTGGTTTCACTTTCTTTCTGTTACATTTTTCTTAGACCATAGAGTCGTAACAGAAATTGGGGGCTCGTCGTTCCGGGATTGAATTTCTTTAAAGCATATTAGAGATATTAAATTTATCTTTGAAATTCATATTGATTTTGTGTCTGAATTGTTTGTTTTTGTCTTTGGTAAAGATGTTTAAATAGAGAATTTTTTTGTGTGTGAAACCAACAAGCATTTACTATGGCATCTAATGTTCAGAATTTCATTTCAAAACCTACCCAGGAGGGGTTAGAGTGCATGAGAAAGGATGAGTTGCTCGAGCTTGCCAGAAAATACAGTCTATCTGAAGCAAAAGTATCATTGACAAAACAGGAGATAAAGATTATTTTGATTCAGTATTTAGTAGGAAAGGGAATTTTTGATAGCAGTGCTTTAAGTTTGAAGAGAAAGCCTGTATCTGGTTCTGACAGGAAATTAAGGGAATTAGAGTTAAAGAACCAGATTGATTTAGAATTGGCAAAGCTTCAGATTCAGAGAGAAAGAGAGAGAGAGAGAGAGAGAGAGAGAAAGAAGAGAGGCAGATACAAATGCAGAAAGAAGAGAGGCAGATACAGATGGAGAGAGAGAAGGAAGAGAGGCAGATACAAATGCAGAAAGAAGAGAGGCAGATACAGATGGAGAGAGAAAAAGAAGAGAGGCAGATGGAGAGAGAGAAAGAAGAGAGGCAAATGCAGATGGAGAGAGAGAGAGAGAAAGCAGATAGACAAATACAAATGCAGATGCAGATGCAAAGAGAAGAAAGGGAAATGCAATTTAAATTAAGAGAATTAGAACTGGCAAACAGAGCACACTCCACTCCTTTAAACACAGGTCCAGGTTTTGATGTTACTAGATATATTAGGTTAGTACCCTCTTTTCAGGAAAAAGAAGTAGATAAATACTTTCTTCATTTCGAGAAAATAGCTGAAAACTTGAAATGGCCCAGAGAGCATTGGACTTTGTTATTACAAAGTGTACTTATTGGCAAAGCTCGTGAAGTCTACACTTCACTGTCAGTACAACAAAGCACTGATTATGATGTTGTTAAGGAGTACATCTTGAAAGCTTATGAGTTGGTACCAGAGGCATATCGACAAAGGTTTAGGAATTGTAGAAAAGAAACTGGACAAACTCATGTCGAATTTGCAAGGGATAAAGAACAACTATTTGATAGGTGGTGCTCAGCCAAGAAAGTTGATCAAGCTTATGATAACCTCAGACAGCTCGTATTAATTGAAGAGTTCAAGAGGTGCATCCATAGTGATGTTAAAACCTATCTTGACGAGCAGAATGTGGAAACTTTGGAAAATGCTGCTCGTATGGCTGATGATTATTCCTTGACTCACAAAATTTCATTTGGTAATAAATCGTCCTCTCAGCAGTTTTCTGGTAAAAAACCATTTCAATCTCATTCGAGTACTTCCAAATTTCACAACAGCACAACTGTTAGGAATCAAACATCTGATAAGACTGATCAGAAATCCTTATCTCTTCCTACGTGCACTTATTGTAAAAAGAAAGGGCACGTTATTTCTGATTGCTTCAAGTTGAAAAAAAAGCAGCAGAGAAAAGACAGAGCTTTTCCAAATGCTCTTATTTCTACGAGGTCAAGGTCACGGTCTTGTATTGAAAGCAATACATTTGTTGGGTCAAACAAACCCCAGTCTGATTCTATTTTGGAGGCTTATGAACCATTCATGTCAGAAGGTTCTATATCACTTATTGGTGATTCTGCCAAACCTATCCCAATTAAAATATTAAGGGACACTGGAGCTTCTCAGAGTCTTTTATTATCAGGTACTTTGCCTTTGTCTGAGGAGTCTTCTTCAAGTGAAAGTGTTCTTGTTCAGGGAGTAGAGTGCGGCTTTGTAAATGTTCCTCTCCATTGTGTAAATTTGGCATCAGACTTAGTTTCTGGACCTGTGACTGTTGGGGCAGTGACTTCTTTACCCATAGAGGGTGTTCATTTATTACTAGGCAATGACCTAGCTGGAGATAAGGTTGTGGTTAATCCACTTGTAACTGACAAGCCTTGTTTGGATCAGAAAGTTGATCCTGTCGAAACTGAAATCCCTGATTTGTACCCTGCTTGTGCAGTTACTAGAGCTATGGCAAAAAGAGCTCTTGAGAGTGATGTTGATCAGGATATTATTCCTTTAGCTGACACATGTATTGGTCAGTCTTTTGATGAGGTCACTTTTTCCTCAGGTATTGATCAATCAAATGGTATTGATCACAGTGATCCTCTTTTGGCAACTCATTCTCTTTGTCCTAATCAGGATGACAAACGACAATCCCTTGTCGTTGAACAGGAGCAAGATCCCGAGATATCTTGTTTGTTTCAGAGGGCTATTAGTGAAACTGAAGCCACACAAGTTCCAGTGTGTTACTTTGTGAAAAATGGGGTCCTTATGAGGAAATGGAGACCACCTGATGTACCCGCTGGTGACGAGTGGTCAGTGAGCTATCAAATTGTTGTTCCTAAGTCATATCGACAGGAAATTCTTAATTTAGCCCATGAAACTCCTTTGGCTGGTCATTTAGGAGTCCGTAAGACTTATCACAAGATCTTGAATCATTTTTATTGGCCGAAACTCAAAAGTGATGTTTCTAAATACTGCAGATCTTGTCACACTTGTCAAATGGTAGGAAAACCCAATCAGAAGATACCTAAGGCTCATCTGCAACCTATTCCTGCATTTGATGAACCATTTAGTAGAATAATGGTAGACTGTGTTGGTCCTTTACCTAAAACCAAGTTAGGCAACCAATACTTGTTGACCATCATGTGTGCATTTACAAGATTTCCAGAGGCAATTCCTCTGAGAAATATAAAAACTAAAACTATTGTGAAAGCTTTGGTGAAGTTTTTTACACTTGTTGGCCTTCCCAAATCTGTCCAGTCGGATCAAGGGTCAAATTTTATGTCTGGAATTTTCCAACAAGTTATGCATGAATTAGGCATCCAACAGTTTAAATCTTCTGCCTATCACCCTGAAAGTCAAGGTGCTTTGGAAAGATTTCATCAAACTTTGAAGAATATGATTCGATCATATTGCTTTGATACAGAAAAGGATTGGGATGAGGGTGTTCATTTGTTGTTGTTTGCTGTTAGGGAATCAGTTCAAGAGTCGTTGGGTTTTAGTCCCTTTGAACTAGTTTTTGGTCATACTGTCCGTGGACCATTGAAATTATTGAAAGAGAAACTTCTTTCAAATGAAGACTCAAAGATCAATCTTCTTGATTATGTCTCTGATTTCAAATACAAGTTGTCAAAGGCCTGTGATGTAGCAAGAACTAATCTTCACACTACCCAGTCAAAAATGAAATTAAGGTATGACAGAAATTCACAGGAAAGGAGTTTTAAACCTGGTGACAAAGTTCTGGCTCTCTTTCCCATACCTCAGAATCCTCTTCAGGCTAAATTTTATGGTCCTTATACCGTTGAAAAGAAAGTAAATGACTTAAATTATATCATTAACACTCCTGGGAGACGGAAACAGAAACAACTTTGTCATATAAATATGTTAAAGGAATATTTTGACAGAGATAGCTCAGCTAATTATTCAGTTAATTTAGTTGTACCTGTCCCACACAGTGAAGATATCAACGATGGAATACGATCAGACTATTGTGACTCTGGTATAACCAATCTTCGGAATTCAGAAATATTGAACATATTAGGCCAGAAACTTTCACATCTACAACAACAGGAAAGAAATGAACTAAAACAGCTATTACATGACTATGAGCACTTGTTTCCTGATGTTCCAACACGAACAAGTAAAATTTATCATGACGTTGACATTGTAGATTCTGCGCCTGTGAAACAGCATCCTTATAGGATGAATCCTCTCAAACAGAACTATCTGAAGAAAGAAATTCAGTATTTACTGGAGAATGATTTCATAGAACCAAGTAAAAGTAACTGGAGTTCACCATGTATTATTGTTCCCAAGCCAGATAATACATTCCGTATGTGTACTGACTATAGAAAAGTCAACAGTGTCACCAAAACTGATTCATTTCCAATCCCAAGAATGGACGATTGCATTGATAAAATTGGAAATGCGGAATATGTCACCAAGTTTGACCTTTTAAAAGGATTCTGGCAAATTCCACTGACGGAAAGGGCAAAAGAAATTTCAGCATTTGCAACTCCAGATGGACTTTACCAATATAAAGTCATGCCGTTTGGAATGAAAAATTCGCCTGCAACGTTTCAACGTCTGATGAACAAGATAACATTTGGTCTTGATAATTGTGACGCTTATATCGATGACGTCATTATCTACAACAACACCTGGGATGATCATTTGGAAACCATTCGAAAATTCTTCAATCGACTCAGTGATGCGAATCTGACAATTAATTTGAGCAAAAGTGAGTTTTGCCATGCTTGTGTCACATTTTTAGGACATATTGTGGGACAAGGTCAAGTTAAAGCTATAGAAGCTAAGGTCAAAGCTATCTCTGAATTTCAAGTTCCAATTTGTAAAAAGCAACTGATGCGATTTCTAGGTATGGCTGGATATTATCGGAAATTTTGTTCCAATTTTTCCAAAATTGCTGAACCTTTGACAAGTTTATTGAGTAAGAAAACCAAATTTTGTTGGTCTGACAAGTGTCAGGAATCTTTTGACAAGTTAAAGGCCATGCTTAAGAATGCAGCAGTTCTTTCTGCACCAAATTTTAGCCAATCATTTAAATTATATGTTGATGCAAGTGATGTAAGGGTTGGTGGAGTATTGATCCAGGAAGATAAAAGTGGTGTGGATCACCCTGTGTGTTATTTTTCTAAAAAACTAAACAAGCACCAGAAAAATTATTCCACAATTGAGAAGGAATGTTTGGCTTTGATATTGGCTTTACAGCATTTTGAAGTGTATGTTACCTCAGCTCTTTCTCCAATTATTGTGTACAGTGATCACAATCCCCTTACTTTCATCAACAAAATGAAAGATAAAAATCGGAGATTGTTGAGATGGAGTTTGATATTGCAGGAATATAACATTGACATCAGACACATCAGAAGAAAAGACAATGTGATTGCAGATGCACTCTCTTGTGCCTAGAAATGTAATATTGCTTGATGTAATTAAGTCCAGTATCATAAAACATGTTCTTATGTAATTTTGGTTATTATAGTATTAGATGTATATTCAAAAGAAAGCTTTATTATATAAATCTTTCTTTTTCTTTATGAGGGGAGGTGTTATGTATGATGTTTATATGATATTATAAATATTTTAGGAAATTATAAATGTTTCTTCACTTTAATATTTGCTTAAATCTTAATGTTATCAGGAAAAACATGTTTAACTAGTGTCCTTGAATTAGGTTGTTTTGATCAATATGTTTTCTCAATTTGAAGGTCAAGGTTGAATTTTGTTTACAGTTAGAATTCCATTAAGATGACTCACATTCTTGATCATTCTGTCATGTGACCAATCTTTATATATATCATGTTTGGTGGACATTTTTTCAGTTTTGACATTACCATCAGTCTTTTAAAGAGCTATTACAGTTGTGAAAATTCATTCCAAATTCTAAGAGAGGAATTATTTTAAATATTCATTGGATTATAACAGTGCTCATAAACTTTTGGATTTTGGATTTTTAATTGATGATTTTGGAATTTAAGTGAACTTATTGAGAGATTTTGGAATACTTCATTTTGACATCAGCACATCAAGATTTCTAGTACATCATGACTTTGGAGACCATTAGCACATCATATCATTCAAGGACACAGCCGTGAATTCGGAACATTCTATATTTAGGACTTGTGATTAGAACAATCATTCTTATTGGATTATTAGGATTTCAGAACACATTACTGTAAGTGACTTTTTGATTTTTCATTTTAATTATCTAGTAATAAATTGCTTGTTGATTTTTTACTTGATTTGTTGGTTTCACTTTCTTTCTGTTACATTTTTCTTAGACCATAGAGTCGTAACAGGATATATCGTGAAAGTATCACGCAACAAATAAAGACTCCGCTAAACGATATACAGCATGGAGGTAGATTTTATATTGCAGATCAAACAAGAGGAACTGAATAAATTTTAAAAAAAACTTAATATAAATCAAGAAACTGATTATGAACTGTCGAGAACTTGTCCCAAGTTAAGTTTTTAAGTGTAAGGTAAATGTATAGATGCTGTTTAATTTTGATTTGCTAATTTTGATAAAGAGATGGTGACTTTCATCTTCATTTACAGGTAGCTTATGAGGCATTATTTTAAATTTAGACCATTGTTTAGAAACCAGTTACTCCAGACTCTGCAAGTTGATGTAGTGGAAATGAAAATGTCAGGAAATAAAAATTCAGAGGCATACAGACAATTACAAGAAGGCGACTTAATGGTTCAAAAGGCGAGAAAAAGCAGATTGAATCTTGCTGTTTGAGCAGGAGAACACATTTTCAACCCCGATTCAAAGACAAGGCGGAGTTATTGAATTTACTACCGGAAAAGTTGCTCTGGCTTTTGTAGGAATTTGTATAGAAAATATTCAGACGCCTTCAGACCATCTTAGATATAAGTTCAAAGTGCGGGCATAGAAAGGCCAGACTGGAAAGAGATCAAACATATGTCCCCAAGATAATGGAACTCATCTCTAAATATTTTGCAAGTCCATTCCAAGTGGACGCAGTATCGTCTTATGAATACATCACCTGGTCTTGAAGAGAAAGTCTGTTGTTAATACTGTGCCAAGTCTAACAGATTTTTCCCCCAAAGTACTTTTTAAGTCTGTCACTAGAGTCGATACTTATTATTTCACATATGTTGTAATATTCACCGCAAAGGAATGGCGCTTAGGGTATAACAGAGGATATTACTTGCTAACTCTTGGCATTATTCAAGCAAAATGACGTTGACCTCACTCATGTGCTCAAGTCTTCTCTTGCGGGATAAGAATTCGTTGTTATATTGGAAAATAACACAATGCGAAAAAGCACGAAATCTGATTTTTTTCAAAATGTTCGAATCGTTTTATGTTAACTAACAAGATCTTTCTGAAAAGTATGTTTAACTGGATAGACAGCATTACTGAAAAGATATCAGGATCACGCTTAAACCTCTTAATAACATTTGTGTTTAAGACCTATATAAGCTGTGTATGAATCCTGATCTGGGTTTGTTCACTGGCTGCCTTGAGGCAAATTCTGAGACTTTTATTTGTGATCGACTCTGTCATATCAGCATGCTGTTCCCGTATATATAAACACAGATAGATAATGCATCAACATATATAAATATATAGCCGTGATATTTCGAGCAGCTTTTCAGTACAAATGCTTTTTAGGAGAAAATATGCCTTTGGTTAACTTTCTTGTCGAATTTATGACAAAACGTTGCATAAACACGAATTATTTTCCAATCAGGTAGAACACTAAATATGACATAAACTTCATAAAAGAAAAAGGCGTTATCTCATTGAAGAGTTTTTATTGTGAAGAACTTTCTTCAATATGTAAACAAAAAGTTTGGTTGATTTTTACTAGTTGCCAGAGACGTAGTTATTGCTCTGTACTGAAAGCAAAACTATATCAGTGGAAAATCGATTAAACCTTTTTCATGCAACATATCTTGGACAGAAAAGTGGGGAAAGTATATAGTTCCGTCAACCTCTGATTGATTAAGAAGTGTGATACCCGCTACAGTTACAGGACAAATATTATGCAACAGTTAGGCCGATAAATCAAAATTTGCAATTACCTACTAGTTTCGTGAGCATTGTTTCATGTGACGTTATGCTTGTAGTTGTCTTATCTTGTTTTTGAAGGATCCCAACTTGTTTTGAATTCATTGGGCCCAAATAGTTTTAGCTTTACAGTGAATGAAATTTAAAACGAATTAAAAGTTAAATGCACTGCCTCTAAAAATATTGATGCGCGGACGTCAGAGAAGACACCAATTAGTTACAATCTGGTGTGTGATACGGAAATACGATTGAACATCTATATCGAACACCAAATATGTAAGATGAATGGGTATGTAATAAAGAGGTGTTTAAACTCTTTTACCTTGTCTCTGTCCGAGTTTACCGATAACTATTTCAGTGTGCACGGATTGTACATAGTTCCATAGGTTAAATACATCCAGCCTCGTGCATTTTCAATGCCTTTTCATTTCTCCTGCCTTTTTCACAATACTTTTGCGATCTTAAAAGTCTTACAAAAAATATTTAATGCATTGCTGTACAGTCATGGAAATTAGCTATTATTACCCCTTACCAGATTCAAATTGTCGAATCTCATGTCGGGCTGGCCTATACGTATTAATTTGTCAACTGACACTCTCGAGTCGAACTGGTTTAGGTACTTTAATTTAGAAAATAATACCTTCGAGACTAAATAGAGTAATTGTAACTTTTAAAATAATATCCTTGAGTCTAACTGTTATAGTTCTTTTTAATACTTATTTTTAATGTTCTCGCATTTACGAGATGGTGACATACAAGAATAAGAGTTATCTGGCGATTTGTAATATTTAAGTGATGTGATCTTATATCCCTATACAAGATTTTGATACACACATTATTATGATTGGTCCAAAAATGTATTACTTTGTTTGTGAAATAATGCCGGCAAGTGTGACTGGTCAAAAAAATTTTTAATTTGTGAAATAATACCCACAAGCCTGGCAGGTTTAGTAATAATTTAGTAGTTTTAATTTTTGGAGTAATGGGCTGATTTATTTATATATTAATTTATTCATTACGCGAAAAAAATTAATAAAATTTCACTGTCGCAAAGAACTCTCAAAATGTGTACTACTAACTCCGTCCGTTCCGATCAGAGTTTTCACTGTTTCATTCATCTTTACACATGTTGGCGGGCTATAATGCGTGGTCCCTTTATTAACTATACAGATTTTGGAAAAGAGCGACCGTTTCATTAATGAATAAATTATATGGCATATTGATGCCTTATGTACATAATACATGATTATGTTTTCATATAATAGATGGTTGCATAATAATAAAAATCTGTATTTCGTATTGTAGGCCATCGGCCCAAAAATACATTCAATCTAATGTACGGTACATCATTTTATGGTAGACATAAGTACATGGTATAACAGTACTGTTTACATACACTATCGGCTCTGTAATTCATGACTATTCATGCATGATGGTATTCCTAAATAGAGTCTTAGCATGGAGTCGGTTCTTATAGCTGTCTAGTTTAATACATATCTAGTTACCTGTCAAGACATGGTGTCATTGTACTTTCTTAAATTTTCAATGCTTTACAAATAAACTTAGCTAAATTTGACATTACCAAATTCTTGTTTCTCATATGTATATATGAGTATAATCCTTGGACGTTTGTTGGATTTCTGTAAATATTCAAGGTATATACTTTCTCCTTAGTTCAGCATAAATAGGATATGTCACAATAAAGTAATACTCGTTTTCTATTTCTGTGTTACATATCAGACATATTTTATCTTCATACAGAATATATTCATACCTTCCTGTATTTGCTCTGATTGTAAATTTCCTGCTCTTAACCAACACATTAAGTCATCTAAATATTTCTGCCGTGTAAAGTTATCTTTAATACACATATAAATACGTAATCTATCCATTCTGTTAATCTCAGTCAGTTCTTGCATGAAAATATCTTTCCATCGCTGTCTAAATATTTCTATAAACAGTCGTTCATCAGTGACTCCCTGTCTTAATCAAACATTACCAAATCCATATTTTAATAATATATTTGTTACATCATTTACCCAACAATTACAGTTTTCACCCCATTTAAATTGGAAGTAACATTATCGTGGTACTCTTATATTTGGCATATTTAGAATCCGAAACCAGTTCTTAAGAATTCGTATATATCGAACGATTTTAAAATGAATTCTCATCCATGATATACAAAAGCATGGGGTGTGTTTGTTGACAGACCCATTATAAATTTACAAAACTCAATGTGCACCTTTTCTATATCAGGCACTTCATGGAAGCCCCATATTTCGGATCCATCGTTTACAATACGTAAAACTTTTGTGTCAAATATGTGAAGCAGGGTATGTACAGATAATTTGCCAAGTTTAGATAAACTACTTTTCAGTATGTGTATAGCTTTTGATGCTTGACTTGGATGCATAATGAGGGGAAAGGTTGTGTTTCCTATCATATCAGAAAATCAATGAAATAGAACACACTACTGTATGGAATGGTCTGCGAATCAACGAATCGCGTTTTCATTAAATGGTTTGCAAGATTTGTTTGAAATGTCTTATCTAAGACAGTGTAGTTCGCGTTTGAAGTGAATGGGTTGAAATTTTACTTTGCAGTAGAGTGAAATGCACTGAATGGTTTGGTAAACAAGTAAAGATATGGAACGAGAAAATAACGGAACGGATTTCTCTATCTTTAAATGGTTCGGTATTGGGCACTTTTGTGATGTGATTGACGTAATTGTTATGGCTTCGGCAGCCCATAGGCATTGCGCTCGACCGGAAGAAGAATGCATTGTAATTGTATACTATTTATCTAGTAAGGTCACTTTTATAACTTGATTTAAGGTTGCTTAGCCACTCCCACCCCCTCCACTCCCCACCTCCAAAAAATAAAATAGAAAAGAAAAAAGGAGGTCAAATAATTATAGCACCATGGGGTTATTTTACTGATTATTAGCTGCAAAGTTTTCAACGATCTTTGGAAACTTTCGTGAAACAGGGCCCAATATCAGTTCATCAGGTAACATAACACAACGGTTGCTTTATCCTCAACGTCATAAAATTTGAATTCGCACTGTACTTATTTTATCATTTTCTTATTCTGGCAAGTTCCTTTTACACTTTCAAAAGAAAAACCGTCTAAAAGATTTACATCAAACTATGGTATAGAATGTATCCCACTATCTTAAATTGTTTTCGTGTATATGTATTTATTAACTTAGTGTCCATTCTTTTGCTTTCATCCTAACATGCTTGGAATGGACATGTGGAAATTGATTTTTTATGTTACAAGGCTGGTAAATTCAATTTTGGATCTTTTGACTTTGATCTATTTTCTCCTGCACCTGACACGTTCTTATGAATCGTATTTTAGCAAATATCTTACATTTGTGTTTCCTGATATTTTCCGTCTTCTGTATTTCTTTTGGGATTGGGATGATATCATTTTCCCATATCTTTCTAAAGAGGTCAGTCTACAAATGTGCAGCTGTGGTTGTATCAGCTTTCAGAAGCTCTGCCTGTAGGGAATCAATACCAGGTGCCTTGCCGCTCTTCATATCCTCGATGGCTGTTTGGACCTCTGCTTGAATAGGTGGGCTGGTATCAATGCCATTAATGTCATTTGATGGTGGCGGGTCTGCTGGATCTTCAGGCTCTGACTGGTTCAGTACTTTTTTGAAGAGCTGTTTTGTAATCTTGTATACCATGATCAGTTCACCTTTTGTTCAGGCCTGTTCTGCCTCATTTGCCAGTTCCTCAACAAAGGTTCTTTTATCCTTCCGGGCACTCTTTTTTACTTCTTTATCCTTCAGCTTATACACTTTCTGTGCCTCTTCAATCAGCCTTGGTGATTTAGAACTCAGAAGCTTGTCTTTGGCCTTTCTCCTTTCATCTATTTTCTTCCATGTCTCTGGTGTTAACCATTTCTTGTCCTATTTCTTCCTATAACCGATGACTTTCTTTGCTGCTTCAGAGTATGCATTTCTAATGCAAGTCCATGTATTTTCAACTGTATCATGATCTTTCCCAACTTCACTGGCCAATGCATTAAAACGACTTCTAAGCACGATAGTAAAGTCTCTCTTTATCTCAGGTGAGGGGAGCTTGCTGGTATCAAACACTTTTCGTTGTTGTTGTGCGGTACGTGTTGCCCGTAGTTTCAGCTTTATCTTGGCTATCACAAAGGTAATGATCACTGTTGACATCTGCCCCACGATGGACCTTTACATCTTGGAGAGATCTGCGCCACTTTTTTGTTGATGACAATATGGTCAATCTGGTTGACAGTGCGTCCATCTGGAGATTTCCAAGTTAGTTTGTGGATGTCCTTGTGTGGGAAGACAGAGCCGCCTATTACGCAGTTGTTATTAAGGCAGAAGTTTACAAATCTTTCACCATTGTCATTGTTGACTTCACAGCCATGTTGCCCCATCACCTCTTCACTGTTGGTGTTGTCTGTTCCTAATTTGTCAAGTTATATGAGCACTTCGAATGCATTGTCATCCTTAACAACACTCTTACAGAGTCGTTCCATGTGAAGTCTGGTGTTAGACAAGGGTGCATCCTCTCTCCCATTCTGTTCCTCATCACCATCGACTGGATAATGCGCCAAACAACTTCCGACCATGCCAGAGGGATCCAGTGGACATCCTTCTCAAATCTTGAAGACCTGGACTTTACTGATGATCTGGCTGTCATCTCATCAACGCATCAACGCGATCTCATCTTCAAGAGAAATCTGACAGACTCTGCAAATACGCTAAACAGACGAGCATTCATATCAATGCAAAGAAAACCCCAAGTGATGTGCACAAACGCAGCAGCTACTCTTCCAATTACCATCGATGGAGAGGCACTTGAGTTTGTAGACGAGTTCACCTACCTTGGTAGCCTAATTAGTAACAACAATGGTGCCAAAGAAACATAAAGGCCAGGTTAAATAAAGCCAGAGGTGCTTCCAGCAGGCTGCGCCCTACATGGAGATCAAAACAGTACAGCCTCAAGACAAAGATCAGACTTTACAACAGCAGCATAAAGTCGGTGTTGGAGAGTTGTGAAGACAGACATCAAAAATGTAAATTCATTCCACAATGGCTGCCTCCATAAAATCTGCAACATCTACTGGCCAAACAAGATCTCCAATCTGAGCCTATATGAGAAAACTGGATGTAAAAAACATTTCTCTGGAGGTCAAGATGCGCAGAATCAAATGGCTCGGACACGTAATGTGGATGCCACAAGAACGGATACCTAAGGTAGCTCTCAGATGGACACCAGCGGGGAAGCGTAAGCGTGGCCGGCCAATGATGACGGATCTGGAAGAGGTGGGACATTCCTGGGGACGAAGCACAAGCCATTGCTCAGGACCGACTCAGATGGCGGAAGATGGTTGCAGCCTTATGTCCCAGTTGGGATGAAAAGGACCCATAGTTATATTTCTTTTCAGGTTTTCATTTGCACATTGCGGAAAATACCCTATTTACTAATTTAAGTATTTTACAAAACATACTGTAAAAATGTTAAAATGTAATATATATATATATATATATATATATATATATATATATATATATATATATATCTATATATATATCTATCTATATATATATCTATCTATATATATATATATATATATATCTATATATATATATATATATATCTATACATATATTTATATATATATATATCTATATATGCTGGTGACTAGAAACTCTTCCTTTATACTAACTGTTGTTTCTACCCTAAAGTTCTGTGATTCTTAATCTCTTATACGGCTTGAATAAGTTGGCAACTTCGTGTCGATGATGTCCATCATATTTCTTGAGAAGAAAGTTCACAATTGTAGGTTGAATATCTCGAACCGTTTTTGCTTGAAGTACTGTTTCCAGTAACGACAAATCCGTAGTACTCCGCAGGTGTGGACAATCGGTCGATAAGTCAGCGTGGAGTACGAAAGGGTTAATCCTGCAGTCAGTGTAGAAGATTGCCAAACCACATGCAAAACACAAAATTTCAGCCGCTATGCCTTCGTAGAAAAACCCACATTCTGCCAGTCTGCAAACGATATCCTCTTTGTTTTCTAGGTTTTCTGTGCCGTGACAGTATGTTGTTACATCGAAGTTGTCGAATGATTCCAAATAAGATTTGAATTTTTCAACAGGTTTAAAGTACCGACGAACCCTTGGAAGATAAATATCCTCTGTTGGTAGATTCTGTCGAAGAAAACTACAAGTTGGTAAAAACTTTACATGCACAAGCAAAGGATCGTCATCTTTTTCCCAAGACGGATAATGAAGACCGCAAAAGAAGCATTGAGTTCTGTCAGGTCTATCAAGGAAGTCAAATCCAGCTTTTGCCATCATTTCGGCAGAAGGACCTGTCTCCTGTTGCCAAACGCCTTGGAATGACTCAATTCTCTTCTCAAGATCCACGTATTTAGGCGCCCACGGCTAAGCAAGACGTCTTGTATATTCAAATGCTAAAGCGTCGAAAACTTCCTCAAAAAGTTCTGTTACAAATGTTTGCTGATTTGACTGAAATGGTCCACTAACTGTACACATAGGTGAAAAGTTCGAGCGTAGTGATGAAGCATCACAAACATACTGGCAGAGGCGTCCAAAAGCTTTTACCAATTCGTCCGCAGACTCCTCTAATGGTACATCAGTATTTATAGTGATGCTCACACAAGAATCTACATGGTATATAATTCTACACTCTCCGCATACCTCAATTGTTTGGTATTTCTGGTGAACCTTTAGATGTTTTGAGAATTCTTCCAAGTCCACTCGAAAGTATTTGTCATCAACGACAATTATAAGGCCAAACATTTCACTCTGAAAATTCTGAAGACAAAGGCCTCGATGAAAGAGGAGATTTCGCACAGGGCCCGTACTTAGAAGCTGACAAAACTCTGGGGTCTCTACTCTGATTTCCTTTATCAGCCTGTCTTTCCATTCGTCAGAATCTTTCTGAATTCTTTTTGTACATCTAAGGCTAAACAGCCCACTCTTGTGAGAAAACTCTCCGTCTGTAATGAAAGTAATTAGCCTCTCTATTGCATGTGTCTCCAATACCATTGATGCCATCCATTGTCTTTGTTTATTCCTGCACAATTCTGCAGATATCACAAATAAAACTTTCGTGGATTGTCCTAGAAGAGATTCAAAATTTTCCAAAAATGGTTGTCCAGGATTTGAGTCTTTTTAGAGACAACAATATAAAATACTCTTCTCGTCTAGTAAACGTAGCAGTTCCTTTCTTGCCCAGTCATCTTCATCATCGTAAACAGCAAAAAGACAAGGATATTGTGTAGAATGAGCTGGTAGTAGTTCCGACATTGTCATGTACAGAAGTATATTTAAATGTATTCACCAGGCAGAAATCGGAGCATTCCTGTAAAAGAGGTTAATATCACTTTTATAATAAACATAAATATATAAAAACCGTTACATGTGTATCCATGCGCAAATAAAAGTGTAACAATCTTAGAGACTTAATTGACCTGTACGCATCTGTTTTTACAATAGTGAAAAAAATCATGAATGTGTTAATTATTTGTCCTTAAAAAGATACAATGAAGTTTGAGATTTTAGGTTAAATAGAAAAATGGAAAATATAAACCTTCAAGGTGTCTGCTAGAACCATAAACTGTACACACTCGCGGTTCTTAGTTGTGTATTTCATTTTAAAATCGTCCGTGATTAATGTTCAATTAACTTATGAATAGAATTCAATGTGTATGTGTGTGGAGAGAGAGAGAGAATGAAAGAGAGAGAGAGAGAGAGTATTAGTGATTGAGAAAGAGAAATTATAAGGAGCACCATTCCATTTGGAGATTCTTCACTCAACAAGTAATTATACTTTGTGAAAATTACTCGATAATACTGCCATATGATTTATAAATGATCATACTATATATACACATGAGAACGAAGTTTGCCTGGAGTCTTTTATCCTTAACTACTTATAGGTAATATTTCCTACTATCCTCAAAGTACTGAGAAGTTATTTTCATAAAAATAGATTTAAGAAAAACAAAGTCAAGACAGTTGTTTGCATGGAACGATGCATATGATTTCGCCTTTCAAACCGTGCACCATAAGGTGAAAATAACTTTGGCAGGGTTCTAACATTTTTTGATTTTCAGAAAACCAAAACTGCATTAAGACGATAAATGACCGCTCATCTTTATAAAAGATGAAAGCGTCCTCCTTTTTTTCTCGCAAGTTTTGCCCTTAGGGACAAACGTTTCATTTACAATCCTCATCCATTAATTGCACACCATTTATAATTACCCACCTAAATCTTGTAATTGCGCACAAAGTGTCTATGCCAACTCCAGCTATTATGTGCTGGAAAACTTTTTTTCGCTCTAAAAATAAAAGACAAGTTACGGTTGTTATTATACACATTTACCAATAACTTCAAGCATAATTGATACATAAGCATAAATATCGCAGAATATAGAATTTACATTTCTTTTTGTTTGCTTTAAAGTTTCTCAAACGGTCTTTGAAACCAAATTTCTTATTTTGTTCTCTTTTTTTCATTTCTAAGAATTTATCAATATGAAGTTGCATATTTCTTTTTCATCCGACAAAGGGTCACGCTTGAACTTTAAAAATAAATAAATAAACAAGAAACTAAAAAGAGAAGTAAATGATGGAAAAGAAAAACATTTTTTTTATATTTTTGATACCAAAATCCTTCACGATGCTTCACAATGACTATGATCATTACGATCCTGGGCAAAAATTTTCATCATCTTAATAAAAAGTAAACTATTAAGTAGTTTCACAACTCATCTATATCTATGTTGTAGAACAAACACACACTGCGTGTTTTGTTACCGCTTAATATAGCAAGGCCAAAAAGCAGATATAACTTCTGTTTCTAATAAGCAGGTATAACTTCTGTTTCTAAGAATGAGCATGCCTGCCATGAAATTCGAATAGACCTTATATAGTAAAAACCCATACTATCCATAGATTGCTATAGACATTTTGGTGAGTATTGCGTGAGCTATTCTTTGCAATAGTAACAATGCTCTCATTATGCATTTAACCGATGCCATAGCTGGTAATTCATCTAAATGAGTGAACAGCCATTGATATTTTATTTGTAAGTATCCATAGTAAAGTCAGTGCATAGAGATGTTAGAGAAGCAAAATATACATGGAGTTGCTCGGTTACAATTCTAAACCAAAAGATAATGCTAATAATTTATTAACTATTAATGGTAGCAAAGTTTTAAAGGATAAGAAATGTTCATAATGACATACTCCAACTTCAACCTGTAAGCGATGATTGTTTTTACAAAGAATTGATCAGCCTTAATCCATGTAAAAGTACAGGTACTGGACAATATCCCAGCTTGATTTAGTAAAGATTGTGCCAGTGTTTTGACGATTCAAATTACTTGTGATGCTGACTGGTCTAAATCAAGTGGTATTATGCCTAATGAACTGAAATTAG